>LPNX010214758.1:1023868-1114537 GCA_001517045.1 Pseudotsuga menziesii | reverse complement strand
CTAGTTATTTTCCAATGCAAATCTAGACTAGGTTGACTTAAAATTAGTAAATCTCAACCATTTCGAACCATATTTGAATAAAAATTGCAGAGAATGTTTGTGATATAATATTAAAGCAAATAAACTCGAAAATTATCTCATCCATTAACTATAAAACTCTCTTCAACATTGTGCATCATTACAATGCATTTTATTGACATAATACAAGGAAGGACATAAAGGTTTGAACCCTTAGATATTGAAAAATATTGGACCTGTTAATGAAATATGAGGTATAGTAATGGATGGCTGTAGGCTTCTAAAAAATCCTGAATCAACTCAGAGAGGCTGCTCCATAGCTCCAATGTAACCTGCAATGAGAAGGGGAGAAGAGGGGAAGAGGAGAGAGGGAATGAGAACCTTGGGGCGCATCTCCCAAGAACCTGAGGCACAACACTCAGCAAGGAAGCCTTAGCTTCATAAAAATCAACATAATAAACATCCAAACTGAGAAATGGAGCTCCAATTGCCTTTAAATAAACCTGGGTGACTTGTTGAGCAAGTCAATCACTTGTTAAGCAAGTTACCACTTGCTAAACCCTAACCCTAGCCACAAATTCGCCCTCCTTGAGTAAATTAGCATGTATAAGACAATAAAGATGTTTCCCTTTCATCCATATTCATCCAATTTGGAAACTTTGCTTTCCTTGAACCATAGTTGTTAATTTTCCCTATGACAGCTTTTCTTGGCTTTCCTATTTTTATGACTGAACTCCAAAAAGGAAACTGCACCCTCCTTTGTCAATTGTTGCCTCTTTTTTATTTGACTGCTTTTGTCATATATTTTGGCACTTTCCCTTTTCTTGTCTGGTTGATTTTGTCATACAGTTTCTAATTTTCCCTTGGCAAGTTGGCTTGCCCAAGTGGCCCTCCTGTTAATGGAAACTTATTTTCCACCTAATTAATTTCATAATAATATTTAATGACAATTAATATAGCAAGTACATGCCTCCTAAGTGACATTTAAATCAAATATCCTAGGTTAATTTATTTAATGCATCTTTTGACCCCCTTGGTGCTAGGAAAGGTCAACACTTCTGGCGATCAAAATGTGGGGATATGACAATACGGGCCTAACCAATGCTTCTATAACTTACCCGAATGCTTCATGAACTTGTTGTCATATAACAACACCAAATATCCTTCCACAAACTATGTGTTCTTAATGTGGTGATCATTCCATGCCTTTTGTCAATCCTTCGCAACACACTAGTGGAAGCCTGTGATAAAATGGTCTTCTTCAAGTTGGATCAACTGTGCGATGCGCACTTCTAATGCTTCTGCATCTTCCATGTTGGTCGCCGTAGCAATGCGTAAACTAGGAACAATGTATTCCATGGGAATGACCGCCTATTGCCCATATACCAGTTAAAATGGTGTCTTTCCTATAATCCATTTACAAGTGGTGTGATAGGCCCATAGATCTACTGAAATTTTAATTCCCAGTCATCATGATTAGCATTACATACCTTTGTTAATGTTGTTTCCAAAATTTTGTTGAACACTTCAACAGTCCCTGTAGCAGGGATTTATCCCTTGCTATAGGGAAGGAATGGCTACCTTCCATCTATAGGACGGAAGGGTAGGTTCCTAGTGGTGAAATACAATAAAAATGGACAGAAAACTAAGTAGAGCTGAAATAAAATAAATGGCAGGAAACCCCTTTGCAAACACTATTAGGGTTTAGTTCCAGCTACCTACAAACAACATGTTAGAAAACAAAATACCTACAAAACAAGTTAGGAAACAAACTTACAAATAAACCATGGATTAGAAATCAAATAAACTACTAAACAAATAAATAAAATGACAAGATATACCTTCTCTTTGGATGGAATGGGCCACCATTCCCTAGCTTGGAGAAGCACCTCTCTTGGATGGGGGAGCTATGGCTCAATGGAGGATGGAGGAGAGGGAGTGTGGGTGGCTTGAGAGACAAAGGGTCTTAAGGCATCCACGGGTAGCATAACAGTATGCAAGGGAAAAATGTCTTGAGAATGACCCCCACCCCTCTATTTATAGCTTTTTTGGGGCTTTTTAGGGTTTTAAGCCCCTGGTTGGGGATTTAGCCCCTTCTGCCCTATCTTTAGCTTCTTTTGGGGTTTTTAGATCCTTTGAGGGGTTTTATCCCCTTTTTGGAGGCTTTATCCCCTAGGAGAACTATTTAGGCTCTTTTTTGGGGTTTTTAAGCTCTTTTGCTCATTCTTAAGCCTTTTTGAGGGTGTGGGGGTCCAATGGGGTGAAATGAGGGTCATGCATGGGTGTCCTTGGGTGGTGTGGGCCATGTAGAACTGAGTGAGGGATTTTTGGGGTTAACAGATTTCCCCCTGATGTGTGAGGGTAGGAGCTCATCGTATGGCCGACGGACATCATAGGATTTTTAGCGGAGAGGTGGTGCTTCTTGGGCTGGGGCATGGTGGCTTTTGGTTTTTGTATTAATATGGTTCCCATCAATGGGTGAGATACAAATAATGTGTGACATGTATATAGATGAGGAAGGCATCCCCATGCTCATAACAATGTCAAAAGAATAATGTGATCTATGCTCTATAATACAATAGCCGATCATATACAACTAATGATACAATAATGGTTTCCTTAATTAGAGGCTGAATACAATACTGATCTGAAGAACTACTACATTGGACCCATGGCATTCTCATGGAATGATATATGTTCATGACTGATGGCCTGCTAGATCTGGAATGGTAGATAATTGTATGGACTCACTGATGGAGAGTCAGAGTCTCTGTTGTACAAGTATGATGTATCAATCATAAATCTATATCGAAGCACTGATGGGGCTTCTAAACACTATCTCCAATGCAACCAGGAAATCATAAGGGACATAACTTGTTTAGGTCCCTTGAATAGAATCATCAATGTGCTAGAGTCAGGTGACATCCGGGGTCTTCAACCAAATACTGCATGAACCAAACCCTGTATGAATCTCAATGGTGCGATGATATAGCTGGAGTTGAGCACGTGAGAAAAAACCATCCCAAGAGGTACTAAGGACTCCTCTCAAGTTGTCCAAGGAACTGATCAATGAGGTTAATGAAACCAAGATACAAGGACCTCTAGTTCTATCCTCTGGAATATGTGTGTTGTCATCGACAGAGGGAGACCTACCCCTGGTCAAGGAAATGATGTTTCCTTGACCAGAAGCACGAGGGAGATAACTGAAATATGTGAGACAATATGCAAACTGACCCACTGAATGGGGGGGAAGGGAAAGAGTTGAACAGGGGAAGGGGCAGTGTAGTAGACTCAAAATTCCTTTGTTCAGAGTATGACAGCAGGGTAGACCACGCAGCAAATGAAATTCACTCATGGGAATGGGATCATAGCTGTAATACCGGGAATGTCACTACAGATGGGAAATACTTGGGGGAGGTGGAAACTTTTGATATTGATGGGATCCAAGGAAGACACATTGTAGAGTACTCTGAATAAAGGCGACCCAAAGTGGGAATGCTGCCAAGCTATTTTCTATGGGGTGGTGTCTAGAGACACCATTGTGGTATGATCTCATGGATTTTTGGCGAGTCCAACAAAGTAAATGTTCAATGGTGCTTTCAATTTTAGAGAGTCTGAAAGCACAAAGAAGAATCCAGTGGGGGATCTTTTTCATTGGTAGTCTACTGTGCCTGAAAAAGGATAAAAGTATACATAGGAGAGCTCACCCATCCTGTAGGGGATGAGAGACTTCTTTACCATTGGTAGTCCAATCAGGCCGAAAGAGGTTAAACCTATACTGACTAGATGGTCATTCAGATACTTTTACAAGCATGAATGAAACCAAGTTTTCTCGACAATATTTTCTTGATGAGAAGGCTGGAAAAGAGCTTAACGACAACCCATGGTGAGCTTTTTCATAAATTGCGTCCCCTCTGCCCGAGAAAGCATAAATGTATGCAGAGGGGAATGATATTGGCTTGAATATGCCAAGGTGGTCCTTTTCATTTGATGGTCTACATAGTCCACAAAAGGAGGTAAATGAGATGATGTAGATGCCATTTCCTATACTTTAGTGAGAAGGAAAGGAAGCAGCTGCACTCGGCCATATTTTCATTCTTTTAAGAGTCAGAAACTAACTTAAAGGAAACTCTAGTATGGCCAACCAATTATGGTGGCACGGGCGGTGCCCCATGTCAGGATGATGGACAGTGGTCCAAATGTCATCCATGCAATATGGATAGAGCAAATGGCTCTGAAACATACCAATACATGCATGGGATAAATCATGGTAGAGGCCCACAAGTCGGTGCAGCAAAGGCATGCAAACCGAGGTGGCTCTCAGACAGAGGTCAGGAGAGTTGTGTGTGAGTTACAATGGATGGACATGACTACATGTGATGTGAGTGCAAGTTTGAGGGAAATTATATGCCAAATACATGCAAAAGAAATAATTCATTTTCTGGATAGTGGTCCATAGATCTGCATAAGGTGTGGTGGATATCTATGTGTTACAAAATAAAAATGATGTTCCTTACAGGCGGTGGTCTAAGAATCTGCATGAGTAGCGGTAGGAAAGTGTGATGCAAGTACAGGTCTATAGACACTTGCATCACCATGCTATGGCTCATAAATCGAGGTAACTTTTGGGAAGCAGTCCCAAAATTTGTTTGTTAAACATGAGATGATGGTCTCATAAGGAAATGGAAATTGGAGCCTAGAGGTGTGAGAGGTGTCTTTATTGGTGTTGGAGACATTTACCATCATACACACTCTTTTGGTCAAATTGGCCTAGTTAAAACACTATCCTAAGTTTAATTGACATCAGTGGAGCATTAAATTCCATCATCCAGTCACACCCACACCTACCTACAGTCAAGGAGGCTAACTGGAGCACTCTGGGGGTGATCTGTGTGACATTAATGCACCTAATTGCTAGCTGGTGGTTACAATCAGTTCAACTAGTCAGTTACAGTCAGTTAAGGTGCCTCCAGTCATTAAATATATTATTTAATGATTATTTATTATTATTTAATGATCTGGAGTCAACAAGGTGCCTCCACCAACTTCTGATGGCCAGTTCAGCTTCAGTTAACCTCATCGGGGTTCATTGGAGTCATGGAACACTAGCACTTGATGGTTGGCTTGCTATGACATGTGTTTGATCTCCTTCAATTGATATCGAGTCATTTATTGCACTCCAACTTCAGTTAGGATTTGGTGAGTCAATTAGGGTTTTGGTCAAGTGGTTAACTAAGTGAGATTGAATGGTTGAGAGTCAGTTAAGCTAGACTCACTCACTGAATTCAAATTGTCTCCTTAGGTATTCGAATTCTTCATGGATTTAAGCCATTGCTTAGCATTGGTATTGTAACCCTTTATTGTTTATTAAATATACAGAGAGGAAACCAATTCTGGTTCCGATTATTACCAATTCATGAGTATTTGTTAATTATTCTTTGATGATTTTGATTCCAAGTTCCTAGATCATGTGCAAGAATTAATATGGTATCAGAGCTTACGGGAGGACGAAGAAAAATCTCTCAAAAACAAGATTTTTGACATATTTCTCCATGAGAAGTGAGCAATAGCTCAAAATTCCAGCACTGCACCAGAAGCCAAGGCTTACCACTTAATACCCCAAGTAAAGAACTTGTTGATCAAGCTTGCTTGATTGACTATGCTAGGTGTGATGAAAGCCTAGAATGTGCAGGCTGTCCGACCTTATTTTTCCTTTTCTGTTTTGATTTTTAGGTTTCTACAGGTGAAGCATTCACTACAGCATATCCAGATGGCCTCCTCAGTACCTCTGTTGACTCCATACAATTTCCACACATGGAAAAATAAAATGGAACATTAGTTGCACTCCAAAGGACTATATAGAGTCGCCATGGACACTGAAGTTGAGCTTGGATCCGCCATAGAAAAATCAAGATTCTTGGACAAGAAGGATGAAGCCTTCGGTTTCTTGTGCCTCTCTATTTCCAATGACCTTCTCTTCCATCTTATGGATCTGAAGACACCGAATGAAATATGGGACAAATTGGAATCTCTGTATGGAAAGCATGATGACTTGAGAGTTTACCAACTCGAAAATGAACTCATGTCTCTCCAACCTTCCGATTTCGAGACTCTGAATGATTTCTTTACAAAGTTCAAGCATACTATTTTTCTCTTGAAGCAATGTAAAGTGGAAAAGGAGGATGATTAGCTCATCCTAGCCATCCTCTCCAAACTCAGGGCTGATTATTTGGTTTTTTTTTCTACATTCCATGCGGGGAATCTCACAACCCTTGGATGGAAGATGCCTACACTCAATGCCTTCATTGAGTCCCTAACTAGTGAACATGACAAGTTTGTCTAGATGGGGATCATTTGATCTTCCCGTGATCAATCCCTCCATGTATCGGGGCCCAAAGATGTGAAGGGTAAAGGAAAGCAGTAGAAAAATTAGAAAACTAAATTTGATGCTCCCAAGCCTAGAGTTGAAAATCAGCAGCATGATGAATCTTCTGGCTCAAGGAAGAACAAAGAAAAAGGGCACAATGGGAAAGAAAAAGTCAGGTGTTCTTACTGTGAGAAGGGTTTTCACCCTAAACATGCCTGCATGAAGAAAAATATTGATGAAGCAACATCTCTCCTTGAGAGGAATCACATCAATATTCTGGAGAGATTTCGGAGGAGAGATCACCAAGATCGGGAACCACAGCATGAGAAAGTTCATGCCCTCATGGAAAGCTCTTTGAAGTCCAAAGCACTGCTGATTGATAGTGGAGCTTCGAATCACATGATGGGTGAAAAATAATCCTTTTCATCCTTGGAGACCGAAAAATCCATCCCCATCCACATGGGAGATGACTCCACCATCATTTCCGAAGGACAAGGTACTGTAGATCTAGAAAATGGTTTTTTTCTAAAGTTTTGTATGTACTGTCTCTAGCAGCAAATCTCCCTAGTTTCTATCAGATGACACATACAGGAATTCCTAAGAGAGTCTCTTTCAACCCAAATGATGTTGAGATAATTGAAATTGCATCTGGGAAACTCATTGCAAAAGGCCTTGCAAATCATCATGCAAGAGCCTATGAGTTCTCTCACTTTGTTGCGGATGCAAAGCCCACCGCTCTGCTAACTCATGGAAATGAGGTTAGTAGGTTGTGGCATGAGAGGTTTTTCCATATTAATTTCAAATATTTGCAGAAATTATAGAAAAACTCTATGGTTGAAGGCCTCCCGGTCATCAAGGCAACCACGGGAGTCTGCAAGGGCTGTGTGATTGGAAAACACCTTGAGCACAAGTTCGATCGTGGGAAGGCAAACCAAGCTACAAGCATATTGGGGCTGATACATTATGATATCAGTGGTCCAATTCCTATCACATCCATGAATGGATCAAGGTACCTCCTTACCTTTATTGATGATTTTTCAAGGTATACATGGGTTTTCTTTCTCAAAAAGAAATCAAAAGTATGTGAAAATTTTTCTCAATTGAAGGCCTTGATCGAAAATGCCTCTGGGCTTAAGATCAAGATCTTGATATATGATAATGGAGGGGAGTATTTCAGTAATGAGTTGCTATACATTTTCTCCCAAAGTGGTATTTAGGTCCAACATTCAATTCCCTACAGTCCCCAGCAGAACGGGAGTAGCGGAAAGGAAGAACTGGTCTCTCAAAGAGATGACCACCTGTATGTTGGAGTCAAAGAAGCTTGCTGAAAATTTGTGGGCTGAAGCAATGCATGCTGCAGCATACATTCAGAATAGGGTGCCAAATTCATCAGTGAAATGAAAGACTCCTTTCGAAACATACTTCGAACACAAGCCAGATGTGTCGAACCTACGGGTGTTTGGGTCCACTGCATGGGCCCGGATTCATAGAATGTCTATTTATTGGGTATCCTGATGAATATAAAGGATTCAAGCTGCTGGATATAAATCCCAAATAGATCATCATCGAGAGAAGTGTCAAGTTCGATGAGCCTCTTCAGGAGGTGGAACTAGTGAAGGAGAAAACTGTTGAATTTCCTTCCTATTCCATTGAATATTTGGATGATGAAATTGGGGGTGATGACCCTGATTTAGATCCTCTGATTTCTGATATTAGTGTGCAGCAATCATTAGATACTGAATCAGAACCTTAAGTGCATAATCATCTTCCTACATAGACCCAAAAGACACTCTCCTTCGCAAGAGACAACATTGGAAATCTGGATGATCCAAGGAGAACCCGGTCTGATTTCCAAAGAGCAGGTATTGCGCTCTCTTGTTCTAATAATTTGCTATCTAAAACTTGCTATTTTATGATTATTTCAGATCTAAAATCCTACTACCATCCTCAGAATGATCCTAGATGGTAAGTTGCCATGGATGAAGAGATGAATTCTCTTCAGAAAAACTCTACTTGGGAGCTAGTTTCTCTTCCTCTGGGAAGGAAATTAGTTCAATGAAAGTGGGTGTTTCGGAGAAAGGTTGCTGCTTATGGAAGAACCTGAAAATATAAGGCAAGTCTGGTAGCAAAAGGTTTCTCTTAGGTCCAAGGAGTGGACTACCATGAGACCTTTGCATCGGTTGCAAAAATGGACTCCATCCGTCTTGTTTTGGTTATTTCCGCATCCAAGCACTGGGAGGTGCATCACATGGATGTTAAGTCAGCCTTTATACATGGAGATATTCATGAGAAGATATACATGAAGCAGCCTGAGGGCTACATCACTGATCCATATTTGGTTTTCAATCTAAAGAAGTCACTATACGGGTTAAAACAGGCCCCAAGAGAGTGGTATTCCAAGATGGATGCCTTCCTTCTCTCGCAAAACTTTCAGAGATGTAGATCAGATACAAATGTGTATTTACAGTAGAATGATGGTAATATAATTATTATTGTTTTATATGTTGATGACTTACTGATCACAAGTAGCACAATTTCCTCCATTTCAGCCATCAAAACTGCTCTCCACAATGCCTTTGAAATGAGTGATTTGGGGCTTCTAAAACAATTTTTGGGGCTCGAAATCGAGAAAAATTCTGATGGGATTATGGTCACTCAGTCAAAATAAATTTCAGAACTGTTAGTAAAGTTTAAAATGGCTGAATTTAGTCCTGCACCATTCCCTTTCCTTTCAGGGATCAGCCTTGAAGAAGGAAAAAGCACACCTCCCATGGACTGCACTATCTATTGACAGCTGATTGGTAGCTTGTTGTACTTGACACATTCTAGGCCTGATATTTGTTATGCCATGAATTCTGTATCAATATACATGCATCAGCCTCATGATCTTCATTGGAAGGAAGCCAAGAGGATCCTCCAGTACATTCAAGGAACCAGGACCTACAGCATTCACTATGCTTCAGACTCCGAGCTAGAGCTGGTTGGATACACATATTCCGATTGGGTGGGTGATTCTATTGATTAGAAGTCAACTTATAGATATGTATTCATGTTTGGTGGTGGCCCTATTTTCTGGTCAAGCAAAAAGCAGGCTGCCATAGCACTATCTTCAGCAGAGGCGGAGTATCGAGGAGCGGTGAATGCTTGCATCCAAGCAGTTTGGTTGCAAAGCATTCTTTCAGAGTTTGATCTTGGTAGTACTTTGTCCACTGTCCTCTTTTGTGACAACCAAAGTGCTATTAAGATATCGATGGATCTAGGTACCAGACAGAGGACCAAGCATGTAGAGATTCACATGCACTACATCAGGGAGCTAGTGCATGATAGGACCATCATTCTACAATACTTCCTGACTGATGAGCAGATTGTTGACATCTTCACCAAGAGATTTTCAGAAAATAATTTCACTTACCTCTGTTCACTGTTGGGGGTGAGTTCATCAAGGTGATCCAGACTACTTTCAGTGTTCAGCTTGAGGGGGGGTTTTTCCCACTGGGTTTTCCCTCTTTTCCTCACTTAGTTTGTTTTGAGCATTGATTCAGTTTCAGCATTGTACAGGGTGACCTATGGCCTTATTTGCCAGGGCCCTAGCATTTTTATGCATATATGTTTTCTAACTCTTCCTGAGTATAGCTTAAGGGGGGGTGTTGGAGACATTTACCATCATACACACGCTTTTAGTCAAATTGGCCTAGTTAAACCACTATCCTAAGTTTAATTGACATCAGTGGAGCATTAATTGCCATCATCTAGTCACACCCACACCTACCTACAGTCAAGGAGTATAACTTAGCCTTCTCCTACAGTCAAGGAGGCTAACTGGAGCACTCCGGGGGTGATCTGTGTGACATTAATGCACCTAATTGCTAATTGGTGGTTACAATCAGTTTAACCATTCAATTACAGTTAGTTAAGGCACCTCCAGTCATTAAATATATTATTTAATTATTATTTAATGATTATTTATTATTATTTAATGATATGGAGTCAACAAGGCACCTCCACCAACTTCTGATGGTCAGTTCAACTTCAATTAACCTCATCGGGATTCATTGGAGTCATGGAGCACTAGAACTTGATGGTTGGATTACTATGACATGTGTCTGATCTCCTTCAATTGAGATTCAGTCATTTATTGCACTCCGACTTCAGTTAGGGTTTGGTGAGTCAATTAGGGTTTTGGTCAAGTGGTTAACTAAGTGAGATTGAATGGTTGAGAGTCAGTTAAGCTAGGCTCACTCACTGAATTCAAATTGTCTCCTTAGGTATTTGAATTCTTTATGGAGTTAAGCCATTGCTTAGCATTGGTATTGTAACCCTTTATTGTTTATTAAATATACAGAGAGGAAACCAATTCTGGTTCCGATTATTACCAATTCATGAGTATTTGTTAATTATTCTTTGATGATTTTGATTCCAAGTTCCTAGATCATGTGCAAGAATTAATAATTGGGCCCAGAAATGGCCCTTTTTTACCATCCTTATTCACTCCTTTTTTCCCTATCTTACCCCATTGAGCATGCCAAATAAATGATTTACCCTCACTCTACTCTTCAATCCACCAAGGTATGAATTGTTATTTTCTTATTTTTATTAATACTTATGATTGTGGTAATTAAAGCTTTATATATCTCAATATGCTAACATATGATGGTTTATAAAGGTATTTTGAGGTATATAGACTACAGGAAGATCTATCTGAACATGCTACAAAAAGGATGGGCATTCATTGCTCAAGCTTATCGCCATCCATCCTACCATTGCCCAAGGAATGCAATCCTAGTGTATTATCCTAGGCAAAGCTGTACAAAGATAGCTGCAATAGAATGCATCATATTTGGAGGTCAATAGTGCATTGCTGATCATGTATAGCTGTGATCTGAAGATATCATTACTCTTGGGTCAATTAACAGTTTCCCTATATTTCTTATCTTTCATTCTGCCATGTTTGTAACAGCTGTTGTAATTTAGGGCGCCTGAAGATCAGAGATCTTCATGGCTGCCCAATAATAGGGATAGGATGTTATGATTTACGTTGTATAAATATGGAGAACTGTTCAGAGACAGGGGTTGAACCTGTAGCCAATTCATTTTATTAGCTGTGCCTAAGAGTTGTGTAATCGATCTGCCTTTTTAGTACAAAGAGTTACTTCAAATCTAAGGGTTTTTAACTTGTGTTCATCCAGCATCTCTGTGTGAAGGATGGGCCCACCTTCCCATAGGGATTGTTGAGTTAGATTAGGCATTTTATTTATTATGTCATGTGATGTTATGTTTAATTTCATTTCTCCATAGGAAGCTGTGACATTTTTGGATTGACAGTGTGTTATTCATTGTGTCTCTTGGAAAGCTGTAGTGGCATGGTAAAACAATCGACTGTGTAGATAATATTTCTTATGCAATTGTGTGGTAGTTGAACATCCCTGTCCATCCCTAGATCCCTTAATTATTGTTTCCATAGATCCTTGCAAGTTGGTCCTTTGTTTTCATAATCACAGAACTTTATTCCTGTACCTTGAATTCCTAGATTAGTTGCACTCAATTTTTGTACCTTGAATTTCTAGAAAGATCTAATTCCAATTTCTGTCTTTTGAATTTCTAGAGTAATTAAATCAAGATAGTTGGGTGATAAACGGGACTTCATTTTCTGCAAAATTAATTTAGATATGAACTCATGAAGCTTTCAATTTCTAGATCAAGAATAGTAGAAGGTAATTGTGACTGTATCTTTTAGAAGGTAAACTAGATTAAGTGGATTCTTGGGATGAGCATAGCTGAATAGAGAATAGGATTGTTCATTTGCAGCAATTAAGTGTTTAAGCATATATTGCACATGTTATCCTTGAAATACAAGAATTCCCTGGGTTGACAATAAATATTGCACACTCTATATGTTAGCTATAATTCACTTGCATATTGGGTGCCCAACATTTTGGCCTCGTTGCCGAGGAAGGATAAAAATTAAACACTATCATTAGTTGCATCCTGTAATTGTTTCTATACAATCTCTTTTAACTTTTCATTGGAATTATTTGGGTTGTATGAATACAATAATGGTAAAGCATGATCATCTTCCAACTCCCAAAACACCACAAAATACTAATAGTGCAGGTGGTCAAGGTCATGGTCAAGGTCCACAATTGGACAGAAGAACATTCATTGACGATCTTGTTGACAGAACTGATTCTTCTACCAGGGCTTGCTATTAGGAAACACCTATCAAAAGAATCCTTGCCGATACTAGGGTTCCAGCGTCAAGATCCATAGTGGAGAACACACGAGCATCCGCAACATCCTCAAATACCCCTGCAGAGGAGGACAAGGCTAGTACAGCAGGATCTATTGATCAAAGTCCAATATATCACATTTACGAAATGGTTGTAACTAAAGAAGAGTGGACACATTTCCATCAGAAAATTGTTGATCAGTGGAAGAACAAAGAGAAGAATGAAGAGAAGAACGAAGAGAAGAACGAAGAAAAGAACAAAGAGAAGAGCGAAGAGGAGAAAATAAAAGAAGGAATGAGTCAAAGACACGAACCTGACGAGGAAGAGGCGATGGGAGAAAACCATCATCTTGAAGATCATTCCCTACTTGAAGGAATAGTGGCTACACTTTAGTTCCCAATTCAATAGCCAGAAGGGATAGCCCCTATGAAAAATATATCGCCATCGGTGTTGCCTCACTTTCATGGAAAAGCGATAGAGGATCCAAATGAATTTATTTTTGAGTTTGATATCCTCTATTGAAGCTATGACTACATCACTGATGCACAAAAGCTAAATCTCTTCCATACCACTATAAAGGACAATGCATTACGTTGGTTCATGAGCCTAGGAGGTGGAACCGTTACTAATTGGGACAGGATGAAACATGTGTTCCTAGAGAAATATTAGGAATATTGCAACACCAACGACAAGAGAGAAGAATTGTTTAAAATGGTGTAGAAGGAGGACAAAAGTATGGAATATTTTGTAAAGAGGCTTTTATACAATGTGCAAAGAGCTAGACAGACGAACATGGGGTTAGATGTGCTCAAGATAATCCTGATTTGTGGGATTAGGGATGAATGCATAGATATGTTAAACCTGTTAGGAAATGGGGATATCTCCAAGGAGTCTTTCGAGAAAATTGTGGAATTATGTGAAAGATACTCTAAGGGATCTTCCAGGAATAACAGGTGGGACAAACGGGATAAGCTAGAATGCGATCTCTTCAACAGAACTCAGAAGTCATCCAATGGAGGAGCCACTTGTGAAGAGATAGGAAACCTCCTTGAAAATTTCAAAATAGAAATGATGAGCTCTATCTCCTTGGAAATCGATGTCCTGACGACAAAGCAAAAACAGGCAGTAGAGGATCTTACACTAGGTGTGTTCTGCCCTCGATGTAGAAAGAACCACCCTCTGAAGGAGTGCCCACTTGACAAGGAAAGAGTGTGTCAGCTGTGTGAGCCGAACCATGACACAAAATAATTCCCGTCACTTCCCCAATTGAAGGTTGTTTTGTAGGCATCAACTCCAGAGGTTGAATTGGCCTACTTCATTTCACCAAAGAAGCCCTGACAACCACAAAATCAAGGTATGACTCCGGACTCGTTTCCATTTTTGAATAACATGAATAATTGGAATAATATGCATAACATGAATATGAAATTCCCTTCATGTTATTCTGAATGGAACCCCTCTCAACCTTCCATGCAAAATTATAACTCCTGGAATCCATAGGTTCAGCCACCACATCAACCAACTTCTTGGTCTCCTGGATGGAGGAATTTCCATCCATGGAACCAGTTTCCTCCAAAACCTCCAAATCAATAGCAACCATACCCTCCTCAATATCCTCAATATCCTCATCAATAGTCGCAGCTGCAGTTGCAGAACAATGCTGCCCTTAATATACCGATACGACCTCAGCTTCCTGATCAACCTAATCCTAACCCAAACAATAAAATAGTCCATCAATTTGAGACTGTCAACATGCTTGCCTACTCCCTTTCTCCTGTGCCTTGTAATGATATTCACTTACGATCAGGAAAAATAGTAGAGCCTATAATCATTGAAGATGTTCCATCCCCTGTACATGAAGAAGGGGTGAATCCATAACATCTATCTAATACGACCCCCATCATTGAAGATGGTGAGCATCCCACTAATGGGTTGAATGAAATACAGCATGATATATCTAGCGATACACAACCTACCTGGCTTTATTAGGTAACCACCGTATCCCAAGGGTAGGGGGAAAACCTTAGTTTAACCTCTTATGAGAGTTAAATAATCTTTACGTTAAAATTCCCCTCCTTCAAGCCCTTCAATATGTGCCTATCTATGCTAGAACTGTTCGGGATCTATGCACCAAGAAACCAGGAAGGAAACCTAGAGATCCTCCCACTGTTCATGTCATAGGGAAATTATCTTCATTGATAATGGGAAAATCCCTTTTGTCTAAATATGACGATCCTGGGAATCCCACTATTACTGTGTAGATTGGCCATACACAGATACCCAACATACTGGTAGATTTAGGAGCAGTGATTAATGTCATGACAATTGAAACTGTAAGAAAACTTGGGCTCACTAATCTTAGGACAACTCCCACCATTTTAGAACTGGAATATAGGTCCACCATTAAACCTAAGGGAATTTTGGATGATCTTGTCATCTCAGTTGATTCTTGGGAGTAGCTTGTTGACTTCTTGGTTTGACAACCTAAGTCGCAGCTAGGAGGACACCCACTGATCCTGGGAAGGCCTTGGTTAGTGACAACTGATGCTTACATTAGCTGTCGATGTAGGTCTGTGACTATATTAGATGGCACTGAGAAAAAGAACCTCACTCTCTACCCTCCAGCTCGGCTGAGCCTAGAAGCTGAAACTTCTTTATGGATGGAGATAGAGGAAGAAGAGGGCATTCAGCCATTATTAACTATAGGGAAGGCCTTAAGTCTTAAAGATGAAACCGAAGATGATTCCATTAATAATTTCATCAGTGAACCCACCTTAGTCAATAAATAAGTTTATCAAATCCTGAACATTACTCTGGGTAAGGAAGAACAAGAAAATATCACAAAAGAAGCACTATTCGGTGACACACACATAATCCCAGTATTGAAAAATTTGAAAAGTATCCCCATTGAGGTAGAGTCTGGAAGAACCTTGAATATTAACCCCAACCTCTCCTTCTATGAATAGAAGTGCCTGATTAGTCTCTTGAAAGAACACAAGGGTGCATTTTCTTGGGAGTATACAAACATGAGGGGTATTCCCTCTAACCTGTGCACCCATCATATTTATATTAAAAGTGACTCCCGGCCTGTGTGTCAGCCTCAACAATGAATGAACCCCAATCTTAGGGACATAGTGAAGGAGGAAATTTAGAAACTCTTGGAAGTAGGATTTTTATATGCTATTTCAGACAGCGATTGGGTCTCCCCACTTGTAATTGTACCCAAGAAAATGGTAAATGGAGAGTCTGTGTTGACTATAGGGAGCTGAACAAAGCCACACAAAAGACCATTTTCCCTTGCCATTTATCAATCAAGTACTCGACACCTTATCAGGGAAGAATTTCTTCTCCTTCCTAGATGGGTTTAGCGGGTACAATCAGATTCAAATTGCTCCTGAAGACCAAGATAAAACTACCTTCACCTGTCCCTAGGGAACGTTTTCTTACAGAGTGCTTCCCTTTGGTTTATGTAATGCAGCAGCAACATTTCAAAGAGCTATAATCGACATATTTTTAGAATTAGTTAATGACAGTATGGAAATTTTTATGGATGATTTCATTCCTTATGGAAAAGATTTTGAAGAAGCACTGGAAAATTTGAAAAAGGTTTTAACTCAATGTGAACAGACCTAGCTCTCTTCAAGAACTGAAAAGTGCCATATGATGATGAGTGAAGGAATATTATTGGGGCACTTCATCTCTTCTAATGGCATTCAGGTGGATCCCTCAAAAATCAAGGTAATAAAAAATATACCTACTCCTGCCAATCAAAAAGAAGTGCAAAGTTTCCTAGGGCATGCGGGATATTACCAAATATTTATAGAAAAAATTTTCAAACTTGCCTCCCCTTTGTTTTCACTGGTGATGAAGGATGTGCAATTTGTTTGGAATGAAGCATTCTAGACAGCGTTTGTTAAACTTAAGGAGAAGTTGTCCACAGCTCCTATCTTAAGAGGACCCGATTGGACCCTTCCCTTCGCAATTTCTTCAGATGCTTCAGATACTGATATTGGAGCAGTCTTAGGTCAACAGGATGGCCAAGTACCTTATGCAATTTATTATATTAGTAAAAACTTAGCCCCTACTAAAATTAATTATATTGTCACTGAGAAGGAGTTCCTAGCTATTGTTTACTCTATTAACAAATTTCGACATTACATTACTGGATATCCTACATTTGTGTACACTGACCACTCTGCCATTAAATATCTCATGAATAAACCTGTTACTAATGCCAGAGTGACTAGATGGCTCTTATTATTATAGGAATTTGATATTATCATCATAGATAAACATAGAAAAGAAAATGTTTTCGCTGATTTTTTATCTCGTTTCACTAACAGTGATGATAATTTTCCTATTGAGGACTCTTTTCCAGATGAACATTTATTTGCATTTTCAGCTCATTCTCCTTGGTATGCAGATGTCACTAATTACTTGGTTGCAGAAAAGCTTTCGAAACATATGTCCAAAAGAGAAAAAAGGAAAATTATTCAGCAAAGTACCAGGTACTGCTGGGTAAACGGTCATCTCTTTTACACAGGCCCTGATCTTGAGATCAAAATATGTGTAAGAGAAGATGAAATATTCCATAGAATGAAGGCCTACCATGATGAACCTTGTGGGGGAAATTTCGCAGACAGAAGAATAGGACACATAGCACTGAGGATGGGATATTATTGGCCTACTCTTTTCAGGGATGCAAAAATATATGTCCAGTCTTGTGATAGCTGCCAAAGGATGGGTCAGCCAAATAGATTAGATCAAATGCCTCTGCAACCGTAATCAGTAATTGAACCCTTTGATAGATGGGGTCTATATTTTTTTGGTTCAATCAGCCCTCATTCCAAATAGAAAGCCTACATCTTGGTCTGTGCCAATTATATGAAAAAATGGGTAGAAGCTGTAGATCTGGCGAAGGCTAATGACTAGGCTGTGATTGACTTCTTGTATAGTGAAATATTTACCCATTTTGGGGTACCTAAGGAAGTAGTTACTGATGGAGGACCATAGTTTATGTCGCATCAATTTGAAGCTCTGCTACAAAAGTATCATGTTCAGCATCGGGTAGCTTCACCTTACCATCCCTAAACCAATGGCCAGATGGAAAACACTAACAAATTCATTGAAGCTATCCTCACCAAGACAGTCAAGAGCCATCATAGAGATTGGGATGACACACTTCTGGAAGCATTATGGGCATATCGCACCACTTGGCATAACACCACAGGTTTCCTTGCTTATGACTTAGTGTATGGGAAAAGAGCCATATTCCTAATTGAATTTGAAATCAAGACCTTGAAGACAACCACAAAGGTAAACCTAGATGTAACTAAAGCCCAGAAAAGAACATTGAACCAACTGAATGAACTGGATGAGAATCGGTTAGCTGCAGTGGACCAGATAGTGCTAATTCAGCAACAAAGATCCAATTGGCACAACTGATTCATCAAAAAGAAGGAATTCTGTGAGGGAGACTAGGCACTATTACACAATTCTAGATTCAAAATATATTTCAAGGGAAAATTACGCACAAGATGGCTGGGCCCATACCTAGTAGATAGGGTATTTGATAATGGCACAGTCCGCCTGGTAACTATTAATGAAAACAACACACCATTATTTGCCAATGGTCACAGGCTGCGACTGTATCGTAAACCCATTTCAAAGGATGCATTTATCTCGCAAATTGCTGCTGATCCAGATTACCAGCTAGCACAATGGCAAGAATTTTTCTCTGCCTCTGTCAATCCTTAATTGATAACCATAAATAGCATATGAATCATTGTACATAAATACATGTTTTTTTTCTTTTTTTTGTTATGTTATCTACACTTGCACTTGATCTATTTTTCTATTTTTTTTTTCTAAAATGTGCAGGAAAGCACCCAAGAGTGGTGGTCATATTGGGCCTGTTGACCAAAGTCATTTTTCTGTGACTTCCTGCACCAAATTTTTTTTCTCTTAAATAAATTTGTCGCAGCTGCGACAACCATTTTTTGGCAGCTGCAACACTTTTTTTCAGCAGCTACAACACCTTTCCCGGAAGTTGCAACACCATTCCAGGCAGCTGCAACACCGTTTTCAGCAACTGCAGCACCATGCAACTCTACCTTTTTCCATTTCCATGGATGTGACCCTATTTTAATTTTGCCCACACATTCTATTTCGTGTAGCTATAGCATAGTCACTTTCTTCCCATTAACATTCTTTTATCCCTTTTTCTGGCAGCTGCAACATCTTTTCTGGCAACTGTGACATTTTTTTTGGTAGCTGTGACATCTTTTTCGGCAGCTGCGACATCTTTTCTAGTAGCTGCGACATCTTTTCTAGTAGCTACAACTCCACTACATTTAGCTGATTTGACTATCATTGAACGTTGCGCCTCTGCTTTGATTTATTTATGGCCTATGACTGTGACTCTTGTGTTATTAGCAAATCTTTTTGCAAAATAGCAACTCCTCTAGATATGGCTCCGATTCCTGATGCCGGCAATTTGACTCATAATGCAATATTCATCATATTTCTGACCATTTTAACACGGTGGTTTTTGGTTCGCTTGTGGAAGAGGTTATTACAGCACCCCTGTAATAATGATTACAATTAATGACTGCTCAGCGCACGAGTTCATCTTTCGCAATGACTGCAATCACATGCTCTATCATCCTCTAAAGGACATCCATTGTGCATTTTCAAAGGTATGTCTTTGATTAAATACGTGATTAAGTATCAATATGATTTGATAATATTAGTTGTACCTCCCTTTTTATGCCCATTATTGCATCGATTAACTCTCTACTCCTACGATGTAATGACCAATTATGATACCTAATAACTGCCACCTTTCCCAATTTGGGATAAAATTTCAAATAATCCAATGCGCTAAAACTTTTCAAATTTGCCTAACTCTCCTCTTAGCTGTCCATGCATACTCCGTGCTATAATGTCCATTGTTGGAATCTATAATATAATTTTGAAGACATAAACATAGGTATTCTGGCAAGTTATGAACCTTCAAACACATGAGAACTTCGAAGAAATGTTGCAGTCTTCGCTATCTTTCAAGCCACCGGTTGGATGGAATTTTTTGAATGTCTGAATGGATTTCACCATGAAGCATATTTACAGTTCTCTTTGAATCTTATAGAAGCCCATTCAAAGGTTTGGGGATTGCGTATTGAAGTTTTTGAAGCCATAATGGCTGAATTCACTAGTCTTCCTCAGGTAGGAAGAACTTGGTTCGGATGTCGAACCCCCGTTACTGTAGCAGTACAGGATTTTCTAATGGAAGGGGAGCAGGTTCAAACGACATGAAGATGGATAGTGCTACAATCATTTCCATAGCCATGGAATCAAGTTGTTGTTTTTCTCAAGAAATACAGCACCTACGAAGGTAGGTACCAAACAGTCTATCATTCTAAATTCCCTTTGATCTCTCATCTCTGTCACAGGGTTCTGTTAAATATTCCATATTATTTGATTAATGATTTACATCACATGGCGGGGTTTGTTCGAGTTGCCAAACATCCACTCTCCTCACTGACCCACCATGGCCTCATTAAATTAATAATCTTAAGGACCTTTGCACAACACAATATAACCTGGGAGCAATTTACAGCCCAAGTTCAGGAACCCTTTTCTTTGCCTGGTATTCCAATAGAAGAAGAGTAGGTCCATCCACAGTTGGGGGGAAATGAACAACAATAGGAGGCTCGGAGCCCCTCCAATGTAGTTGGAGGGGAATATGAGACTAGATCAGAGGATCAACCAGGGGTACAAGTAGAACAATTGAGAGAAGATGTACATGAAAACCTTATCGAAAAACTAAATAGTAGGGTAGCTCTGACAGCAGAGGGTGAAACTGGAAGCAGCATTAGATGCTGCGACAATTGAACCCGAAGATGACAGAACCATGGCGACAGAAGAAAATACTGAGTTGGTGACCATTGAATCCTCACCTGAATGGGGAGCAACCTTGAATGAGGAAGAACATCCCAAGGAATAAGAAAATGATGGAACGGGGAATATTCCTTCTACTTCAGTTGTGAATCTAGAAACTCCAGCACCACAAAGAAAAAGGAGGAGATCAAATGATGAAATTAAGTTATCTCCACCAATAAGAAGGAAAAGAACCAGGTTGGTCACAGCAGCAGAAGCAACAAGGGAAAGATGGGTAACCTTAGAAGCACAAATTGAGTTCCCCATTCTTAAACCCAGACTAATTGATGCCCCACAGGGGCCAGTTGAGGAAGAACCCCAAATAGAAGGACTTCTATTCGAAAATAGGCTATTAAAAGAGGAAGTCCAAACACTCAGAAAGGAATTGGAAAATTGGAAAGAAGTGTGCAGAAAATAGGGTGAAAGGAAGCTGCACACATTGGTTGAAGCTGCAGATCAAGTGGAAGGATTAGATCCTACCGAGCCTGGAAATGAGGAAGAAAGAGTGGTCTGTTCCACCTGTGGAGAAATATTTAAGGAATTAGGCTACAAGATTGTAATTCATGCCTTTACAACACAAGAGTCTGCACCTACAACTAAGGAAGGACAGGGACAACCTGAGTTGAGAGATGATGGGACTCCCAAAGAGAAACTTCAAGAGAAGGATGTTGCAGATGAACAAGATGTTGCTACATAAGAACCAGCATCCTTGAATATTATTAACGGTGAGACTCCCAAAGAAGAACTACAGGAGAAAGAAGTTTCTGATGAATAGGTTGCTATCACACAAGAACCAACATCCTTGAATACTATTGATTTGGGAGAGGGAGAAAATCCCCAAGGAAAACTTCAGGAGGAGGAAGCTTCAGAGAAAGAAGATGCTGTCACACAAGAACCAGCATCTTTAAATATTCTTGCCGAAATTGCCACTAACTATGGGACGAAGGAACCAAGGGAGGAAGTTATTCCCAATTTTATGGATAAAGATTGCACTGTGACCCCCGAATCCTCCCATGACACAGAAATCATAGAAGTGGAACCACAATAACAAGGCAATGATGAGGTTAAACAAGATGCTGTCACACAAGAACCAACATCTTTGAATGTTCTTGCTCACATGGCTTCCCAAATGAGGGGAGGAGAACTAGGAATTGAAGGCACTCTGGATTTTAATGAAGAATTTTGTACTACAACTCCATATTTGTCTCAGGACACAGAGATCCTAGAATTGGAATCACAATAGCAGGGAGACAAAGAAGTAAATCAGGATGTTGTTACACAAGAAACAACATCCTTGAAAATTGCAGTAGAAATGCAACAAGTTTATGTCATTCCTGATATGGATTGGGGTGAAAATTAACAAGTTCAATCATAACCCTCAGGTGATATTGAAATCCTTGAGGAACAGCTACAGACTGAAGAAGACATCCAATCTTAGTACCGTAAGGAAAAAGAAGAACAAGGCACTTTCACACAAGTACCAACGTCCTCACAGTCAGCTTCCAAAATCACCAAGGAAGAACTATAAAAAGAAGATGCTATTACATAAGAACCAACATCTCCAGGAGTGGTGGACGTTGTTACTGAAGAAATTCTAGAAGAGGTTGTTGTCACACAACAACCAGCACCACCATAAATAGCTTCAGATGTGCAGGATTTCCAATGTGGCACATTAGGTGACAAAGGATGGATTGAACCCTTCCAAAATTTCATCGACCTAGATTCTGACAAGGAGGAGCATCATGAAGAAGAAGCCCTGAACCCTACAACATAAATTTCAATTCTAGGAATGGAGGTAAGCAAATGGAAGATCCAGGTGGAGGAATAACAAGAAGGGATAGTTTCCCTTACTAAGCATAAAAATATTATCAGGAGACTGGAGGAGAAATGGGAAGAAGAACGTATGATCCAGAGACTTTGAGAAGAAGAGCTACAGAGAAAATTAAGGGAGCTAAAAAATTTCCAGTCTTTGCAGACAGAAAAAGAGCAGATGTATGCTCTTTCCTAAGAACTCTTGGGCACTAGGGTACCTTCTTTTTCTTACCCTCTCTTTCTATTTGAGAAATTTGTTTGGTTTAAGTTGAGAGATGTGAAAGAAGGGAGGTCATTTGAGATAACAAAACTAGAGGAGGAAGTTATTTCTACCTATACCAACCATATTTCTATATACCAACAAGCAGTGTTGGAAGGAAGTAAGCACAGATGGTAGGCTGCCTCTCCTACTCTTAGGAGTGGAGACTCCTATTATTTTAGAAATTTTGAACAGGAACTTTCCACAGTTGAGGGTTATGTTGGATGTATCAGGGAGTGTGGGGATAATTGGATGGGCCTGAAATTTAAATTTCCCCTCATCTGGTGGCCAGTAAAACCATATAGGATGGATTTCTCACTAACTAAGGTAGAGGAGTAGTAATGTTGGAGATATTGGGTTACCCATAGAGGGTTCATAGAAAAATAAGGAACATCGAATTTCCCCTACAAATTCTCTTCTCTCCATGAACAGATCACATTGCAAGATTCAGATTCAGAATAATGGAGGTTGTTGCACGAGGACATGCAATAGGACAGTTAGGGGGAGATTTTGGGCCTAGAAATGGCCCTTTTTGACCATCCTTATTCACTCCTTTTTGCCCTATCCTACCCCATTGAGCATGACAAATAAATGTTTTACGCTCACTCTACTCTTCAATCCACCAAGGTATGAATGGTTATTGTCTTATTTTATTAATACTTATGATATTGGTAATTAAAGCTTTATATCTCTCAATATGCTAACATATGATGGTTTATAAAGGTATTTTGAGGTATATAGACTGCAGGAAGATCCGTCTGAACATGCTATGAAAAGGATGGGCATTCAGTGCTCACGCTAATCGCCATCCATCCTACCATTGCCCAAGGAATGCGGTCCCAATGTATTATACCAGGAAAATCTGTACAAAGATAGTTGCAATAGATTGCATCAGATTTGGAGGTCAACAGTGCATTGTTAATCATGTATAGCTGTGATCTGAAGATATCATTACTCCTGGGTTGATTAACAGTTTCCCTATATTTCTTATCTTTCATCCTGCCATGTTTTTAACAGCTATTGTAATTTAGGGCTCCTGAAGACCAGAGATCTTCATGGCTGCCCAATAATAGGGATAGGATGTTATGATTTACGTTGTATAAATATGGAGAACTGTTCGAAGCCAGGGGTTGAACCCATAGAAAATTCATTGTATTAGCTATGCCTGAGAGTTGTGTAATCGATCTGCCTTTTTAATACAAAGAGTTACTTCAAATTTAAGGGTTTTTAACATGTGTTCATCCAGCATCTCTGTGTGAATGCTGGGCCCGCCTTCCCACAGGGATTGCTGAGTTAGATTAGGAATTTTATTTATTCTATCGTGTGATGTTATTTTTAATTTCATTTCTCCATAGGAAGCTGTGACAGTTGTGGATTGACAATGTGTTATTCATTGCGTCTCTTGGAAAGATGTAGTGGCCTGGTAAAACAGTCAACTGTGTAGATAATATTTCTTATGCAATTGTGTGGTAGCTGAATAGCCCTGTCCATCCCCAGATCCCTTAATTATTGTTTCCATATATCCTTGCAAGTTGTTCCTTTGTTTTCGTAATCATAGAACTTTATTCCTGTACCTTGAATTCCTAGATTAGTTGCACTCAATTTCTATACCTTGAATTTCTAGAAAGATCTAATTCCAATTTCTGTCTTTTGAATTTCTAGAGTAATTAAATCAAGATAGTTGGGTGAATCATTAGATGGATTGATAAACATGACTTCATTTTTTACAAAAGTAATTTAGATATGAATTCATGAAGATTTCAATTTCTAGATCAAGAACAACAGAAGGTAATTGTGACTGTATCTTTTAGAAGGTAAACTAAATTAAGTGGATTCTTGGGATGAGCATAGCTGAATAGAGAATAAGATTATTCATTTGCAGCCATTAAGTGTTTAAGCATATATTGTGCATGTTATCCTTGAAATACAAGAATTTCCTAGGTTGACAATAAATATTGCACACTCTATATGTTAGCTATAATTCACTTGCATATTGGGTGCCCAACAGTCTCGAAATGGTTTCGGGTGACTTTGGATAAGCAGCTAATGGTGCTGCCCCTGACTTGTGCTAAAAAACATTGAAAAACAAGAAAAGAAAATGAAACAACTCATTGGTGATGTTAAGCATAAAATATTTTGAGGTAGAGCCCATTGTGGGGGTTCTCCAAGAATTGTCCATCGAAGTCAATAAGGGTGTATGCCCCTTTTCCGAGCAACGATGGATGATGTATGGGCCATACCACATTGACTCGAACTTGCCTTTTCCCAACTTATTGTTGGGTTGGTCATAGACTAGAACCATATCGCCTTTGGTGAAGGTGCGAGGGTGGATATGGGAGTCATAGTGGGCCTTTGATCATGTTTTTGCTTCTTTAATGGCTTGGAGGGAAGCTCGACGGTCTTCTATGGTTTGCTCAAGTTGGAGGATCTGTTCTTCTAAATGCGAGGTATCAGGCAGGAGTTATACCATGAGGCAGAGGGATGGGATTTGGAACTCTATAGGGAGTACTGATTCAATGCCATGTACTAGGCGGAAAGGAGTAAAACTGGTTACGATTTTTGTGGATATGCGATAAGCCCATAGGGCAGAGAATAGCATGTGATGCTAGTTGGTTTTATGGTTTCCCACCATCCTTTGGAGCATTGTTTTGATGATTTTGTTGACTGCTTCAACTTGGCTGTTGCCCTGGGCATAGTAGGAAGATGAGTACTGATGTTTGAATTTCAACAAAGTTGATAATTCATCCCATACAGTGTCTTTAAAGTGCACTCCATGGTCTGAGACTAATTTTTTAGGAACACCAAATCGTGAAATAACATGGTTGAAAAAGAAGCACGCTATTGTTTCACTTTTGCAATCAAATGTAGGCATGGCATCGTTCCACTTAGTGAATTAATCGACTTCCATAATGATGTATTTATGACCATCGGCCCAGACAGGGTTGATTGTCATGAAGTCGATTGGCCACTTGCAGAAGGGCCCGACTGTGACTACGGGGTGTAATGATGCAGGGGGGATTCTTACCTTTGGGGCAAAGAGTTGATAGCTATGACAATGCTTGAATACCTCTATGCAATCAGTGAAGATGGAAGGCTAGAAATAGCTGGCACATAGAATCTTTTGGGTGGTTTCCACGCCTGAAAGGTGGCCACTGCAGGCTCCACTATGACAGTCATTGAGGATGGTCTTGGCCTCGTCATAGGTGAAGCAACAATGTAGGATGGTATCAATTCCTTGACAATATAGAACATCTCCAATCAGCAAGTGGCGAATGGATTGATGTCGGATGAGTTGCCTATCCTCATGGTTTAAGTGCGCTGCGAACTTCTGTCTTTGTAAATAAAGAAGGATGTCCCCATACCATGGGTCATCTATGGATATGACGAATAGGAAATCATCCTTGGGGGGTGATGACATAGTTAATGGGGGAATATTAGTCATGAGTGTGGCCAGCATGAGTGCCTTTGTGCTTTTCAGAGAAATGAACTCTAAGTCAAATTCTTGGAGGACAACTACCCACTTAGCTTCTTGACCTTATAGAAGGTGGCGGCTTAAGAGGTATCGCATTGGGTTTGAATCAGCCACTTCATGAGTGTGGTTTGCGATGATGTAGTGGCACAGCCTCTGAGCCGAGAAGATGAAAGTGAGGACCAATTTCTCCTCAGGTGAATATCATAGTGGGGGTCTTGTTAGCTTTTTGCTGATGTAGTAAATCATGTGCTCATGGAGAGCATCGTCTTCTTGGACCAAGACTCCAGTGATGGCATTGTCCAAGGCCTATAGATAGAGAATGAAGTCTCGATTGAAGTCTGGTGCTAAGAGCAATGGTGCAGAAGCTAGGGCTTGCTTGAGTGCATCAAACAATTATTTTTCTTGCTGATCCCAAACAAAGGGGATTTTTGTACGGAGCAGGAAAATGAATCCATAAGATTTTGTTGCATACTCTGGTACAAAGAAGAAAAGGAAGTTGGCCTTGCCTTGGAGGTTCTGTAGCTGGTGCTGATTATTTAGGGAAGGAAGATCAAGGATAGCCTGAACTTTGAGGGGATCTACTATCATCCCTTTGTGGGATACTACAAACCTAAGTAGACGGCCCACTGGGACACAAAAAATGCACTTGAGGGGATTCAAGTGAATTTTATATTTGCGGCAACGTAAAAAGACTTGCCGCAAGTTTTCTATATGTTGTGCTTATTTTGGTGATCGAGTAGTAAGGTTGTCTAGGTAGACCAAGATGATGTGAATTAGGTCATGGAAACAATATTTCATGGCGCACTAGAAGGTGGCTCCAGCATTTTTCAGGCCAAGGGCATGACTCAATATGCGAAGGTGCCCCATGGGGTTGTGAATGCGGTCTTGTAGTGATCTTCTTTTTGGATCTGGATTTGGTTATATCTAGAAAATCCATCCATGTAGGAAAATGCATTATGTTCGATGCATGTATCGATAATTTGATCGATGAAGGGTGTTGGGAAGTTATCTTTGGGACATGCCCCATTGAGATCGCGGAAGTCTATGCAAACACGAAAGGTACCCCTCTTTTTTATTCATGGGAACAGGATTAGAAACCCAAGTGGTATAAGCAATGGGGTAGATGAAGCTGGCTGTGCGCATCTTCTCTATCTCAGCTTTGACCGCATCCACTTTGGAAGGATGGATGGATCATTATGTTTCGCGTAAAGGGGCCATATCGGGCCATGTGTCAATGTGGTGTTCCATGATGGATGGATCCAACCTGGGCATTTCAGTGTAAGACCAGGAAAAGATGTTGTGGAATTCTTGGAAGAGAGTTGTATAGGAAGTGACTTCTTCCAAGGAGCAAGATTCCCCCAGCATGATTTCTTCAACCACCTCGGGACTGGTTGAGATGTTGAATTTGATGGTTGGTGAGATGTTGGCCATGTTTCCTTCTTGGAAGGCATCTGGTACCGGAATGTGGTTTTTGAACCAGTCGACTTTACCATGAATGAAATCCTTAGCTTCCATAAAAAACTTGTCTGACTGCGACACAAGATATTCGGGGAGGAAGAAGGAGCGATGGTGCATGTCATCCCATGGGTATTTTGGGGCAATTAGGGATTCTAGTATCTCCTCATCATTGCAGAAGCAATGAAGAGACAGGTCTAATGGACCATCATTGGTAGTGGAGACAATAGGGTCAGTTGAACTGGACATCATGTAAATGGACATGGTGTCAAAAGAAGGAGGTGGGGGGTGAGCTTCTTTGATTAGGGTGATCTTAGATTCAAGGGAATGTTCACGAAGGTTGGCTAAAGCGATTCGAAATTCAGGCAAGTCTTGACAGTGGTGAGAATAGTTTCCATACAATCCGCAAAGGGCGCAAGCATGGTTTGTTCTTAATGCCTTGTTTCTATAGAAATAATAGATCAATGCTATGAGCAATGATGCTAAGAAGAAGCACATGAAATAGATCTTGCTACTAAGAATTCTCACAAGCATACACAGGAAAAATAGAGATAAGAAAAGAGTCTGAATCACATGAATTAAGAGATGAATATTGGTGTGTATCCTTCCATTGAATAATGATGAATAATAGTGTAGATAAATAGTACATCCCTCATAGGAAAATCAAATTGTATGGAAACAAATCGTATAGCTCAAAAGGCTGACTTACCAAAATATAGCAAACCCCCATAGGTGGCTAAAGCACTTCCCAAATCTATCAAGGACCTCATGAGTTGGAAAAATCATGAGTGAGTTGTTAAGGATAAGGAAAAAACATGATAATACTATAAAATGGAGAAAAACTAATGGAGGATGGGTTCGAAACAAAAGCTCCCAGTTTCCTAGTTGACTAGCTTTTGTCTTATCCATAGAAAAGTAGAATCTGCTGTAAAGTCCTGTATACTAATTTTGGATGGTCAAAAGGTGGTCAAGATCAACCTAGAATTGGAAATAAATCATTCCTAGGACATAGATGGCATGTATTGACTTTAAGGTGCAAGTGGATGCCAACTAATTAAGCTAGTGGGTGAATAATTAATCAAATAATGATTAATTATTTTATCCTAAGTTATGAGTGGGTTTAATATATTCCAAAACCCCCCTATAATTTTGAATTTATGATGGTATGACAAAAAATATGGATGCATATGGATGCATATAGGGCCCAGCAACAAGGCTATGGCCACCCTTTAACAATTATTATGTCCAGAAAAGCGAGGAAAGAGGCAAAACCACATGGGGAAAATCGTCCCTCAATATAGGACAAGGAAAAAAATTTGAAATATGTCTTCAAGATATATTCATCTTCACTTTAATGAGCTGATTGAACTACTTCTGGATGAAGGACTTGCTAAAGAAATCATGAACTCCATGATCATGCGCTGGAGTGTATAACCTGCAAGAAGGAAGAGGAGAGACTCCTTGTATCTCATCAATTGATGAAGTAGGATCATTATATGAATGCTTATTTCTGCTGTCAAACTCTGATATACAACTATAATCTAAAATGGAAAATATATCTATGCATACTCCTTTCCAAAGAGTACAAAAAATAAGGCAATTTATTTCACACCCAATTCCCTGAATAGTTGCGAAATTGTGATGTGAATCACATGTCAATCTTCCAATCTGATGAAGCACCTGCATAGATCTGATACAAGGATGAAAAAACTCTGATACATCAGAAATATTAGAATATGGAACAGCAAGTACAAAGGCTTCAATGGCTCCATGAGGATATAGGGCTAGACTAGGAAAAGTATGAGCAATTGGGGAAAACTGATAGGTGTAAAAATTTGAATGATGGATGGGCATAAGATTTAAACCATAAGTGTTTAGAATAGATAGAAACATGTTTAATATCAGTCCATATATGACTAAGTTCATGTATAACCAGCCACTAAAAGTTAGGAAAGACTTCAAATCATGTAAGATCAATATACTTTATAAGAGACCAATGAGGAATCAACTAGTGAACTAGGGATTTGTATAGTCTTAGGATTATTCATAGCTATGGTAGATGGTATGGATGGTGGTATGATATGTGTATAAACCTACAAATATGCTTCTAAATCAGAATCCAAAGGATCACATATAATCATATCAATAGACTCATGGGAATACACTGGTAATGAATCTTCTGTATGAATGGAGGAAATAAGGAGATGTTCAAAATTTTCAAGAAGGCTCTGAGTATTGATGCCAAGAACAAAAGAGGATATGGTGAAGCACATGAGTAAGTTAAGTGGTATGACAGAAATAAGGCTTGATGTGGCTAAGAAAACATCCTGGAAGTCATGAGGTTGCGCACCATCAATGAGAGAGGTATGCAAAAGGTGTGAAGAATCTGGCACATAGATCTCAGAATCTAAGATAGGAGATTTAGAGACAAATGAATGGGTTATAGGATCATAATAAATATCATCAGCAGCTCCATATGTTACTTATTTTTCATCAATAGTATCACAAGAAGAAAAATCACCTTCAAGAGACACAGAAAAAGATGGCTCTTCAATATTTGCTTCTTCATTGAAGGAGGAAGCATTCGAATGAAAGAGGGAAGCAGCAACATGAACTGTATGAGAAAATTATTCATCATGATCAAATTCATTAGAGAATGTAGAGGCCAAGAAATATCGAGAAAGAGAAGAAGATGAGATTCTAGGTTTGCTCCATGCTTCATCTTCAATTTCTTGCAAACCAAAAGCTTTGTCCAAAATTTTCCAAAGCTCAAATGGAAACTCAACAGAATCTATGAGATGATATATATTTGGAGACATTCCCAAACACATAATTCCATAAGGTCTATCACAATTATTTATCCAATCAATCTTCTCTTCATAATACTTAGGCTTACTCAATGCACCAATGGAGGCATCAAAGAGACATTGCCTCTTCAAGTATGCACTCATCTTTGGCTTCCAAATAGCATAGTTGAAAGGAGATAGTAGAGGAAATTTTGAATCCATATTGAAGTTGTTGATATGCTCTAAGAGATACTCTCTGCAACCTGCAAAAAAAACTAGGAAAAAATCTTGTAAGCTAGACAAGCTCTTGCTCAGAGAGGGATAGGAGACTAGAAGCTCTCCTCAACTCTGTAGAACTTGATCAACCTTGCTGCTATAGAAGATGGAAAGGTTGTGCTCACTATAGCTCTGATACCATGTAGAAATAATAGATCAATGATATGAGCAATGATTCTATGAAGAAGCATAGGAAATAGATCTTGCTACTAAGAATTCTCACAAGCATACACGGGAAAAATAGAGAGAAGAAAAGAGACTGAATCAAATGAATGAAGAGATTAATATTGGTGTGTAGCATTCCATTGAATAATGATGAATAATAGTGTACATAAATAGTACATCCCTTATAGGAAAATTGAATTGTATGGAAACAACTCATAAAGCTCAAAAGGCTGACTTACCAACATATACCAAACCCCCATAGGTGGCTAAAGCACTTCCCAAATCTATAAAGGACCTCACGAGTTGGAAAAAGAATGAGTGAGTTATCAAACAGATGGAAAAAACATGCTAATCCAAGAAAATGGATAAAAACTAATGGAGGATGGGTTGGAAACAAAAGATCCCAATTTCTTAGTTGACTAGCTTTTATCTTATCCATAGAAAAGCAGGAAAAGTAGAAAAAGCATAATAAAGCAAAATCTGTTGTAAAGTCCTGCCGTATACTAATTCTAGATGGTCAAAAGGTGGTAAAGATCGACCCAGAATTGGAAATAAATCATTCCTAGGATATAGATGGCATGCATTGACTTTAAGGTGCGAGTGGATGCCAACTAATTAAGCTAGTGGGTGAATAATTAATCAAATAATGATTAATTATTTTATCCTATATTATGAGTGGGTTTAATATATTCCAACAGTTTTTTACTATTGGTGCGGTTGGAAGTTCAACCATGAGAAGGTTTTTGGTTGTATCCATGGCATCCAAATGCACACAGATCATTGGAATCTCAGGGCAGTTCTGAGTCAGATGGCCCTATTCTTTGTAGACGATGCAAGGCAGGATTTGTCGCGGTGCAGTGGTAGCTTTTGCATTCTTGCCCCTGGCCATTTTTGGGTGGGGCAATGTGGGTGGGGGTGCGGTGGTTGGTTTTTGCAGGCTGGGTGGAGGATGAGACTCGACTGCAATGGGTTTCACAGGGGTTAATACTACCTAGGGCATTGGTGGTTGAGCTGGTGGATCCAGATACCACACGGAATTCCCAACGTAAAGTTGGGTAGGTTTAGGGTGGCCATTACTGGCTTGTTCATGACACCAGGCGGGGGAAAAAGGAATGGAATTGTATGGACTAGAGAGGAGCCTAGATAAATCCTTGGTGGTTGTATGTGAGGATGAGGTTTTGGTTGCGGCTGCTCATAATGCTGTGGCTGCAGATAATGTTGTGGCTGTTGTTGATGTTGCGGCTGCGAACGGTGTTTTGGTTGCAGTTGGGGCTGTGGCTACGGTTGTTGTTTGGGTGTAACGGTGCTAGATGAGAGCATGCATAAGTATACAATCTCATTTGGTGTCAGCGGTGGTGACACTAAGGGGAAAGGAGCTGTCATGGTGGTATTGGCAAACAACCCAGGGCCCACATTCAACAATGGGGTGGCTGGTATGTTGTCAACCATGGTGTTGACCGTAGGGACAACATTGGCATGTGTGGTCATCCCTTGTGGATCAATGGTGTTGATCATAGGGATAACATTTGCGAGTGTCTTTAGCCGTTGTGGATCATGATAAGTCAGTTGATCAACCATCATGATTTTTCCTTCGTAGGGGAACATCATGAGACTGAAGACATTTGATGCGATAGCTCTCATGGCATACATATAACTTCTTCTGAGGAGAATGTTATAGTCTAATTGAGCATTGACAACCTTTATGTCAATTAGAACTATATTCCCAGCTAATGTGATGGAGACATGGGGGAGGATTCCCTAGGCTTTAGTGGGATGGCCATCATAAGCCCACAGAGTTGTGGAGGATGGTTGCATAATTGGGGATCCAATTTTCTACCAGACTAGGGTAGACATAATCCATGTAGATGCCCCCTCATCCACTATGCACCAGTGCACAACCAAATTTTGAATGGACACCAAGATTTGAAAGGCAATGGTTGATGGCATGTGAAGTTCTCCATTCCCCGTGTCAAATGTGATCAACTTGGAGTCAGATGGGTCTATGGCCCCAAGGGTGGTTAATAAGGCTTTCCGCTGTGTTGGGCATGTTTTTAGTACCTTAAGAGTGGACATGGTGGTTGGTGTTTGAGCCAAATCATCCACAATGCTGTAGTTGACAACAGCTCTAGCCGTGGCATTATTGGAAACCCAGCGTATGGGGGGCGTAGGAATGGGGGTAACTGAAGAGGTGTAGTGAATATTTTAGACATTGATGGTGTTGATGTGTCATCGGGTTTGGTGTTGGTTCCATACCGATTTCATCTAGTTTGTAGATTGACCTATTCAGTTGTCATAGCTAGTAGGTGGTGGACACCTGTTTCTACCATGGGAGGTGCCCCCAGAGCATTGGGATTGGGTTGGGGAGGGGGCGCAGTTGCCACTAATCCTTGGACTGGTAATGGGTTTTGAAGCACCATAGGAGGAGGTCCTTATGGTGCCAGGTTGGGTTGGGATTGGTCTATTGTGTTGGTGGCATGTTGAACCTCATTCCTAATGGCATGCTTAGTGCAACCCATGAAGGGACACTCGAATGTGTAGTTCCCATAGACCTCATAGAGTGTGCATGGTTGGTTTTTATGCATCAGGGCATTGTGTTTCGGTGCATTTGGTCATGGAGGATTTTGGGTTGGCCAGTTTTCCATGCCATTGTTGGGGGGGTTTGGTTGTTGACAGCCTCCCTACGGTTGATTGTTGACTTGATTCCGAGGTCGGTTATTCCTAGCTTTCCCTTGTTGATTATTGGGGGCTAGTTGGTTGGGATGGTTTTGTTGTGCAAAAACTTGTCCGAATGGAGTGGGTGGAGTAGGGGCAGGGGATTGAACCACTTGCACTTATGGTGAATAGTAGATTTGGGTGGGTGGTGGTGCCACAAATGTGGGCATTTTCCCTACATATTGCTATGTTGGCCAATCCAAGGCCTGATCCTACAACGGTGGCACGGTTTGTGCATAAGAATTCATTGCTCTGGACTGGGACACCATTCTTGCATAGTTTGGAGTTTGGTTTTGGTAGGAAACACTAGCAGTGTTGCTTGGTTGGGGTGGTACTGCAGGTGGTGTTGGATGGTGCTGTGGATGGTGAGAGATCGACCCTATGATGCCATCTGTAGCATGGGATTCCCTTGGTGCATCCTGATGGGAAGTGCCCGCACGGGGAGCATCTGGGATGACAGTGTAAAGGTACCCAGACTGTGCATAAATCAGATCAAACTACTGGGCTTTCAAGATGGCTTCTTCTTCGGATTGGGGACGTTTGGATGCGATGTCCTTTGCTACAGGTGGGAGCAAGGTTTTGAGGAACCAATCTAGGAAGATCCTATCATGAATTTGGATATTACAAAGACTACGGTGTCGCCACCACTCATGGATGTGGTCGGTTATATGGGTCGTAGTATTTTAGTGGCAAGATAACAAGATCTCCACCCCTTCATCATATCTGACATGGATTTGGAAATATTGTAGGAACATGAAATCCAGGGAGTTGAAATCTGGGTACTTCGCTTGTGGTATCCTAATGTACCATTTGGCTGCAGCACCTGTGATGGTGCGTTGGAATAGTATTATCTTGATCAAATCATCTACAATGTTGTTTGATGAGAACCATAGATGAAATGTCATGATGTGGTTTTGGGGGCACTCCCCTGCCTTCCCTTCAAACTTGGGAATATTTGAGGGTAGTTTGGTTGGCATGGGAGGCTAAAAATTTTGATGGCGGATGGGGTCATTTGTTAACCAATCCAAATCAGGTAAGTTGAGATGAGCCATGTAAGGCAGGTTTGACCCCAGGTTGATGTGAGATGGGGCAGCAATGGTGGTGGGGTTTGTAGGTGCATAATGCACTTGCATAGTTGGGGGTACTTGTGGTGCCATTGTAGATGGGCTAGTGCCCCCAAGTGTGGTGGGAGGGACACTGTGGGTGGAAGGGCCACTGCCCCCATGTATGACAGGGGGGTAGTGTAGGTGGAAGGGCCACTTCCCCCATGTATTATAGGTGGGATAGCTTGGCTGGTCACTATGGGTGGTGGCAGCTGACTTATCACAGTTTGCATAACCATGATGGGGCCACCTGCAGGGTTGTTGGTGATAGGTTTTGGTGTGGACGTGGGTCCACTAGCGATTGCTATTCCGGAAAATGGATTCGGGTTTTCACCACCCATGGGGCTTGATGGTGTAGTGTACAGGTCTGGTTCAGACTGATATGGGTCTGAATCTGAATCAGAGGCTGTGTGGCCTTCTGATGGTGTGAGAGGCCATTGAGAATGGTCTCGATGATGTCAGTTCAATGACCCGAATTGTGGTGGTTCACCTCTTAGGCATGAGGAAGAGTGTGAGGGATAAATTATGTTAGATTTGTGTATGAAACTAGTGGAAATGATTTTTTGGATGCTGGTTTCAATGGCTTCCTATTAGCTGTAGGTGGTCACTCGGCCACCAAGACTACCAGAAGGCAGCGCTTGGCTTTTTCCTCACGAGAATTCTACTCAATCAGTGGGGGTCATTGCCTGTTTAACTTGGTAATTCCTCTCAGCGGCCAGCTAATTTGGGCTTCCCATGGTACTCCTCATAATGAGTTTATGGGCTGAGCCCATGTACTTCCCATGGTTAAGGAAGTCAGGGACTTATGTCCTCAAAAACTACATATTTTTGACTTATTGTAAATTTGTAAATTTTAGTGGCTCTCTCAGCATCATGAACTGAGTTGGTTTGATTTACGTGGTATGGTGTGTATGTATTTCTATTTTTCTGTTATCTGGTGGCTGCAAATTGTTTATGAATATTCCATAGAGTTCATATCATTGTGGATGAGAGAATTAAATAAACAGAAATTTTGCAGATATATACCATTTTTTACCCTGAATTGTGATAGCCTAATTAGGTGACTACCTTACACCTATATTCTTCTTCAACCAGGAGAAGGTGTTGGGCTCTCAACACAATGGGACTAATCCCATCCGTAGATCCATAGATCACCTCTTGGATGTAAGGTTGGTCAATAGGGAGGACACTGAGTGCCGTGAGAATTCCTCCTTCTCTACCCCCTCTACCTTCCAAGTGACCCGTTTTTAGTGGTTTCAAACAATATTGGGTGAAGGGCCTATTACTCTACGAGTTGTACCCTTCATCTTATCCCAGAATACCCCAAAGGGTGATGACTAGGTAGAGGAGGAAGGGTAAGAAAGATTGTTGATTTTAGGTAAGTTTTAGTCAAGCTATATTCATTAACCCATTAAATTTTTTAATTTACATTTTGTTTTGTATATGAAATTGTCATTAACATAAATAGAAACATAAATAAAACAATTATGCTAGAAAGAGGTGGTTGAGCCACACTGATAGTCCTTAATTATTTAAAACCTAATTCTGAGTGACAGATCACATGTTTCGGGTCAAATGTGGCAAGGGGGTCACCAAATTTTTCCAGAAACAGGCAAGGGGGTCGCTTAGATTTTGTAGACAGAAGCAGGATGTCTTTTTGAAGGGAGTCGCACCTCTTGGGGGTAAAAGGGTGACCTGGTCACACCTATGAGGCCCAAATGAGTGACCTGGTCCCTTGTTTAGGCCCAATAAGTGTGACCTACTCTGGAAAGTGATATTTTCTAATCCTGAGTCAGATCCGGCCAACAGTAACCTGTACTATGTCCAAATGGACTCAGATTTTCCTTATGGAGGCTCGGCAGTAACATAATTTGTGAATAAACAAGATTTTAAACTATATTTGACAAAAAATTTGACCTAGGCCAAAAAACTAAACTAAGACTTGAAATTTTGAAAAGCAGGCCCAGGGATCCTGTGGGATCGGCCTGGTATGGTTGCTAGTTCTATAGCAAGGATTTCTCCCTTGCTACAGGGAAGGAATGGCTACCTTCCATCTATAGGGTGGAAGGGTAGGTTCTTGGTGGTGAAATACAAGAAAAATGGACAGAAAACTAAGCAGAGCTAAAATAAAAGAAATGGCTAGAAACCCCTCTACAAACACTGTAAGGGTTTAGTTCCAGCTACCCGCAAACAACATGTTAGAAAATAAAATACCTGCAAAACAAGTTAGGAAACAAACCTAAAAATAAACCATGGATTAGAAAGAAAATAAACTACTAAAAAAATACAAAAAATGACAAGCTATACCTTCTCTTTGGATGGAATGGGCCACCATGCCCTAGCTTGGAGAAGCACCTCTCTTAGATGGGGGAGCTATGGCTCAATGGAGGATGGAGGAGAGGGAGTGTGGGTGGCTTGAGAGACAAAGGGTCTCAAGGCATCCACGGGCAGCATAACAGTATGCAAGGGAGAAGTGTCTTGAGAGTGATCCCCACCCCTCTATTTATAGCTTTTTTGGGGCTTTTTAGGGTTTTAAGCCCTTGGTTAGGGATTTAGCCCCTTTTTTGGGTTTTTAGCCCCTTTCACCCTATCTTTATCTCCTTTTGGGGTTTTTAGCTCCTTTGAGGGTTTTTAGCCCCTTTTTGGAGGCTTTAGCCACTAGGTGTTGGTCGCTGGGCAGACCCGAGTTTACTATAATGTACCAACAACACCCCTAGCTCACTAGCCCTTTCAGCAACACACCACAGAGTGGCTTGAAGTCTCACCCGAAGTGATCCTAATGGGTTGGCTAGAGACTCAAGTGTCTTGACCAGGTTCTGTCGCATCCTAAGCACGTCTCGCAACTCTTCTTAGCCCGCAAGAGTTGTCTCCTTTGTTTCCTCTCTGCGATGCTCAGTTCCTCTTAATCGCGATGACTCTAGCCCTTATTGCATTGCCGCATCCTGGGTAACACATAACTCTCTCCTATGCTCAATCCTCAACCTACGGTACCGCGCACCACAGCTCCTCTGATGATGCGATATTGCCTCCTTGCGATATCCTACTACCGTGGCTTAGCGTACTTAGTGTTACTCATGTTCAACTTATGGGACTCAACATACAAGGCTGCTTCACACTGCAATTCTTAACTATCTTAAGTGAAACATAGACAAGATCTTATATAGAATACTTAAAGACTTCCACTTGCATTTATCCTTTGAATATGTTGTGAACTGAATAACACATACATACATTTACTATAAGCAAAGTTCATGTAATGAATGACAGATATAACAAGTAAATACAATCACATGAATCAATCACATAATGCTCTGATTTTACGTGGTTCACTTCCAGGGTAGAAGCTACGTCCACAGAACTGTCTTTCTATATTATAACTTGAGAGAGGTACACAGTTCTGCTGCACCGCATATGCAGCTAGAGATCTTCTGGGTAACTCTGCACTCACTGCCTGGAGCCCTTCTCTCCTAGATCTCTTCTCTATCTCTATATTTCCTTCTTACAATATACTCTCACTCTCTCTCTCTCTCTCTCTCTCTCTGTCAATCCCTACAGATTGTTACATACGTGCTCAATGAGCTAGCTACTGGTTACATTAAGATACTATAGACTGAATACAGAACCAGAGCTCAACTCTATTACAATACAAGGTAACTGTGAGCTAACAGAATTAATGGCTAACTAGCTAGCTAACCTTTTTCAATACAAAATACATCCCTTTATAGGTGGCCCGAAGGTCTCGCCATTACAACATTGTGGGCCTATCCCAACAATAACCCAAAACCCTAACTAGTGATAGTCGGCATATCTGTACTTGGGGTAGCCACTTTCTGTCACACCACTACTCTTTGCAGTCTTCCATGCTTCCCGGTGCTGACCATGGGTACTATGCACCACTTCCCATCTTCTATCCTTCATCTTCAATACCTTAGCCTCATCGCTCCTTTTCTTTTATGAGGGTAGCTGAGCCCTCCTATCTTCATCGCTGCCTTCAATGCAGTGTTTGAGCTCTCTCTTCTCGGCCGCTCAGGTACTGTCATCTTTCTTGACTTCTCTATCCCTACAGTCACGGTTTCTGGCTCTGCTCTACAGCTAGAAACATGCTACGGTGTTGTAGCTTTACCTAATCTCTTCGTCTTCGCCAAACTGTCTATCCGCCAAAATGGCAGCTTCTCCTGTAGCTGTGAGACTCTGCTCCAACACTAGGAGAACTATTTAGGCTCTTTTTTGGGGTTTTTAAGCCCTTTTTCTCATTCTTAAGACTTTTTGAGGGTGTGGGGGTCCAATGGGGTGAAATTAGGGTTGTGCATGGGTGTCCTTGGGTCGTGTAGGCCATGCAGAGCTGAGTGAGGGATTTTTTGGGTTAACAGTGCCATTCACCTATAGATGGTATGGTGTGCTTTTCATATGTTGCACTTGCAATTCTCCAGTTAGTGCTTGCACAGTGCAGTTTATAAAATGACTTCCCTGGTCACTCATCAATATCTTGGGATACCCAAACCACATCACAATATTTTAAAATATGAACTTTGATGTTGTCACAGCGATACAATCCACAACTAATGCGGCCTCTACCCACATGGTCATATAGTCAATTGTAGTAATGATGTATCGCGCAATATTCCCCTTCCCTGGTGGATTAATTGGACCCACAAAATCCACATTTATCAAAAGGTTATAGAGTTACCTGTGGCACAAGCAGCATCTCATCCCCCTGCAATGGTTTACTGATGCACTGGAAGACGTCACAACTCCGCGCATAGTCTATGACATCATTATGCAATGTAGGCCACCATATTCTAGTGTGCAACACCTTTCGCGTAGTAGCCCTTACTCCCCAGTGACCTCTCGTTATTCCTACATGTGCTTCTTTTATAATGGGTCCATGCTTGTGCGGTAAGATACATCGTTGCAAAATTTCATCTAGTCCAAGCTTGTATAACTGACCAACAATTATCTAGAAATATGAAGCCTTTACTACCAACTGCTTCTTCTTACTGGTCGATAGGTTCTCAGGGGAAACACTAGTGACCAAGAACTGAATTATTGGGGCATAATGATCATCTACGATATTGACACAGAACAACTATGCATTTAGCAATCCGTCATCAATATTGGTAGGTTCTTCTCTTATCTCAATGCAAGATAGGTGATTAGGACCAACATTCAACCATGTTGGCTTCACAATTATTTGAAATTCAAATTCTTGAAAAAGTAGAAGCCATTGACAGATCTTCCCCCCCAACACAGGCTCATTGACAAAATATTGCAAGGCGGAATGATCGGTGAACATCTTGGAGTGACCTCTGAACAAATAGTGCCTGAACTTTTACAAGGCATAAACCATCACCAAGCCTTCTCTTTCAGTCATTGTGTAATTCTTTTCAGAAAACGACAACTTCCTACTGTCATATGTGATCAGGTGATCCAATTCGCCCTCACCTGGTTGTGCAAGCACAACCCCCAGCAAAATGGAAGAGGCATCAACATGCACATAGAACTCCTTGTTCCAATCAGGGAACACCAGTATGGGTGCAGAGGCCATATTTTTCCTTCAGTGTGTCCAAACTTCCTTAACATTCTTGACTCCACTCAAATGCAACATCCTTCTTCAATAGCTTCTCCATAGGGGCAGTAATCACAATGTATCCTTTGATTAACTTGCAATAGTATCCCATGTGCCCCAAATTTGTCCAAAGCATCTTCACAGTCATCGACTACATCAAACTAAGAATTAGCATGATCTTCATTGGGTCAACCAATAGCCCTTTCTTACATACTATGTGTCTGAGTAGTATTCTGAACAATGCATAGAAAATGCACTTCTTAGAGTTTAGTGTGATTTGATGCTGTCAACACCGTTCCAACATCAATCATAGGTTTTCTAAATGATCACTAACCAAACCATAGACTGTCCAGTAATCCATGTATACCTACAAGAATTTTTGAATGAAATATTTGAACACAGCAACAACCACTCAAGGAAATATCGTTGGCACATTCTTCAACCCAAAAGGCATGACTATATAATGATAACAAGCCCATTGAGTGACAAACATGGTCTTATGGTGATCCTCCTTTGCAATCCGGATCTGGTGGTACCCCGAAAATCCATCTGTGAAGGAATACATCTCTTGACCGCCTACTGCTTCAAGTACCTCATTTGTAAATGGACTCAGGAATAGGTCATGCATGCAGGCATCATTCAACTTTCTTAGGTGGACGCAAATGCGGATTTCACGGATCTTTTTATCTTGAACCACCATAGGGCTTATCCACTCTGATTCTTTGACAAGCTTGATGATCCCAGCATCCAACATCTGGTCAATCTCATCCTTCACACGGTCCTTGTATCATGGGTTCAATCGATATGGCCTCTGTCACACAGGTTTTGCATCTAGTTTCAATGGGATTTTCATATCCCCGAGGTCCCCTAATATGCCCTTCATTTCTGAGAACTGTGTCAAAAAATGTTATACCCAAATCCTGTCAGCAACATCTGATGAGATAATTAACCCCTATGTTTTCCCTAAAATCCCAAACTTGAAGTGGAAACTTGCTCTGGATATCAATTCTTCTTGAAAAAACCTAGCACTGTGCTTTCCCTTTAGCTGATGAGAGGTACCTTGTTCAACACTTCCTGTGTCCTATTATAGAAAAGTGGTGCCACCGCTCATGAGCTTTTCTCTTCGAGTGGTTCTCACCTAAATCGCTCTGTCATAAGGGAACAAAAGTGGCACCCTTGGTAAAAATGGAAAAAGAGAATATTCTTGATGCTTCTAGATCATGAGCATCGTGTCCTCCTTTATCCCTATCAATATAGGTTAGTTGGAGTTGAGATCCCTCTTGGTAGGATCTTAGAGCCACCTCACCCACAATTCTCTCAACTATCCCTATCCATTGAGCCTTATAAATACAAGCTCATATCCATAGTTGAGGGAGGGAGAAGAATAGTAGAGTTATGCTGTTGAATTGATACCTTGGCCTAATCCTTTAGAGAGCAATTGTGGAGCAAGTAGGAGCTATCAGGGACAAGGTGTTAGTCTTGTGAAGGAGTGTCTCAACACTAAGGCACATGGTTTTAAGCTCTTTCATTTATTTTCTAATGCAAAGTTGATTTCCTTCCCACATGTTTGTTACATAAATCTCACATATATGTTATTGGATTCCTTAGTCACTAATATGGACATGTAGATGTTTTTATGGTAGCTTTGATGTCTTTGTATGTTTGATATGTCTTACAGGTATATAGTTCTTTTGTCAGAGTTATATTCCAGGCTTCTATAACATTTAGGAAAGGTCTTCAACCGAGTTATTCACTCATTTGTTATGGATCTAAATGATTCAGACCAAAGGAACAACTTCTGTTCACAGAAAGTGTAACATTCTTGACTACAAATCTAGTGACTCCACTAGGGAGTGAAGCAAATTTCAGTTGATCTGATCTTCCTCAGTCCTTGAACCCTTGTTCAAATCTAGGCTCTAGTTTCTAACTCTCTTCAGCCATATCTAACATCTGACTTAGTGAATTTTGGTTTAAAGCTTTCAGATCTGTTCAGATCTGAACTATTTCGACCTTATATGCTCTTTTTTACTGTCAATTCATCAGTATTTACCTTGATTTAATCAATTTTTAACTTGAATTCTCATTCTCCTTATGTTTTGGAATTATTCAGGGAACCAGACATGTGCTGTAGGAAACAAGCAATGCCACCGCCTGAACTCTGTTAGCCATAAGCAATGCCACCGCCTGAGTACTGTGATCCAGAAGCGATGCTCATCTAGAACCACTCTGTCCAAGGCCCCTCCAGCGCGGTGCTAGGTAGGCCTTGTTCCAGAACTTGTTTTCGTCATTTTTTGCAAAAAGTAGAGTTTACTTGCTTTCATCCCTGCATTGTCATGCTTGTTTCTTTGAATTTGAATGCTCATGGTTGAAAATTTTGTGGTAAAATTGGTTTGATTGAAGAATTCAAAAGCTAGATTAGGATTATTGATTATTCGCTTGCTTTCATGCTTGTTGGTTGTGATTTTGAAAGCTTAGATTTCAGTTAGATATCTTTTCGTTTCATTTATAAATACTGAAAGAAAAACCATTTGCTTATCATCTTAATTTCATTTTTTCCATAGTGAACTTCTTTTTTCTTTTAAAAAGATTTTTTGTTGTTGAGATTAGGTCATTATTAATACTGAGCATAGGGCATTGGATCTCTGATTGGCCTCACAAGATTTCAAGTTCTCTTTGTTCTTTTGTCTCTCTTGCATTAGTACTATCTCATCAAAAGAAAAAATAGTGTAGTTTTAAGTTAGATCTATCTATGTTTTAAAGAAAAAACCAAAAAATAGATTGCATATGCATGTAGAGTTCTTGTTGTTTTTCTTTTAGGAAAAGAAACTCTTACCAATCTGATTGCTTTCAAAAAGAAAAATGATTTTGGAATGTGTTGCTTGTCTTTGGATTTGATTTGTTCAAGTTAGTTTTTTGGGAATTTTTGGTTTTCAAAATGAAAAGAAAATACTCTCTTTCCCTCCTGTAAGTAGGCATACCTCGAATGGTAAAGTGAAATATTTGCATCTACATATTTGGATGGTTTTCATTCCATCCTTATAAGGGAAATATTTCATTCCATTCTCCCATGGAAGGTCATGTTGATGATACTACCCGTCCAAATTATGGTCCCAATGATCCGTTTTGGGATATCTCTATGGGACAGGCCATTGCTTTGTTTGGCACCTGTCTAACCTATTTTGAAGACATTTCACCAAAGGAAGAAGAACATAGACAATACTAGGTAGCTATTCTCCATGCAAGAGAACTTGAGAAGAAAATAGATAACATATTGGGTACACCACCACCTTGCTCAGTAGTTTTTCCTATGGATTATCTCTCACTTGCTAATTCTATGAGACCCATTGAACCTACTCTAGATTGCACTGTGACTCCACATAATCTAGGTCAAACTACCAACCCCACCACCACCCATATTATGTATGTTCCAAATCCTCATGGGTCTTCCACACCTGGGGAATGTTGCCAACTTTCACACACCTGGGTTACGTGGCAGAAATATTCAAGCCATTCGGTGTGTCCTTGGGGATAAGTGTCGAGTCAAGGCTGTCACATTGTTCTTAACTCTTCCGTTTAGGCTCAACTCCTAACGAAGCAAAGGGGGGTAGACCCTATTAAGTTACCAAGGAAAAAATATTTAGTATGATGATGGTATTAAAGAGTAAGTTTGTTAGGAGTTTCAATTTAACAATTGTAAACAACAAATAACATGATAAGATAATCACAAGTAAGCACAAAAATGACACCCAATCACATATAGATTGAAAGAAATAAATAGTTGACCAATGCCTTGAAAATGGAGTCGAAAAACAATTAAGAGTGCTTGCAAGTGCTGGAATGAATGTTGTGCAATTGCATCTTGGTTAATTTTAAATTAATGTAAGAAGATGAGTAATTTAACTTAGGCAAGGGGACTCCAGATATACCGAGGGGGTACTTGAAGTATGTCCAAAACTAAACCATCATGGCTACCTGCAAGGAATATCTAGTCTGAATGGAGTCTTTGAGGTTGTTGTTCATAATGCACCCAGAGGTGTAACAGAGATCGGCACCCCGAGGTCGCTTTTCAGTTGTTCCCGCTTCCTTTGGGTATTTTTCCACCGTAATGGTTTGATCGAGGCGTTGGATTTTCACCTGATGGTTTGTTAATTTGGGGAGAGTGAATCCTAATTATTCTAGTCACTCAGGTGATTTTGATGTTACTTGACTGATCAAATGAATCGGAGCCAAGTATATAGCATACACACTAGAGTCTTCGTTATTTTTAGTAAATTTTAAAATAGGTGTTCTTGTTAAAAAGAAAACCCTCCAAGAACCTCTTTCAATCCAAGTGGATCTCAATTGGGGTATCAAGGAGAGGTTAATTTTATTATGACTAACAAAACAATTGATGAAAAAGGAATCAAAGATACACAACATCAGTTTTCTATTTAGTCCTACCACGCATCTCTTTCCCCTTGCGGGTCAATCGGGAAGTCGTGAGGTAAGTAGTATGATTACTTTTGAAATTAAAATATGGAATAATGAAAAATTATATCAAATTATACAATCCTGCATGTCGATACTAAACTAGAGCAGAAAAAAGGAAAAATGCAAAAATGTGAAATGAACACAGATTCCCCCTGGGGGGATGGGGAGCAGGCTTGAAAGAGCCTACTCAAAAAAGATTTTCTTTTATTATTATTGATTACAATATCAGAAAACTGAAATATCAGAAACCTCTTGGTCCTTTTACGAGATGAAACCAATATCTTACAACTTTCCAAAATTTTGATATTTTAGTGAAAGGGGAGACCCCTGGGGGGATTTGAACGCTCCCGAGGCCACTTTAGAACAACAGCTTCTTTTATTTTCTGTTACACCTGATAAAAAAAGCAAGCATGTTATAATAAAATATGTCCAAAATCACTTTAAGAGTACCTTTGGGTCGTCCTACCTTAACTCAAAAAAGACTAAGTTAAAACTAGCTGAACAGGTGAAAAAGGAACCAAGGAAAGCAAGCTTTCATTGGGATGTTGGATTGCTGTTTGTGGATCCAATGAAATATCCACTGATTTCTGGATTAATCTTTTTAAAACATAAAAGGAAATCTAGAGCATGAAACCTACTGATTTTCCTTAACTTGCCATGCAAAATGGACGATTTCCTTATGCTAGATCTAGAATGCTTAATGATACTTTTCAGAATTGAGATCTAGACTATGAGCTTTGAAATAGCAAATATATGTAAATTTTACTTTGATGTAACAGATCCAAATGATAACAAAACTTTCAAACACAGTAACCAAGTAAAAAAATTGATTTTCTGAAGGAGAAAGAGAGAGAAAGAGTGTTGGAAGCCTGGGAATGTTGGGCTTTGGAGTCTACTTTGGTGGAAAACCGAGGGAATATGTCATTCAGAAGATCCTAAAGATGAGGAAGATGCAAACTATCTCAACCTCTTCTACAAGAGAGATCACCTGCAACTTAGAAATCCTTGCACAAACAGATGGTTAAAACATAGGTGTTGCTGGAAGAGATAATTGGAAAGCATGCAATTAAACTTAAAATACATACAACTCCAATAGATCTGAAACAAGCAGAAACAAGATCATAAATCAAACTAGAATAAATTATTACCCTAACAAGAGGGAGCTCTCTCCTTCAAGGCCAACAATTAACCAGCAAAAGAAATGATAAATAACACAGATTATACCTCATAAGCATTTGACAATCACCATCCACACATGAAGAGCATTAAACCATAGATATTGCCTCCAAAGGTTATTTATTCCAGAATAATAAACAATAACACAATACAAGAGAAACATCACCTCAATCCCAGTTCTAACTAACTCAGAAAGGAGGCAGCCATGCTTTATTTATACACAAAATTGAAACCCCGGCCCAAAGGGGGCACAAATCCCAAGGAGATAGACCACTGTAGCTAAAGGAGAGTCCATCAATGCTGATATGAAGCCAAACTGAGCCTACTTGTCAATCAGGGGGCTGATTGAGCTAACACATAAACCCATAGACTGACACATCAATCCACAGAGCTTCCAGTAGAGCCCACACATGTGGAGGAGAGAGAGAGGGTGCAACTCCCCATAAAGGATGCTGAACATCAACTCTGGATCTGTTCAGATCACCTCCTTCAGTCAAGGATTTGTTAGATCTATTCAATGTGGTTCATATCTGACTGATTTCAATGGAATCGACTGAGAATCCAGTGATCTATAATTTTGGATTTGCTCCATTATTCATCAATTTATTAATTAAAATAATCAATAATTGATTTTTTGGGGCTTTCTGACCTGAGTGATGGAAAATCACTCAAAACTAGGAAATAGTGGGTATATAGGTTTACTGGGTGCTCTTAGCTTGAAAATGAGCACCTACATGACTGAATCTGACTTTCGAGCCTACTTTTATTACAAAACCAATTTTCCTAATTAAACTATTAGAAAATAGCCTAAGTTTTCGAAAAATTAAATTTTAATAAAAAACACTAAAAACATTAAAAAAATTAAAAAATTAAGAAACATAGGGGGACTTAGACATGTTCATATGACTCAACCATAATGCATATCATGTTTATACATTGACACATAGACTCTAATAACCTCAATAGGCCTAAATGCCAAGCCGACCACCCCAACTTTGGAGGTATTGAGTGAAAAGATCAGAAATTATTAGTTGTTTATTCAACAACCAATAATAACTAGGGGAAAAAACACCCTTGGCTGATCAGATTGACAAATAAAATCTAAGAGACCGAGTCTTTTACAGGCACTATCATGCTAGAACATTTATTACAATTCCCTCAAGGGGGTATGAACATGTGATATAGTACAACAAAGTTTCCCAAAAACAAGACTGAAGGTCTTCTGAAGTTTGAACAAGTTATCCTTGTCCGGTTCACCAGGCTCACTTGATAAAAAACCACTAATTACAACTTAGGTGGTAACATTCTAGCTCCAACTATGGGACCTATGCTCGATCTAGTCTTTAAGGCAAGGAGAGGATACAAGAACACCAAAATATCCGGTTTATATACTCTGTAAAAACATCTCAACTTGACAAGAAAACCTCAACAGCACAATCTTTATATAAAAACCAAATGAACCATTAAGATGATTTATTTAAACAAAATAAATGTAATTAACTAATGAAAAAAAAGAAATTTTTTTATTATAGCTAAGTACAAAAAATAAATGCAGAAAGTAAATGCTCTCTTTTAGGAGCTTATTTTCCTACTCTAAGCATGATATAAAAAGGTTAGGTGTAATAAAAAATCCAATGTAACTACCTAAGCATTTTATTAACATAAAATTTTTGTTTGTCTTTGGTTACCAACCATAGTAAGGATACCTTATTCAGAAAATGCAAACATGTGTGATGATTCAGAATGGGCGGGATGGATGGGAGATCATAGGCATGAATAATGTCATAAAAAATCTTCCCCAACTTGTATGTGGTCATGCACGATGCTTCTATCCATGACTGGATAGGATTGATATACCAATCAAGATGATGAGGCAGACTGACTACATCATCATACTAATCACTAGGGCTTATCAAATGATAACTTGTTGCATAATCCCCAAGTAGCTCCAAATCACAAGGAACCTATATATGTGAAAAAGATGGCTGAGACTGATATTCCACTGACTGCATCACATTTGACTTTTCACAACACTGCTTCTCAATGTCTTCATTATGTATACCTTTGTATGGCTCTGAATGATATGACTCTTAATGAACATATAAGAGTTTTGAATGCTCCTCTTCCATACTAGGATTTTCCCAGGTCTCCAAATCCATGCATTAGAGGAAATTTCAACTCAAAATGGGCATTTTTACTTTAACTCAAATTCCATGTCATCATGTATTAGCCAATGAAATTGCTTTAAATTTGAAATACCGTATAGGTCTTAAACACCTTTTTAATATAAATTTGGGGATAGTTATCATAAAAAAAGTACTTTTTTGTTTGCATCTTCGACATATCTCCCCTTTTTTTTACTCAAATTTCGATCAGTAGAGCTCGTTGGATGTGGAATTAAATTCCGCATCCAAAGAGTACCCACTCGGCACACTTTTGATGGACCTTGCTACCCCAAAAACAAGAAATACTTGAAAAAACGTGATGAAATACCCCAACGAGCTCTCCCAATCAAAATTTGAGTAAAAACACGGGGAGATATGTCGAAAATACAAACAAAAAAATAGTTTTATCTTTTCTTCCTCCAAAATTAATAAATATTATTTTATTATTTTAACTATTATTTTATTCATTTTTTTTAGGAGGCCCATTTTGAGTTGAAATTTCCTCTAATGCCTCCCTCTGTGGAAGTATAGTAAATTGGACTTCCACAAATTTATAAATAGACACTCCCCTTGATGGATATAGAATAGATGGGATTCTTAATAATATATTCACAAAAATTCCAATAGTTATCACTGCCATCTATGCCAGACGTGATGGATTCTCAATTGCTGATATTACATTATGATATCAAGTTCTCTTTGTCTTCATTAGTGATAGTGATATATGGCTCAGAATGATCATATTGATATATTGCATGCTCCTTTTCCATATCAAAATTTTCCAAGGCCACAAGGTCCATGTTCTGTCCTTTAGATATGCCATAGATAGGAGAATCAACAAAACCATCCAAAGTTTCTGGTTCATTATTTTCCTCATAGATTGGATTTTCCATGAATGTCCAGGACTCCTCTTCAAAATCTTTGTTGGACATAAGGGAGTTTTCATCACTTGTATCATGATCCAAGTTATACTTTTCCTCATTTTCATACTCTTCTTCTTCAGAAAAATGGGAACAAGGTAGTAAATCTTTTAGACTGTCATCATTATATGGAGAACATATAGGAGTCCCATCATGCACATTACGGTTTTCATCATAAGTTTCACTATAATATTCTGCAATGATTTCATCCTTAGGTAGATATGGAGTAAAAATGTGATTATCATCACTAAAATAATCATGAAATCATTCCCAATCATCACTATTCTTTGTTGATGTTACATGAGGATAGTCTTCAACAATTGTTTCAATTAATGGCTCTTCATGCACAGATTCGATTGGATCATAATGGATTTCTGAATGTTGGTTGTTGTACAACATCTTGATACTAGATATCTTAGGGTACTCTGTATGAAACTCTTTCCAAGGAAATAAGTACCTCAAATTTGTATTAATGAATGATTTAGCATTGAATGATTCAATATCATTTCCATCATAATGCCATTGCTTCAAAAATATTTCGAAGAAATTTGCAAGGGAAGTAATAGATTTCTTAGGAAAACACTCATGAAGCCAACATGAAGCGTCACCTTGCAGAGAATGAGAAAACATTGCCATCATATGATCCCCATGTTGAATGTTGTTTTGACTCATATGTGACAGAAAAATCATAACATGGAATATGGCTAAGTGATCATTATCATCCCCTTGAAAGCATGGAAGGGAAGTATATGTTGTTTCACTAGCGAGATGATTAGGAAAGCAAGGGATCCTAGAGAAATCAATGGGAGGACAATCATAGGAAGCTCGAGCAGCAACTTCCATTATTTTAATATCCATATCAACAATAAGTGACTATGGAGAATGTCTGGAACTGAAAAATGGAGTCGAGCCTTAAATTTCACTGTTATGTGGGATCACCTACACACAATCAATCTCAAAAAAATTTGTGAGAAACAAGGGTTTGATCCCTTCAATGGAGTCACCATGTGAGAATAAAAATATACATTTAAGAACTCTCACAAAAATATTTTTTTCTTTTGCTTGTAAAAAAATGAAAAAAGGTCAGTGGAATCACCAGATGAAAATTAAAGATCTACTCTAAGCATTCATTAAACAAAGCAAAAACAAAAAGGAAAAAAACAAAAGTCGTACTCGGGAATAAAAATATTTATCCCCAACAATAGTGCCAAAAAGTGTTGATCTACTCTAAGCATTCATTAAACAAAGCAAAAACAAAAAGGAAAAAAACAAAAGTCGTACTCGGGAATAAAAATATTTATCCCCAACAATAGTGCCAAAAAGTGTTGCCGCCTTTCACACACCTGGGCTATGTGGCAGAAATCTTCAAGCCACTCGGTGTGTCCTTGGGGGCAACTCTTGATTCAAGGCTATCACCTTGTTCTTGACTCCTCCGTTTAGGCTCAAATCCTAACGAAGCCAAGGGGGATAGACCCTATTAAGTTACTAGGGAAAAAATATTTAGTATGATGATGGTATTAAAGAGTAAGTTTCTTAGTAGTTTCAATTTAACAATTGTAAACATCAAATAACATGATAAGATAATCACAAGTAAGCACGAAAATGACACCCAATCACATATAGATTGAAAGAAATAAATAGTTGACTAGTGCCTTGAAAATGGAGTCGAAAAACAATTAAGAGTGCTTGCAAGTGTTGGAATGAATGTTGTGCAATTGTATCTTGGTTAATTATAAATTAATGTAAGAAAATGAGTAATTAAACTTAGGCGAGGGGACTCCAGATATACCTAGGGGGTACTTGAAGTATGTCCAAAACTAAACCATCACGGCTACCCACAAGGAATATGTGGGCTGAATGGAGTCTCTAATGCTATTGTTCATAATGAACCTGGAGGTGTAATAGAGATCGGCACCCTAAGGTCACTTTTCAGGAGTTCCCGCTTCCTTTGGGTATTTTTCCACCGTAATGGTTTGATCGAGGCGTTGTATTTTCACCTGATGGTTTGTCAATTTGGGGAGAGTGAATCCTAATTATTCTAGTCACTCAAGTGCTTTTGATGTAGCTTGACTGATTGGATGAACCGTAGCCAAGTACAGAACATACACACTGGAGTCTTCGTTATTTTTAGTAAATTTTAAAATAGGTGTTCTTGTTAAAAAGAAAACCCTCCAGGAACCTCTTTCGATCCAAGTGGATATCAATCAGGGAATCAAGTATGGGTTAATTTTATTATGACTAATGAAACAATTGATGAAAAAGGAATCAAAGATACACAACTCCTATTTTCTAATTAGTCCTACCATGCATCTCTTTCCCCTTGTGGGCCAATCGAGAAGTCGTGGGGTAGGTAGTATTATTAATTTTAAAATTTAAAATATGGAGTAATGCAAAATTATATCAAAGTATCCAATCCTACATGTCAGTACTAAACTAGAGCAGAAAAAGGGAAAAATACAAAAAAGTGAAACGGAAGCAGATCCCCCTTGGGGGATGGGGAGCGAGCTCGAAAGAGCCTACTCAAAGAATATTTTATTTTATTATTATTGGTTACAATATCATCAAACTGAAATATCAGAAACCTCTTGGTCCTTTTATGGGATGAAACCAAGATCTTACAACTTTCCAAAATTTTGAGATTTTAGTGAAAGGGGAGACCCCTGGGGAGATTTGAACGCTCCCGAGGCCACTTTAAAACATCATATTCTTTTCTTTTCTATTAAACCTGATAAAAGCCAGCAATCATGTTATAATAAAATATGCCCAAAATCACTTTAAGAGTACCTTTGGGTCAGCCTACCTTAACTCAAAAAAGACTAAGTTAAAACTAGCTGAACAAGTGAAAAAGGAACCAAGGAAAGGAAGCTTTCCTTGGGATCTTGGCTTGATGTTTGTGAAGCAAACAAAATATGCACTGATTTTTGGATTTAATATTTTTAAAACATAAAAGGAAATCTAGAGCATGCAACCTAGTGATTTTCCTTAACTTGCCATGCAAAATGAACGATTTCCTTATGCTAGATCCAGAATGCTTAATGATACTTTTCAGAATTGAGATCTATACTATGAGATTTGAAATAGAATATCTATGTAAAATTTTACTTTGATATAACAGATCCAAATGATAACAAAGATTTCTAACAGAGTAACCAAGTAAAAAAATTGATTTTTTGAAGGAGAAAGAGAGAGAAAGAGTGTTGGAAGCCTGGGAATGTTGGGCTTTGGAGTCTACTTTGGTGGAACACTGAGGGAATATGTCATTTACAAGATATTGAATATGAGGAAGATGCAAACCATCTCAACCTCTTCTACAAGTGAGATCACTTGCAACTTAGAAATCCTTGTACAAACGGATGGTTAAAGCATAGGTGTTGCTAGAAGAGATAATTGGCAAACATGCAATTAAACTTAAAATACATACAACTCCAATAGGTTTAAAACAAGCAGCAGTAAGAGCATAAATCAAACTAGAATAAAATTTTACCCTAATAGGAGGGAGCTCTCTCCTTCAAGGCCAACAATTAACCAACAAAAGCAATGATAAATAACATAGATTATACCTCATAAGCATTTGACAATCACCATCCACACATGAAGAGCATTACACCATAGATCTTGCCTCCAAAGCTTCTTTATTCAAGAATAATAAACAATAACATAGTACAAGAGCAACAACACCTCAATCCCAGTTCTAACTAACTCAAAAAGGATGCAGCCATGCTTTATTTATACACAAAATTGAAACCCCGGCCCAGAGGGGGCACATATCCCAAGGAGATAGACCACTGTAGCTAAAGGACAGTCCATCAATGCTGAATTGAAGCCAAACTGAGTCTACTTGTCAATCAAGGGGCTGATTGAGCTGACACATCAACCCATAGACTGACACATCAATCCAGAGAGCTTCCAGGAGATCCCACATGTGTGGACAAGAGAGAGAGGGCACAATTCCCCATAAAGGATGTTGAAGATCAACTCTGGATCTGTCTAGATCACCTCCTTCAGTCAAGGATTTGTCAGATCCAGTCAATGTGGTTCAGATCTGATTGATTTCAATCAAATCGACTAGGAATCCACTAATCTAGAATTTTGGATTTGCTCCATTATTCATCAATTTATTAATTAAAATAATCAATAATTGATTTTTTGGGGCTTTCTGACCTGAGTGATGGAAAATCACTCAAAACTAGGAAATAGTGGGTGTATAGGTTTACTGGGTTCTCTTAGCTTGAAAATGAGCACCTACATGACTGAATCTGACTTCCGAGCCCACTTTTATCACAAAACCAATTTTCATAATTAAACTATTAAAAATAGCCTAAATTTTGGAAAAATTAAATTTTAATAAAAAACACTGAAAAAATTTAAAAAAATTAAAAAATTAAAAAACCTAGGGGGACTTAGACATGTTCATATGACTCAACCAGAATGCCTAGCATGTTTATACATTGACACATAGACTCTAATAACCTCAATAGGCCTAAATGCCAAGCCGACCACCCCAACTTTGGAGGTATTGAGTGAAAAACTCAAAAATTATCAGTCGTTTATTCAACAACCAAAAATAACCAAGGAAAAAAACACCCTGGGCTGATCGGTTTGACAAATAAAGTCTAAGAGACTGATTCTTTTACAGACACTATCAGGCTAGAACATTTATTACAATTCCCCCAAGGGTGTATGAACATGTGATATAGTACAACAAAGTTTCCCAGAAGCAAGACTAAAGGTCTTTTGAAGTCCAAACAAGTTATCCTTGTCTGGTACACCATGCTCACTTGATAAAAAACCATAAGGTAAAACTTAGGTGGTAATAGGGAACAACATTCAATCCCTGTTTCATCAATACCTTCTAGTGCCAAGGGAAAACCCCCAACACGACCTACGTTACCTATCACTGGAATTGTAGCTAGTTGTGGATAGACCTCTAGTATAGAGAAATATACAGTCTATGTCCCTCCTACTCATACGAATGTGGTCAACCCCCCATCTAGTTCAAGTCAGCCCTTGGGGGCACAACCTGTAACCAATCAAACCTCTTGGGGGTATGGTTACATAGAAAATCAAGTACCTATAGGAAATATCAATTACCAACCCACTCCTATAGAAATACCTTATGCTAGAATTCCATATCCTAGTAATACTTTCACTCCATGGGGGCAACCTAACTGGTCCTACATGCCAGCTATGGGAGGGATACCTATACATACTGCGGGGGGTGTCAGAGGACCACCTTACATAGGTCCTCCACCTGGGGGGCCTAATGGTCTTGGAGGGCTTGGCATCTGTTGGTTTGCTCAGGGCAGACCCGGGTTTACTGTAATGTACCAACAAAACCCCTAGCTCACTGGCCCTTTCGGTGACAGACCACAGAACGGCCTGAAGTCTCACCCAAAGTGATCCTAGATGGGGTGGCTAAAGACTCAGGTGTCCTCAACCAGGTTCTGGAGCATCCTACATTCTCCTTACTCTACTTAACCAGTTGAGTCTCTCTATAAACACTGTATCTCTCTTCCGAGCAGACTCTGCTATGGGACTGACTCTTATCGCATCGCGGCTTCTAGGATGACGTGCAAACTTTCTATTCTACTTGACTCTTCACCTGTGATATTCCACCTTACGGCTCCTCCAACAGTGCGATATCGCCTTTCTGTGCTGCGATAGCTTCTATAGTAAGACTCAATAGGACTCTCCAACTCTCAAGGTCCAACAGCTTTCCTTCTGCTTATAGTAGCTTAGTTAATATTCACAAGGGTGTTAAACAACTTCACTTAAGCTTCTTCAATCTATTATGCTTAACATCTATTGTGCTCAACTTGCTGAACTAAATATACATAAGTCACTTAACATTGTAACTGTTACAGTCTGAATCAAGCACCGATAAACTCATATGCAGAATACTTAACACATCCAACTCACATTTAACCTTCTACGTTACTGTAAACTGAAGGATAGCATACATACATTCATTAACTATTAGCTAAGCTCATGTAACAGGTAACAGATAGCAAATAAGTAAACACAATCACATGAAACAATCACACAACACACGGATTTTACATGGTTCACTTCCATGGAGGAAGCTACGTCCATAGGAACTGTGTTTATATTATATCTGGAGAGAGTACACACAGTTCCGCTGCAACCTATTATGCAACTCGAGATCTTCTAGGAAACTCCGCGTTCTCAGCTGGGAGCCCTTCTCTCTTAGATCTCTTCTCTTCCTATTCTACTTTCTTCTTACAATATATTCTTTCTCTCTCTCTCTCAATCCCTGTGGATTGTTACATTCATGCTGAACGAGTCGGCTATTGGTTACAGTAAGATAACTACAGACTGAATACAGAACCAGAGCTCGAATCTTTTTCAATATCTTACAATACGGATGACTAAACAACTAGCTACTGACTAACTGGCTAACCAATTGACCAACCTTTCACAATACAAAATACATGCTTAAATAGGTGGCCCAAAGGTCTCACCTTGATACAAAACTGTAGGCCTATCCCAACAGTAACCCAAAAACCCTAACTGTGATAGTTGGCCTATCTGTACTTTGAACTGTCACTTCCCGTCATACTGCAGCTCTCTGCAGTCTTCCACGCTTCCCGGTGCTGATCGTGGGTATGGGCGCCGCTTCCTTGGTCACTCCCCTTTTGTCCTTTGTCTTCAATACCTTGGCCCGTTGCTCATTTTCCTTTATGAGGGTAGTTGAGCCCTCCTATCTTCGCCGCTACCTTAAGTGCAGTGGTTGAGCTCTCTCTTCTTGGCCGCTTCAGGTACTATTTCTTTTGACTTTCTTGTCCCGATATAGCAGCTTTTCCTGTAGCTATGGGACCCTGCTCCAACAGTCCCCTAACACTTACTTGTGGCTCATCCTCGAGCCACTAACAGCTGGCTTCTCTTGCTGTAGCTTCTCCTTGGATTTCTGTGAAGTCCTTGCAAATATTTCTCTGAGTCCTACGACTTCTTTGTCCATAGCTTTGACACAGTCTTGTGCCGCTTTCTCTAAAATAGTATCAACGCTTTCCTTAAGTGAGCTCCAGAATAAATGGCAGACCATTTATAGGCTGCAAAATTTGTTGCAACGATCTCACCTCCTACTACCTTGGTCAAGTTTGTACCATTCACTTCAAATTCTACTGGAGCACTTGTCCGAACAGATTCATCAAAGCCATCATCATTCTGAATATATGGAAAGTAGATGTCTTTCAGCATACATCTAAGTTGATCTTCATTCCGATAATTTGACTTTACTTGGATATATGCACATTGATAAAACTTCCATGAGGAGACATGTCCTTTTCCAGCTTTAATGTAACTACCTTATTTGACATTTTCTGTATCTCTCTCATTTTCAACATCTCTGCTTCGTTCCTTTCCCATTTCCTTTTTTTTCTTCTGAGTCTCGGATGCCTGCTTCTTGGTCCTTTTTTCTTTACATGAGATCTTCTAGGAAAATCCACGCACACAGCCGGGAGCCCTTCTCTTTCTTATTCTCACTTTTCTTCTTCTCTATTTTCTTATCTTCAGTGATCTTCTCGTCTTTCTTCTTCTCTGCTCTGGGCTGGACTCTTCTACTATCTGAGCTTGACTCCTCATCCTTGGTGTCTGTCTGACCTGTGGTGCACCTAATTTTACAACCTTGGGCGGCGTTGTCATAGCATACTCGAGGCCACCATGCTGGAATCATCGCACAACGTCTTCTAAAGGTTCCTTCTTGGACATACACCACCTGGTGCAATACTCTGGACTGGTAATGGCTGCGAAATTGGGGAAACTAGCACTCTGTAACTGAAGTATCTCTGCTCAGGAAAAACTCTTACAAATTGTTCTATAACTCTCAGAAATCACAAAAGTAACCCTTCTGTGTGAATGATCGATGTACTTATAACGAAGGTGATAATCTCTGAAGCAACGGTCACTTAGGTTGGACCCGTCGGCGACATTTATTGCATGGACAAGACAACACCCGTCATTTTGATCCTCATTAATTGCTGAAAATCCGATCAAATTTCCTTTGAAAATTGTGCATAGGCACCGGTCTCGACCAAGATTTACCAAATCTGGGAAAATCACTATACTGTTTCCAAATCTAGGGCAACGGATAGTTGTCATATCTAGATTAACTGCTTGGCAGAAGGCGATGTGACTAGCCCTCTGTCCCTTTCCAAAATCATCTACGTGACACGGGGAATATCACATCACTACAATGTCACACCGCATCGTCCTGAACCAAAAAGTTTCATGCCAAGTTGTTGAAACTCTGCAACGTTCAAAACTTGTGCAAAATAAACTTTCCTGCTACGATTCCTCATACTTTAAAAACAAATTTATTTTATTTTTGGGTGTAGACTAGTTATAGGTGCGATGTCTCCTTTCAACTACACTGGACATCTGCACAGGTAGTTCCCTGCGTTAGGATTGGGAGGTGGAGTGGCCATCACTATAAAGCTTAAGCCTACTTCCATTAATCAAAGTAGGAACAAGCTCCCCATTCAGTTTACTGAGCTGAACGGCACCTCCTTCTGTAACTTGCTGAATATGATATGGCCCCAACCAATGTGTCTTGAACTTCCCTGGAAACTTAACAAACTTGCTATCATAAAGGATCACTAGGTCTCTTGTCTGAAAAATATTTCTCTTGATGTGCATATCATGCCAATCTTTTTCTCGTGCCTTCTGCACTTTTTGATGAAATCCTACAATGAATCTGTCTTCTTCTAAGGCATACAGCTGCACTAATCTGTCATTCATCATATCTGCATCAGCCATCTTGGTAATTTGAGCAATTATTAAACTAGGAATGATATATTCCATAGGCATAACAACCTCTTGTCCATACACCAAGCTGAAAGGTGTGTGTCCTGTAAGTTTATTGCATGTAGTTCTATAAGCCCATAATACAGCATTAACCCTAAGGTCCCAATCATTTCTTTGGCTATTACAGATATTAGTAAGAGCATTTTATAGAATCTTGTTAAAAGCCTCCACCGTACCATTAGCTTGTGGGTGGTAGGGAGTGCTCTTATGGTGTTGTATCTGAATTTCCTCCGTCAAGGCCTCAATAGTGCGATTCAAAAAATGTGTGCCTTGATCAATCATCAAAATTGCTGGACATCCAAATCTACTAATAATGTTTTCAAAAATGAACTGTGCAGCTGTAGCAGCATCACAATTCCTTACTGCTTTGGCCTCTGCCCATCTGGTGAGGTATTCTGTTCCTGTGATGATGTATCTCACAACAGATCGTTTTCTTGGTGGTTTGATAGGACCCACAAAATCTATAGCCCACTTGTCAAATTCCCGCAGCGTAATCTGTGGTATTAGTGGCATTTCATCTCTCCGCGAAGGTTTTTCGACCCTCTGGCAGATATCGCAGCATCTGCAAAACTCCTTAGTGTCTTTGTGCAAGGTAGGCTACCATAATCCTACAGCTAGAATTTTCCACAGAGTCGGCTTTCTTGTGAAATGACCTCCTGCGGTACCTGAATGTGCTTCTCTGATAATGGCCTCTTTCTCGTGTGGCATCACACATCTGCGCAGGACTTCAACTGGACCTAACTTGTATAATTGTCCTATGATAAAAGTGAAATATGCTGCTTTCACAACTAACTGTTTCTTCTGCTGCTTAGTAAACTCGACTGGTGCCCACCTTGCAGTGATAAAGTGGATAATATCTTTGTAATAATCATCTACGATCTAGATAGAAAACAATTGCGCATCTGGCAAATTATCCTCTAAATTACTTGGTTCTTCTCCTGATTCTATTCACAATAGATGATCAGGTCTGACATTTAATTTTCCTGGTTTTACAATAATTTCAAAATCATACTCTTGAAATAAGAGTAACCATCTGCAGATCCTTCCCCCTAACACTGGTTTATTGACCAAATACTTTAAAGCGGAATGGTCAGTGAACATCTTGAATGGGGCACCCACCAGGTAGTTCCTGAACTTCTGTAGAGCATACACCATAGCTAATCCTTCTCTTTCTGTAGTGGTGTAGTTCTTTTCTGTGGTAGATAACTTTCTGTTGGAGTACGGGATAGGGTGATCAATACCCCCTTCTCCTAGTTGTGTTAAGACAATCCCCAGTGCGATGCCAGATGCATCCACATGTACATGAAATGGCTTGTTCCAATCTGGGAATACTAATATAGGTGTTGTAACCATCTTCTCTTTAAGAGTGTCTAGACTTTGCTGGCATTCCTCATTCCATAGGACTTTCACGTCTTTCTTTAATAGCTTTTCCATAGGTGTTGTGATCTTTGCATAGCCTTTGATGAATTTTCTATAGTACCCGGTATGACCAAGCATTGTCCTCAATTGCTTGACTGAGTTGGGTGCTGGAATATTTACAATGATGGCAATCTTTGCAGGATCTACCATCAAACCTTGTCTGCAAACAATATGACCCAAAAAAATACCAAATGGCACACAGAATATACATTTCTTCAAGCTAAGAGAAATATGATATTTCCTACATTTCTCTAACATGAGCCTTAAATATCCTATATTATTTTCGATTAATCCAAATACAGTCCAATCATCAAAATAGACTTTTAAGAATTTATGGATGTATTCCTTAAATATAGCAACTACTACTCTAGAAAAAATAGCTGGTGCATTTTTAAGACCAAAGGGAATTACCGTATACTAGAATGAGCCCCATTCTATCGCAAAGGTGGTCTTATGTCGATCCTCTGGATGGATTCTTATCTAGTGATAGCCTCAAAATCCATCAGTGAATGAGTAGATCTCCTGTCCGCCCACATTGTCTAAAACTTCATCAGTGAAAGGTGTCAAAAATGGGTCATGAAGTGATGCGTCGTTGAGTTTACGCAAATCGACATAAATCCTGATTTATCCTTTAGTTTTATTTTCCTGCACAACCATGGGACTAACCCATTCGCTCTCTTCTACTGGTTCAATAATGCCTGCTGCTAGCATCTTATCAATCTCATCTTTAACTTTTTCTTTATAACAAGGATTTAATCTGTATGGACGCTGCTTAACCGGCCTAGCATCCTCTTTCAAAGGTATCCACATGACTCCCAAATCTCCTACTATTCCCTTCATCTATGTGAACTTAGTGGGAAATAAGTCCTGATAGTTGTGTAACAGATTTTCGATGTGTCCTACTGTTTCATCATCCCAATAGTCTCCAATAGAGGCAAACTTTGGTTCTGTTTCTATGCCAATATTGATCTTTTTAATCTTAATAGGCTCTATGATAGCTGGAATCTCTAGCTTTGGTATATCAACTTAACGAGTCCCTTCAGACTCTGGAATGTTGATACTACGAGGATTCTCATCCTTATCACCTGGCTCTTCTGTGAAGTTGTAACACTCTAGCGCATGTTCTAACTGGATGGCCCAATCAAGATGAGTATACACTGGTAGGGTACAATCTTCAAATATATTAGTCTTTATAATATCTAGAGCTTGATCAATGCTTGGATACTCAGATTCAAAAGTGAAAGTGAGTAGAAAGCTGTCTATCATAACTGTCCATGTAATCGTTCCTCTGCGCAACTCTGTCTCAATGTACCAGTTCCTTGGAACTGTGTCTAAAGAGTGAATGAATAGGTGAACCCATTCATCCTTTGGAATGTCCAACCAACTCTGTTCACAAATCTTAATATGTGACCTGGGGTCACTTTCTCCCGTATATTTCTGCTGTAAAGGCTCCTTTTTATTAGAGAATTTGATCGCCATCAGTCTCTTAAAATCATCCCATGATGCAATATGTTATTTATGTGCATGCCACCATCTTGCAGGTGTGGCTTTGACTGCAAGGTCAATAGCTGCCATCCTCTGCTCATGAGGAATTTCCTACTCAAACTATTATAAAAAGTCATTGACATCCACTAAGCCATGAAACGATGGAATATCCTTAACCTCTGCGCCAATCCATCACAATGACTTAGTCATAAAAAAACATCTACGAGCTGAGACTTCGTAAAGTCTATTCTACCAATTTTATAAGCCAACATATGAATCTAATGCGCATGAGCTGTCACATCACCAACTAATAATTCCTTCTGCGGTGGGGTTGATATAATCACTCTGGTTAGCAGTCATCTAATAGAGGATTTCCATATTATGCACCTCTTCCTCTGCTCTGATAGGTTCAATATAATGAGGATCCTGGAAAGGATCCAACGATGCGGTGACTCGAATATGATTATCCTAAAAGTTCATTTGTCTTTTCTTTAAATCGATAACAGCCATGTTATCAATTGCCCAATCAATACCTAGTAAAGCTGGATACGGTCTGCTATCACCAATGATTTCTATGACTTCAAATTCTGCAAAGCTGTGAACTCCCTCAATATTAACTGGTACTTGCGGTAATCGACCCAGTGGCGATACCCTTTGCTGATTGTCTAGTCGCAGATGGATAGGTGATCTGGATAACTTAGGGCTACCCATCTCTTCCCATGTCTACTTAGTCAGAACATTTACCTATGATCCTAAATCTAGGATTACCTCATCCATTTCAAATTCTCCAATTTGCGCTGTGAATCTCATTTCTCTTCCTGTTCTTGTATGGCCCATAATATTATGAACAACACGTTGTGTACTGCTCACGAAAGAAGGCTGCTGATACTAGTCTATGATGCACTGAAGCTCTTCGATAGATTTCTCATTTCTGACAAGTTTCAAACAGCTCCATAGGAAGGATTGGACACTTCTTGTCAACTCATCTTCTTCACACCTTCTCGATGTGGTAGCCTACAATGTCTGCACAGGACTAACGCCATAATGTTGCTGCTCTGGTATGCCCCTACAAGGAAATACCTGTGATCCTGATGGTGTAGGTTCAGTAAAGAAAGTTTTAGCTTGCTGAAACGTTTCTTTGTTCTTCTATAGGTCAAGTGGTGTTGATTTATCAGTGGCTTTACGCACCCACTCTGGACCTGTATTCTTTTCGGCATCCTATGATGTGCTACTAATAGAAGCACTGCTGCGAGTCACAATATTGACTCTTGGTTCTAGTTCTTTCTGCTCAGCAGCAATACGCTAAATATTCTGGTTTACTACTGGCTTCGGGTCCCCAATATAGGCTATCAAGATAGGACATTATTCTATAGTATGATCATAGGACTTGTAATATTTACATGTCGTGGTAGGGTTCTGACAATCCCTAGCATAATGTCCTATGGCTCCACAGTTGTAACAAATAATCGGTCCATGGCCACGGCCAAAGCCTCCACCATGGCCTCGTCCTCTAAATCCTCCACGATGGCTATCATGAGTTGATTCATGTTGTATTCCTGCTACTGGACCTGATGTCTTCGACTGGACTCTGTAGAAGTCGTGTTTTCTCTCTATCGTGAGATCCTAAGCTTTGCAATTATTTTCATCATGTCCTACTGACTTACAGAAGTTACAGTATAAGTTCTTAGGAGTTTGTACATACTTCTGAAGTAAAGGGCATTCCTGTGGTCTATGTCCTCTTGTTCTACAGATTTCACACGATGGCCCTTGATTCTGTACTAAGGGGTTAGGAGCCCCACTTGCTAGATACTCAAAAAATACTAGACAGTTATCTTTAGTATGGCCATGTCCTTTACACTTTGTACACCATAATTCTTGTGCAACCTCTTTTCCTTTATTAATCTCGTGTAGCTGTAAAGTGAGATTGGATAACTGATTCTGTAAGTTTGTCATACCTGTACTAGTCTCAGCTAGAGGTGAAGCCTCTAGTTTAATTTCCATCTCCAATGCTTCATCCCGTGTATGGATTTTCTGCTACATTAGTGGAAGTCTGATGTGAGGGAGAAGTGCTGCGATGAACCATTCCTTATGCTACTCCGGTGCAAACTCAAAGATAACTTGGTGTATAAGAGCTTTAAATTTCTGATCAAAATCCCATACTGACTCTGTGGGTAACTGTTTGATGTCTTTAAGTTCTGTAATACATTGTGACTCAGACTTCGGTTTCTTAAATTCCTTAATCATGGCGGTCCTGACCTGTATGAGCATTTTGGGCCGTGCTGATGTATACTTCATATACCATGCTAAAGCTGTTTCTCTAAGTGCAATGGCCAACTGGACAAGTTTAGTATTATCATCTTGGATCTATTTAATGGTCCATACAGCTTCACATAGGAACCAATGCTGTTCTTGGTCTTCTGCCCCTGTACCCTTAAAGGTAGGTAATTTCATATCATCCCCCATTCTGTTTCTACGTTGTGGATTCTGATTTGCTATGTTACTACCACTTGGCGGTGTAAATGTAGGTGGTGTAGAGGTAGTATGTACTGTGTGTGAACTACTAGATGGAGTTCCTATGGGATTATTTTGAGTCCCGGTTGCTTTTTATGGGGTATAAGGGTGGTAAGGGATACCCCCTACTGTTCTTTCTCTATTATTTTGACTTTGTTCTCTAGTACTGTCTAAACTGTCTTCAAAGAAGGAAGATCTGAAATCTACTTTATATTTCTTACCGCTACATGTACATCCAATTTCTTCAAAATCACTCTCAAACTCTTGTGACATTACACTTACTTAATTTATTCATTTGAGAATATATCCAATACTCCTTTTTCATGTAATAACATCTTAAGGGACAAATTTAAAGAGTTCAAGTACTTACCATGATATCCTTTGAAGAAGTACCTCTCCGCTTCGCTGAAACTCTTTCTTTGATCAACCGCAAACTCTGTAATGAAACCTTCCAGCAAACTTGCAAGCCAGAAGTCTACTACCAGTGAAATGGGATTATCAATGCTCTTCACGGTGTGAATCAGCTTCGGTGTTCAGACAATGTTCCTTTTCTTTTTGAATACATGCTTATCAGTCAACTTTGATAACCAATCATACAACTCATTTTCATAGGTCACAAAAAATATCACATGCAGGTTTGTGAAGATATGTTTTTGTAACCAGTCCTCTATACTAAGCCTAGGACTCTTGTTTTCTTGCGCAGAAAATTCTCTCTCCTTAGAATCAACCGAGTGGTTAAGTTCTTCTTTAGTAGGATTCCAATAGAACATCAGCTCTTTAATTTGTTCAAAACCGGCAACTGAACCATTTTTTGGTTTTCTCAGGGCAGACCCGGGTTTACTGTAATGTACCAACAAAACCCCTAACTCACTAGCCCTTTTGGTGACAGACCACATAATGACCTAAAGTCTCACCTGAAGTGATCCTAGATGGGGTGGATGAAGACTCAGGTGTCCTCAACCAGGTTCTGGAGCATCCTACGTTCTCCTTACTCTACTTAACCAGTTGAGTCTCTCTATAAATGTTGTATCTCTCTTCCGAGCAAACTCTGCTATGGGACTGACTCTTATTGCATCACAGCTTCTAGGACGATGCACAAACTTTCTCTTCTACTTGACTCTTTACCTGTGATATTCCACACCGCGGCTCCTCCGACAGTGCGATATCGCCTTTCTGTGCTGCGATAGCTTCTACAGTAAGACTCAATAGGACTCTCCAACTCTCAAGGTCCAATGACTTTCCTTCTTCTTATAGTAGCTCAGTTAACATTCACAAGGGTGTTAAAAAACTTCATTTAAGATTCTTCAGTCTATTATGCTTAACATCTATTGCGCTCAACTTGCTGAACTAAATATACATAAGTCACTTAACATTGTAACTATTATGGTCTGAATCAAGCACTGATAAACTCATATGCAGAATACTTAACACATCCAACTCGCATTTAACCTTCTACGTTACTGTAAACTAAAGGATAGCATACATACATTCATTAACTGTTAGCTAAGCTCATGTAATAGGTAACAGATAGCAAATAAGTAAACACAATCACATGAAACAGTCGCACAACACACGGATTTTACGTGGTTCACTTCCAGGGAGGAAGCTACGTCCACAGGAACTATGTTTATATTATATCTGGAGAGAGTACACACAGTTCCACTGCAACCTATTATGTAGCTTGAGATCTTCTAGGAAACTCTACGTTCTCAACGGGGAGCCCTTCTCTCTTAGATCTCTTCTCTTCCTATTCTACTTTCTTCTTACAATATATTCTTTCTCTCTCTCTCTCAATCCCTATGGATTGTTACATTCATGCTCAAGGAGTCGGCTACTGGTTATAGTAAGATAACTATAGACATCTTACAATACAGATGACTAAACAACTAGCTACTGACTAACTGGCTAACCAACTGACCAACCTTTCACAATACAAAATACATGCTTAAATAGGTGGCCCGAAGGTCTCACCCTGATACAAAACTATGGGCCTATCCCAACAGTAACCCAAAAACCCTAACTATGAAAGTCATCCTATCTGTACTTTGAACTGTCACTTCCCATCATACTGCAGCTCTCTACAGTCTTCCACGCTTCTCAGCACTGATTGTGGGTATGGGTGCCGCTTCCTCGGTCGCTCCCCTTCTGTCCTTTGTCTTCAATACATCATCCCATTTCTCCTTTTCCTTTATGAGGGTAGTTGAGCCCTCCTATCTTCGCCGTTACCTTAAGTGCAGTGGTTGAGCTCTCTCTTCTTAGTCGCTTCAGGTACTATTTCTTTTGAATTTCTTGTCCCGATATAGCAGCTTTTCCTGTAGCTGCCAGGCCCTACTTCAACAACATCTTTCCTCCTTATGGTCCTAACGGTCCTGGTGGTCCAGGGGGGACTGGTGGCTTCCCTCCTAATGGTTCCAGAGGGTCTAGTGGCCCTCCTCCTAGTGGTTCCAAAGGCTTCAGAGGTTTTCCTCCTAGGGGTCCTGGAGGGTCAAGTGGTCCTCCTCCTGGTGTCCCAGGTGGTCCTGGTGGTCCCAAAGGTCTTGGTGGTCCTCCTCCTGGAGGCTTCGGAGGTTTGCCTCCCGTGGGTCCTGGAGGGTTAGGTGGTCCTCCTGCTAGTGTCCCAGGTGGTCCTGGTGGTCCTAGAGGCCCTAGTGGTGCTCCTCCTGGAGGCTTCAATGGTCCTAACGGTCCTAATCTCAGAAATCAAACCCCCGCGGGTGGAACTTCCAACGGTTCTTCATCACAATAACCTATCTATCAGTATACTTACGGTCCTACTGGTACTTATATTCCATATCAATACTACCAGTACGTGCAACCTAATCGCCAGTTACCTTTCCTAGCAACTTTGGACTTGCCTGATTTATCCAAGTTGATTAATGGTCCCATTCGACATAACCCTTCGTGGCTTCCCATTCCCGTAAAGTTACCATCGGACATCCTGAAATTTGATGGGAAGCAGGGAGATGATTCAAAAAACCATGTCATGACATTCCATTTGTGGTGTTGTTCCAACTCCCTAATGGATGATTCTTTTCATTTAAGACTCTTCCATCGAACTTTGACCGGTACCGCCGCGAAATGGTACATTGAACTTCCGCAACATTCGCTTGTGGATTTTGGTTCTTTGGCAACTATCTTTCTTAGACAATTTCAGCTTCCTATCCATTATGAAATGGGTATATATATCTTAACTTCTCTGCATTAGAACACTTCCACCCACATATCCGATCATATCCATGAGTGAAGAAGGTGGAGAATACTTATTAAGACCCCTATCCCGGATCAATTGCTAGCTGATTGGTTTACTAAATCTTTGTTTCCTCCTATCGCCCGATATGTGGCTATAGGTGGCGCTGTTACTGAAGAGCAAGCCATTAGTCGAGCCCAATATCTAGACTTGGTCTATTCCCAATCCAAAATGTTGTATAGTTTGATCTCTCAACCTCCTTGCCCAAGCACTGATCCTACCAAGCCACCAGCAGAAACCCCTATTGTTGGGATTCTTGGTTCAATCTAGTCCCTGCCAACAGCAAAACCTACCAAGCAACCCCAAAATTCCATCCCTACTCCTTCAACTCCCAAGATTTTAGCTAAGGTCAATTCTATTTAGAGTACACAAACACTTGGAAACAATAAAAAGAAAGATAAAGCTAAAAACAAAAAACCTGGAAACCAGTAGGAGAATCCAAAACCAACCATCAATGAGACGATAAAGGGAAAAGAAAAGAGACATATCGATGTATACTATGTGTAGGTGACCACTTCACGAAAGAGTTTCCTTGTTGTGAAGAAATCACTCAATTTCTAAAAACTAATCCCACCCCCGCAGTTCTCACGGATCCTTTTCCCTCTCAACAACAGCCGATAGACCACATTTCTAATTAGGGAAATTCTAGTTCTTCAGAGGAAATTCACATGATTTCCTCAGACACTATTAGTTTGCAAAATCAAAGTCAGAATTATGACAAACCCGTAGACAATAAAGAAGACAATTCTTCTTCAGGAAAAGCTCCCTCTACCGGCTCTCCCAAGTCCTTGTCTACTAGTACCCTAGCCATCGAGAAACCTAATCTCAGCATGGTTTTTCATCCACCCAAGAGTACTCTTAGGAAGGCTATTTTTAATCCTAATGCATGAGCTGCCCAGTTTTATAATGTAGATAAAGATATTGCTCAGGAACCATGTGCAATGTCTACCTTGGAAGTACTCCAAAGTTGTCCTACACAACGCAAAAACTTGTTAATAGCATTAGGAGATTTAGACCTGGACAACACCAATTTGATTCATTTCAATGTCGAGAACTATAAGTCTAGACTACCTCACAAGCTTGCTTTCCAAATCATAACAAAAGTAGTCGGAAAGAAGGTCTTTAGAACTGTCTTAGATGAAGGAGCTTCAACTTCGGTTTTGTCCCTATCTTTTTGGAAAGCTATTGGCTCTCCCGATCTTGTAACATAACCTACGACTCCGAAATCCTTTGATGGATGAGGTTTCCATCCCCATGGTCTCATACCATCCCTTTCAGTTGAGCTTGGGGGAAAATCCATTTCCATTCAAGTGGAAGTAGTAGATTCCCCCTTAGATTACAACCTCCTATTAGGAAGAAATTGGTTTTACACCATGACTGCTGTCACTTTAAAGGTATTTCAAACTATACAATTTTTGCATCTAGGGAGGATTGTAACCATTGACTAGCTTGATTTTTGTACAACGGATGTTACCACCCCTACGGCTAATAACATCTCTATGTTACGCCAGTCCCCTCCTCCTTACCAGTCAATTTGGGTATGTTTGCTGAAGGATTCTTCCCTTATGGGGATTTTTCCATCAAACCCTCCTAACACAAACATGGTGACAGTAAATATGATTTCTTCATTTGATTATGATCCAAAGGGAAAATTAATTGTTGATTCCACCTTGTTGAGTCCGCATGAAGCAATGTATGATGTTATCCAAACCCTTTCCAATGATCACACTAATTAACTTCATCTAGTGGCTTCTATTAGAATAATCAACCCATAGTTAGCTACCTTAGACATTAATTAATCCAATTTTTGTCTTATTTGCCTAGTTTCCATATTCCACCTTATGCAAGTTGTCCTCCACACATCCAAAGTGGTCAAACTTGCTAAATTTGAGTCATGGAGTTCTTGGGAAACCACTTGGAATCAAATCTACTTTATTCCTGGCCTTCCTAGTGCATGTCTGCTTTTTCTACTTTATTGCTTGCTTTTCTGAGTTTTAAGGCAATTGGGAAAGTTTGACTAGGTGAAGTTAACTTGTTTTTTGTCCTCGTCATCCTACACTCTTTTCTCCTAAGAAAAGCATGTATGATTTATCCTTCCATCATCTATTAGCTTGCCTAATTGATTTTTCCAATTCATGAGCTCCTAGACAGATTTGGAAACTGCTTTATGCACCTATGGGGGATTTGCTTAGATTTAGTAAGCTTGCTTTTGACCAAATTCGAATGGCATCCTTATGCATTCAAATATCTCATGTAATTATTTATTTTGGCAGCCTATGACTTCATAGGGTTGGCTATTGTACACTTATTCAATACAGATTAGTGTTTTGCTCCATATTCAGTCTCCTTTGTGAGTAATTTGCATGTGTAATTGGCAATTTTTGTGAGTGTAATTGTTCTAACACCTGGGTTCAATTTCCACATGGTATCAGAGCCTTTGTAGATTAATTTCTCTCCTTCCAATTTTTATTGTAGGTTTGACATCATTGACTGGGAGCATTCTACTGACTCAAGGGACAAATTTCTGAGCTATGGACCAATCGTAGAAGATCATCTTGACTCCATTTAACTTCTTTGAATAGAAAGAAAATATGTAGATACTATTGAGAGAGAAAGGCCTCTATAGAGTGACTATGGAAATAGAATTAGAGCCCAATGCAATTGCATAGAAAATTAAATGGCACAACAGGAGGGATGAGGCCTATGGTCTCTTGTGTCTGAGCATATCCAAAGACCTCCTTTTCCATCTTGATGGATTAAAATCACCAAATGAAGTATGGGAGAATCTTGTTGAGATTTTTGGTAAGACAAATGAGATGATGGGACATCAAATTGAAAATGAATTGATCTCCCTGAGTCCCAATAGCTTTGAATCCCAGCAACTCTATTTTTCCAAGTTCAAAGCCCTTGTTTTGCAGCTAAAACAATGTGGGATCGAAAAGAAGGATGAGCAACTGGTTTTGGCCATACTCTCAAAGCTTGGCCCTGACTATTCAATGTTTTTATTGACCTTCTATGCCACAAAGTTGACAGCTTGAGCCTAGAAAATGCCTAGCCTTACAGATTTCATGGAATCTCTCACACAAGAACAAGATAAATTGGTGATGATGGGCACCATCAAACCTTCCAAAGACCAAGCTCTGGTTGCTGGATATTCAAGGGTGGATTCAAAAGGAAAGAAGAAAGCTAAGAAGCCACCTGAGAAAAAGAGAGACAAAAACAAGTCTCCAGAGGAGCCTCAAGGTTCTAAGAAGAACCCCCAGAAGAAGAAGAACAAAGGAGAAATGAGAAAGTGCGCATACTGCAGTAAGGGAAATCATTCTGAAAGATCCTTCATGAAGAAGTAAATAGACATGCTGACCCAAATCCTGGAGAAGAATGGAATCTCCCTTCTTGACAGCTCAAAGAAGAGGGAAGGAGGATCAAATTCAGAAGACAAAGAGAGAGTTCATGCATTGGTTGCTAGCACATCAAGCTCACCTAGTTTCATCATTGATTCTGGAGCTTCAAGACATATGGTTTCAACCAAGGAGGAATTCACCTCACTTGACATGTCCAAAGGTCCACCAATAGTACTGGGAGATGACTCTCTCACTGAAAGTTTGGGAAAATGGATGATTGATCTTGACCATGGTAAGTTCAACAATGTGTTGTATGTTCCAGGTCTTGCCTCTAACCTCTTATCAGTGTATCAGATGACCCACAGAGGGTCTCCAAAGAAGGTCATATTCTCCCTTGATGAAGTTGAGATCACAGAGATATCAAGTGGTAAATTCATTGCAAAAGGAATTGCAAATCACACTTCGAAGGTATACATGTTCTCACACTTCCTACCCTACTCAAACCCCTTTGCTCTTCTAATTCATGCTAATGAGGCAAGCAAGCTTTGGCATGAAATATTTGGCCACCTTAATTACAAGTATCTTTCTGATCTTAGTGAAAAATAAATGGTCATAGGGTTACCAAAGATTAAGTTTTCCAAAGGAGTCTGTCAAGGTTGCATCTTAGGAAAACACCCAGAGCATAAATTTGAGAAAGCTAGTCATGAGAGAACCTCTGCACCTCTTGATTTGATCCATAGTGATGTTGCTGGCCCATTTCCTCATATGTCAATGAGTTAGGCCAAATATGCATTAGCATTCATAGATGACTTTTCCAGGTATTGCTGGGTTTACTTCCTGGAACACAAGTCTGAAGTTTATGGCCTCTTCAAAGTCTTTAAGGCTTTGGTTGAAAACCAGTCTGGGAGGAAACTCAAGGTCCTCAGATCTGAAAATGGTGGTGAGTATGTCAAGTTTGAGTTTATTCAATATTGTGCAGTTGCAGGTATTCAGATGCAGCATTCTATCCCTTACACACCACATCAGAATGGTGTTGCTGAGAGGAAGAACAGATCACTGAAAGAGATGGAAACCTGCATGATGGAGGGTAAGACTTTGCCACCAAAGTTTTGGGAAAAATATATAAACTATGCAGCCTATATCTAGAATAGGGTGCCTCATAAATAGCTTGATGGTATGACTCCTTTCAAAGCATGGAGTGGGCACAAGCCAGATGTGACCCATTTTAGGATTTTTGGCTCAAGGGCTTGGGCTAGAATTCCAACAAAAAAGAGGAAGGATTTGCAGCCCCAAAGACAAGAGTGTCTATTTTTTGGGTACTCTAAAGATTCAAAAGGGTACAAGCTGATCCATTTGAGCACAAACAAGGCCTTCATTGAAAGGAGTGTTCAGTTCCAAGAAGAGCCTTTAGCAGCAGTGGAAGTTGGAGAATCCTCTTCACCACCAGAACCATTGAATGTAAGTGAAGAGATAGTTGAACTTGCTGATTCTGATATGTCTAATAATTATTATTTAATTGCATATCCTAACAGTCCTACAAGACCAAAATTGGCAGCAAAGACCATTCATGCAGCTGGAGAACTAGCTGGAAATCCTAATGATCCTAGGAGGACTAGATCTCAGTTTGAGAGTGCTCTGTGCATGAAAGATCCTATGTTTGTAGAGAAATGCTATCTGATGGTTGAATCAGACCCACAGACATATGAATATGCAGCAAATTATCCAAGATGGCAAACAGCCATGGAAGAAGAGTTCAACTCACTCCAGAAGAACAACACATGGGAGCTGGTTGATCTTCCTCCAAGGACGAAGCTAGTTCAGTGTAAGTGGGTTTACAAAACCAAATTTGCTGCTGATGGTTCAAATTTGAAATACAAGGCCAGATTGGTAGCCAAGGGATACTCATAGGTACATGGCATAGATTACAATGAGACCTTTGCACCAGTGGCAAAGATGGACTCCATCAGGATAGACTTAGCCATTGCAGCTTCAAAGCAGTGGGAGGTACATCACATGGATGTGAAGTGTGCTTTCCTAAATGGATATCTCACTGAAGATATTTACATGCAACAGCATCAAGTATTTTATACTAATCCATATGTTGTGTGCAGGCTAAAGAAGTCATTGTATGGGCTTAAGCAAGCCTTCAGGGCTTGGTATTCCAAGATTGATAGCTTTCTGCTATCACTGAAATTTGTTCGATGTAATTCACATCCAAATGTCTATTTAAAGCTGATTCATGGTTCATTAATTATCATTGTTTTGTATGTTGATGAACTTCTCATTACAGGAAGCTCAAAGGATGAAATTGCCTCCTTGAAGGATGCAATGAACCATGCCTTCTCCATGACTGATTTGGGGTTATTGAGCCAATTCTTGGGGCTCGATATTGCTCAAACCAAATATGGAATAAAATTACATCAGTCCAAGTATGCCTTGGATTTGCTGAACAAATTCAACATGAAGGATTGCAAGGCAAGCAAGACTCCTTTCCTTTCAGGAGTTATGCTTGAAGAAGTTGATTCTTCACCTATAGTAAACAATACACTGTATAGGCAATTGATTGGATGTTTGTTGTATCTTACACATACTTGAACTAATATTTCTTATGCAGTAAGTGTGGCTTCAAGATACATGGATCAGCCTCATGAGATCCATTGGAGAGCAACCAAAAGGATCCTTAACTTTGTTCAGGGAACAAGGACTCATGGGATCTTCTACAAAGCTAAATCTGATCTTGATTTGATTGGGTTTACTGACAGTGATTGGGAAGGTGACAACACAGATCAAAATTCAACATTAGGATATGTGTTCATGCTTTCTGAAGGGCCAATCAGCTGGTCAAGTAAAAAACAGAGTGCCATTGCAGTCTCATCTACAGAAGCATAGTACAAAGGAGTTGTAAATGCAGCAACTCAATGTTTATGGTTGCAGGGGTTGCTTGGTGAGTGTGGCTTCGAATCAGAATACTCAACTACTATCTATTGTGATAATTAGAGTACCATTTGAATATGCAATGATATAGTTCAGAAACAGAGAACCAAACACATTGAGATCCATATGCGCTACATCAGACAGCTTGTGCATGATGGCACCATTCACCTACTCTTCTATTCATCTTCAGAACAAGTAGCATATATCTTCACCAAAGTTTTTTGTGAGAAGACATTCAGCAATCTCAAATCACTTCTGGGGATTGCTGATCATGCTATGAAGCATGAGTGATGACAATATTTCAAATTTTGTTTTACTGTCCATGTTTAAGGGAGGATTTTTCCCACTGGGTTTTTGCCTCTTTCCTTGGTTAAATGGACATGTAGTATGTAAAGGGTGACTAATCCTTGTTGCTAGGCCCTATAATTTTCTGATATTTTACTCATAATTCAGGCTTAAGTGGGGTTTTTAGAATAATCAACCCATAGTTAGCTACCTTAGACATTAATTAATCCAATTTTTGTCTTATTTGCCTAGTTTCCATATTCCACCTTATGCAAGTTGTCCTCAACACATCCAAAGTGGTCAAACTTGCTAAATTTAAGTCATGGAGTGCTTAGGAAACCACTTGGAATCAAATCTACTTTATTCTTGGCCTTCCTAGCGCATGTCTATTTTTTCTGCTTTATTGCTTGCTTTTTCTGAGTTTTAAGGCAATTGGGAAAGTTTGACTAGGTGAAGTTAACTTGTTTTTTGCCCTCATCATCCTCCACTCTTTTATCCTAAGAAAAGCATGTATGAGTTGTCCTTCCATCATCTATTATCTTTCCTAATTTATTTTGCCAATTCGTGAGCTCCTATACAGATTTGGAAACTGCTTTATGCACCTATGGGGGATTTGCTTAGATTTAGTAAGCCTGCTTTTGACCAAATTCGAATGGAATCCTTATGCATTTGAATCTATCATGTAATTATTTATTGTGCTAGCCTATGAATTCATAGGGTTGGCTATTGTACACTTATTCAATACAGATTAGTGTTCTGCTCCATATTCAGTCTCCTTTGTGAGTAATTTGCATGTGTAATTGGCAATTTTTGTGAGTGTAATTGTTCTAACACCTAGGTTCAATTTACACAGCTTCAGACCCTTACCACCTGCCCTACTGGTTAGAACCCTCTCTTCCTATTCTATATTATCTCTCCCATATTTTTCCTTCTAATGAGTCCATTATGGAGATGATGAGTACGAATGAGCCTATATGGGAGGATCATCATCATAGATCCTCATTCCTCCCCAATACCAGCTAGGTAGACCATTATTTTTCATCCCTTTCGCTACTGATATTGTAAAAACACCTCAAACTCCTATATTATTGCAGAACATAGATTCTGAAGGGAACCTATGCAACATCACTCAAACAAATCCAATTGACATATCAGCCAAGCCTAACACCCTTGAGCATGTTCATGTTGGGTCGAACTGTTTAGCAGAAGAATCTGAAGCATACAGAGAAATTTTCAAAGAATTTCAAGATATTTTTTCCTGGTCTTACTAAGAAATGTTGGGGATATACCCATCCATTGTGGTTCATGAAATAAAAACCTATCCCACTGCAAAACCCGTTAGGAAAAAACTGAGACAAGTCCATCCATGAAAAGCCACAGCTATCAAAGTTGAAATAGAAAATCTTCTAAAAGCATGTTTTATTTATCCCATACCCCTGATGGAATGGGTATCGAATGTTGTCCCTGTCAATTAAAAGTAGGACACTATTAGAGTCTGCATCAATTCCAGAGATTTGAACAAAGCTTGTCCCAAAGACAACATTCCCACTCCGCATATCGACCAGATTATCGACAACTGTGCCAGAAGTGTCATGTTTTCATTTATGGATGGATTTTTGGGTTATAATCAGATTGAGATTTTACCCACCGATTAGTACAAGACAACATTTATTTTCCCATGGGGAACCTTTGCATATGGGAGCCACTTTCCAGTGTGCTATGTCCTATTTGTTTCATGATATAAAACATATTGTGGAACCATACCTTAACGACCTCCCATCTCATTCACAGCGACAGGAGGACCACCCTGGTCATCTTAGAGACATTTTCCTGAGATGTCGTCATTATAACATATGGCTCAATCCTCATAAATGTCTTTTTTATGTAGGGATGTGACATCTGTTAGGTTTTGTGGTTTCTAAGGATGGCATCCAAATAGATCCATTGAAAATTTCCACTATTTTATCCCTACCAACCCTAACCAACCTTCTAGAACTCCAAAGTTTGCAAGGGAAGGAAAACTTCCTCTGTCGTTTCGTGTGCAATTTTGTAGAGAAAAAACATGGTTATATGCGTCTCCTGAAGAAAGACACTCTTTTGTTTTGGGATGACCAAGCCCAATGAGCCTTTGATAATATTAGCCACGCTCTAACTCACTCACCCATGATACACCCCCAGATTATTGAAAGGATTTTCTCTTATACATTGCTGCCTCCACTACTACCATTGCTATGGTTTTGGTGCAGGACAATCCTGACGGTCAGGAGCATGTGATCTACTATGCTAGTAAGAATCTCATGGATTTCGAAACTCGATACTCATGCATGGAGAAATTAGCATTGGCCACAGTCATTAATGTTCAGAAATTTCGTCACTTTATTTTTCTCTGTACAACCACCGTATTAGCATACCAGAACCCTATGTATTACATCCTAATGCATCAAGTGCTTGGGGGAAATTATTCTTGATGGATAGTCATCCTACAAGAGTTTGATCTAGAATTTTCCAAAGCTACGTCAATGAAATCCTTGGTCTTTGTTGAGCTCATGTGTGATCTTCCATGTGGTTCGATGGAATCTGAGCCCAGTGGTTCATTCCTGGATGAATTCCTATTCCTGATAAGAACTACTGAACCATGGTATGGATATTTTCTCATTTATCTCCAAATACAAAGATTTCGTCCCACTCTATCCCATGACAATTGTCGTCATATCCGTCACCACACAAAATACTACCTCATCTTGAATGACACTTTATATAGACATGGTATCGATTCCATTCTTTGGTGATTCCTTACCCATGAGGAAGATAAACAAGTGTTGAATGATTTCCACTCTAAATCATGTGGCAGTAATCTATCTGAGATGGCTACAGCCCAAAAAATCCTTAGCGTTGGCTATTTCTGGCCTTTGATCTTTAAATATTGTCATGAGGCTTTTAAGAAATTCCCACTCTCTCAACATTTTTATCCAAAAAAGCACACCCACCTTTCTTTGTTACACCCCATCATTGTTGTTGGCCCCTTTTCCAAATGGGGGATCGATTACATGCATTGTAATCCTACCTCAGCCAGGGGGCATGCTTACATAATCGTAGACGTTGATTATTTTACAAAATGGGATGGGGCCATGCCTACATATGCAGAGGACAGTAATAATACTTCTCTCTTCATGTTCAATCATGTGATAGCAAGATTCAAAGTACCGCAGTCCATAGTGACTGATCACAGATCACATTTCCATAATCAAATGATGGAGGAACTAAGTTCCAAGATGGGTTTTCATCATGAAAACTCAACGCCCTATTATTTTCAAGCTAATGGTCAGGTCAAGGCCATTAACAAAGTTTTGAAAATGATGCTTCATTGGATGGTTGGAGACCATAAATCCAACTGGCACCATATTCTTTTCTCCACTCTCTAGGCTCACAAGACTTCGGCAAAAATAGCTACCGGTTTTACACCCTTCTAGCTCGTCTATGGACTAGAAGCTGTCTTGTCGATTCAATGTCAGATTCCATCCTTGAAACTTGTTGTTGAACTTCTCCCAGACGCTTCCGAGGAGGAAGAAATATTTCTATACTTGAACAACCTTAACGAAGCTAGAAGAGATGCTTCCTTAGCTAATGAGGCACAGAAGAAATGCGTCAAGGTGCTTTATGACAAGTCTATCCAACCTCATGCCTTTAATGAGGGTGAACTAATGTTGACCTATGATCAAATATATGACAAACTAGGGAAAGAGAAGTTCGAATCCATGTGGTATGGTCCTTTCATTATTTCCAAAGTTTTAGAGAAAGGGGCCTACGAGCTCATGGACTATGATGTAATCCCCTTAGGACAACCTTGCAATGGGTTGTACCTGAAGAGTTACTATGCCTATATCTTTCTTGTATAGTACCTTGCATATATGTAAATTAATTGACTTTCAGTGTGCTTAAGTATTTTCAATTTGATTTTGAGTTTAGTGTCAGTATCTATTTATACAATGTTTTGGTTGTGCAAAGCATATGGATTTCTATGGCTTTGCTGATGGTGCTTGCTACCACACCTTGAATCTTGCCTCAAATTCTTGGGTTCTCTATTCCCCAACTTATAATTTGGTCAGTTCAGGAGTGGTTTGTATTGGTCCCACTACCAACAATATTGTCGAGCATCGAGCAATCATAGGTCTTCTGACTGAAGCTTCCTCCCAAGATGTTCGTAACTTGGTAGTTTTGATGGACTCACAACTAGTGGTTTGTCATTTAAACCATTCCTATACCATTAGGAATATGGAGAGGTCATTTGAAGCTATTACCTATAGGCATATCCCTAGGGAAGATAATGTTGTTGTCTACTCATTGGCAAATTACATCCAAGATTGGCATATTGGCCATTCCTGACATGAAAATAAAACATGGTTCAATGTAAATAAACTGTAAAAGACACATAAAAATCATGTAAATATATTCACCATTTGAGACATATAAACACCAAAGTAGAAGTCTGTATATATATATAAACATTTTTTACAAAAAACAGGTCACGAGACCTCATCTGAAGTGCTCATGCTTTCAGGTAAAAAATCATCATACAAAAGTCTTGAAGCTATCTATAAGATTTTAGTGAATATATCATCTAGTGATGCTTGTGGTAAAACATGACCTCCCGAGCTACTTGACGTAGCAGTCTGCTGAAACGACCCGGTACTCTCGCAGTGAGCCTCTGGTACGTCAGTGGGAGGTCGTCGATTGAGGCATCTGGGATTTCTAGATTCAACCTCTCGAGGTTGTCCTTTAGCTCCCTTGTCACATCATCTCCCTCTAGTACAAATCGAGCTCCCCCAGGTCTAGTGGGGACAATCCCCCAGGTCGTGCTGCTCTGACATTTGTATGAAAACATTCAAGTCTCATTACTACACATAAAAAATATAAAACATCAAAATATAAAAACACAATTACCATTTTAGGGTTTTTTTTCTTACCAATATCACCCCACTATCCACCAGGTGGAAGCGATAGGTCAAGGTCACCACTAAAGTCAGTTCCTGCATATGCATAGTCCTCCACCATGAGGAGCTGATATCTCAACCATTGGAAGAATGAGTCACTGAACTTCACCTTGCCTCTACCCCCTCCTGTGCGGCCCATGATCTGGACCAACCTCAACATGCAAGGGTCTCATGCCCTCAGCTCAGTGAACACCACCTGGGGTCTCATCTGGGGGACCCACTCGAAAAAGAAACACGCTAGAATGGAATCGAAACTGAACTAATTTAGCTCCCCTTGTTGACACTTGGTCAACTAATCTTTGAAAATTGGAAGCAGAGCCTCTTCCCAGTGGAAAATTATGGGTGCCATAGCCTCTATAGTGTAGAGCATATGTGATCTAGATTCCTAATGTACCCCTTGGATCCCCGCCACTCTCTGCATGGTAAACAAAACTGTCTGTAGAGGGCCATCCACCACTGCTTTTATGGGAATTTTCTTCCCCTATGTCCTGGTCCCACGAATACAATGGCAGTTTATTAGCTCTTGGGTAGTGATGTCCCCTCCATGGGAACTAGTCAAATATATGGGAGCACCCTATCTTGATAGGCCTATCTGTCACGTCCCCATGCCTCCAACTGGCGTAGAGGACGTGACTACTAGCTTTATCAGACCGGGCTAACCGCCCATGAACATGTACAGGCTTAAATATTGCTGGAACAGAATGCTTAGACATACACACATGAACATTTATCATGCAAAGATGAAAACATCTATCAAGCACAGTGGAAATATCATACAAAACAACAGCATTCATACATGCATTCATTCAACATGTTCATTCCATTTTAATTGACAGTAAATTCAGAATTTCAGAGGTAAAATGCACAAGAACACTTATCTTATGAAAGCTTTGCTCTGCAACTAGCTACGTCGCTGCAACGTTCCACCCAACCATAGGCCAACGTGCTCCTTAATCTCTCAGCAGCGCTGCCACCCCCGAGCTGGGCATGATTCTCCAAGGAATAAGGGAACTAGCATGCTTACACATAGCCAGGGATGTACAAAACACATAGCCAAAATAGTGTTGGGTTTATCAGGCCATTAAGGAGCTAGAGAAGGAAATTTGCTAAGCTGGTGGGCTCATTACAGAGCTAGGAGCACCCACACTAGAACTAGCCTGACCTCTAAGACACCCATCCACACCCAACACAAGGAATCAGTCCCTTCTCTGCTACACAGTCCCTCAGGCCCTGCATTCCCTTCCCGTGCTATTCAGGGGTGATGGAGAAGAAGGCCAGCCCTCTAGCTCTATCTGTGTGGTTCCAGCCACCAGGTTTATCAAGCAAAACTAAGCCAACATCCCTGCTCCTTTCACAGTCCGAAGACCAACCATTGCACTCAGGAAACTCATTTAGCTGTCACAGCTTAAACAAGAAAATGAACTCTGAGTCATTATTGGCCCTATCGTGGCCAAAATGACTCTCAGGCGAATTTACAACAGCCCCCACATGTAAGAAAGACCACAATGGCCACAGCCAACAATATGTAAAAACACAGCCCGTCCTGGGCAACGAAATCACCAAGAAAACGTATACAGACTGAGATGGGGAATAAATTATAGTCTCTCAGCCTGTGGGTGAGCGTGAGCAACAATGCAGAATCCATAATCATTCTGTGAGTATAGGATACGGACACACCATCCACAAATCTGCGGGGAAAGAAGCTACGTGGGTAAAACCCAGAAATTTCTGTGCGTGAGACCAAAAACGCCAAGAACCTGTGCGTGAGGATGAACAGCAATGGGGAGGACGTGAATTGAAAAGTCCTGAGCATTTTTCCACTCATGGGGAGGAAGAAGAGTTTGCGTGAAGGATGAGGACGAATTGAATGAAGGGCATAGGCTAGGACTGACATTCCTGCCACCCCACTCCCAAAATCATTAACTGCTTCAACCACCAGCAGTAATTCTTCAATGAGAGTGGTTGGAAATAAAAACAAGGGAATAAGACACATGGGTTTTTCCCCTTTTTGGCCAAAGTTGGACAAATCCCCCCCCTTACCTCCTTATCCTTGGGAAAATCATTCCCCCTTCAATTTAGTTGCCGTGACCGTAGCTGGTTGTGTTCATTTAATTAATTGTAGATGCATATTTACATGATGACCAATATAATATATGCCGCATGCCCCGACATACTGTCGGTGACAAATTTGAATCCAAAACATAGCATTACCGATCAATGGTGGGGCCTTGGCCTTTAGCTCCACACCATGATCATTACAATATATACATCATATACATCTAATGTAACGGGGTCAAAATCGGGACATTACACTATCAGGAAATAGATATCCTCTACTTCAATTGTCAATACATGAGCACCCACCTCAAAATACTATTGATCTGGATTCCACATCCGAAGGATATGCTCTAATAGGTGCTCATGTGATACCATGTTGGGTGTGCGAAAAAAATTTAGAAGGCCACAGTATCTCAACAAGGATATACAATTCGCATTTTGTTTGGCAAATGCATCATCACTGTCATGTTGCCTCTCTTTCCAAATTACCATTTTTTATCAATGGGAACCTATCAAAAACCATCACAAGGACAATTACAAACACTATCAATCATTCAAATCATCAAATTTGAGCTATTTTTTCTTATACATCTATTTTTATTCACCCACGTTCGGCACCGCTTGTGTCCCATTAAGGACAGGCTGTGGCACTGCTTGTGTCAAGCATTTTAGGTGCAGTTCTAGCGGGGTACCGCTTATCCCACAAGGGATAAGAGTGGTATCTGCATCCATGGTTTTAGGGCTCACTCAAATAGTCCAAAACACCACCAACAATAAAAAATGAAAGCATGAAATGAAAGAGCAAGGTTTAAGCTATTACCTGGATCTGACGGTGTGTAAATCCGACAGTAGATGCTCTCGAAATCAGCAATTGAAAATATGGCCAAGAAAATGCTCCAAAGGATCTCCACTATCGGTAAATGGTAAAATGTTTTATTTTTTACTATTTACATAATTTTGATATGCATTTTAGATTTTGGCATGTCATAGTTTTTTAAATCTATCAGTCATGATCCTTTAATGTCATCTATTGGATATTTTAATAGTTTTTTTAAAGTCATTGCAAGATAAAGAGAGGTAGCAATAAACATTTTGGGAGTTTGTTTTTTACTTTTCCACACTACCATAAAATGGAAAATGTCTTTGAGCATTTATTGCAACACTTTCATCATGCTCTCCAAACTTAGCATCAAAATTTTGAGTCCTTTTCTGATTCTTTTCAGACTCATAAAATCCCTCATCATGAAAAGAGACCTAGTGGAGTCTTCTTTAAACTCTTTTCGGGATCCTTAAATATGAAAATATTGTTGAGTGATCTTGTCTTCTTCACGCTCGTTAAAGCACTTGAAGAGTCATTCATCTGACGATAGGTTATCACTTTTTCAGTTCAGATGAACTATTTTATGAAAAAGGACCCTGTGGAGTCTTCTTTCGTGGTGATTCAAAATCTCTAAACATGAATGATACCAAGTTAAATTTCCTTGGACCCACTAAATTAAACAATGAGAGACCCTTTTTTTGGGAACGAACCTTCTCTCTCAGGTTAGTAAAACATATGAGTTTGGATTTATCTTCAGACAAGCTATAACGAGTTTTTTTTACCCTCTTTGAACTCGTAAAAATGAAAAGAGGCACTCATCAACCATGATGGGGAAATTAGGGGAAGGAAATAATTTTGCAAATAAATGGCAGTTTGTCGTTACCTTTGAACATGGCACTTGTATGCATATCATTTCAGTCGATTGGGTATTCAGCTGATTTCCATGGTGATCCACTTTCATGAGTCATGTCACTCCTTTGAGTATTTCAAAAGAATGCATTTTCCACCATCGCACTGTGTGTTTGTCTGGTCTAGTCCTGCTGCCAAGTATTTTGTCGTGCCACCCGATGTTCAAAGGGAAGTTGAATAAGTTTACCTCTATAGTCAAAACAATCTCTCTATCAGTAATTTTGAGTCAGTCTTATGGTTACCTCATTCACATCATTCCAAAACTTTGTTTTGAGTTTCATGTCATCGATGTGGGATTCATCATGTCCCTCCTTTGACAAGACTATTCATGTTGACATCATCTCATCATCCACGGAATAGTCTTATAAACAAATTTAGTATGTTGAGATCTGTATGCCTCAATGAAAGATTCTCTCGCTTTCGACATAGGTTCACATCATTGACCTTTGATTGATATAATCAACTAGGTGTTTGACATCAAGACATCTATTCACACTTAGTAGATTGTACTAGGGTACCTTAGGAATAATTGACATCAATGGTGATCTCCCTTGCACTTGTTAATGATTCACATCACTGGCCGGTAATCAAGTGTTTTCTACCATGTTTGACTTCGGAACATTGTAATCACATGGATATAATCGTACTTTGTGGAAAATGAGATGAAGACCCTGGGTACTTGTTTAGTACTCATTACTCTCCCTAGGTTGCGAGGGAGTTTTGTATATCAAGCATGGATCCACATTTGTATGGTCGTGTCTATGCTCAAATTTACGTCTATATGAAATAGGTCTACATTGTATGTCTAGTAGCTATGTCCAAGTTTGAGTCCTCTATAACATGGATCTACACTGTATTCTAGTAGCCATGGTTGTTTATTCCTCTCATGTATCCACCTTGTATTGGTTTATAGCCATGAGTTGGTTACATTTGTCTATGAGTCAAAAGTACTGATGTACTACAGATTCCTACTTGATGACACTCTCTGATCAAGATGACCCTCACCTCTAAGTGACAACTTCTTCTCTCAAATCTCTCTCTCATCATATCCCTCTAGGCATCATGCTTTCAGGGGCATTCTATTATACCCAAATCCTATCACCAACATGTGATGAGATCCTTAACCCCTATGTTTTCCCTAAAATCCCAGTCTTGGAGTGGAAACTTGCTCTGGATATCAATTCTACTTGAAAAAACCTAGCACTACACTTTCCCTTTAGCTGATGAGTGGTACCTTGTTCAACACCACCTATGTCCTATTATATAAAAGTGGTGCCACCGTGCATGAGCTTTTCTCTTGGAGTGGTTCTCACCTAAACTACTCTATCATAAGGGGAAAAAAGTTGTACCCTTGGTAAAAATGGAAAAAGAGATGATTCTTGAGGCTTCTAGATCATGATCGTCGTTTCCTCCCTTATCCCTATCAATCTAGGTTAGTTGGAGTTGAGATCCCTCTTAGTAGGATATTAGAGCCACCTCACCCACATTCTCTCAACTATCCCTATCCATTGAGCCTTATAAATACAATCTCATATGCATAGTTGAGGGAGGGAGAAGAATAGTAGAGTTATGCTATTGAATTGATACCCTGACCTAATCCGTCAGAGAGAAACTGTGGATCAAGTTGGATCTATTGGGGAAAAGGTGTTAGTCTTGTGAAGGAGTGTCTCAACACTAAGGCACATGGTTGTAAGCTCTTTCATTTATTTTCTAATACAAAGTTGATTTCCTTCCCACATGTTTGATGTGTAAATCTCACATATATGTTATTGGATTCCTTAGTCACTAATATGGATGTGTAGATGTTTTTCTAGTAGCTTTGATGTCTTTGCATGTTTGATATGTCTTACAAGTATATAGGTATTTTTTCAAAGTTATATTCCAGGCTTCTATAATGTTTAGGGAAGGTCTTCAACTGAGTTATTCACTCATTTGTTCTAGATCCTGGAACTCATGAAACAAGTCCATAATTTTGGCCATTGTTTCCTCATCCCAATAGTCCCCAATATTGGAAAATTTCAGGTTCTCTTCTGACCCAATGTTGACTTTCATGATCTTCAGTGGCTGACTCATCGAATCCGTTGGTATTTTTGGCGCTGCAACATCGCAGCTTCCTTCTGACTCCAAAATAGTAACATTTCTCAATTCATCATCATCTTCGAGTTTCCCAAATAGATTGTAGCATGTCATCATGGATTGCATCGAGCAGTGCATATGTGGATCAACTGGGTATGCAATAGGGAGGACCTTCAGCACTACGTCGTGGATGATTTGTAATGCATTATGTACCTCTGGGTTGGCATCCTGGAAACTAAACGTCTGTACAAAGAAAACAAACAACTCCTCCCAAGTGGTTATAGTTATGTGTAGTTCTTTCGCTACATACCAGGATATTGGCATCTCGTCTAGAGTATGAACAAAAGCATGGACCCACTCATCTTTAGGCCGCAATGCCCATAAGGCCTGACATTCCATCAAGTGAATAGAAGGGTCATTCAGTCCATCATATCTCCCAACATGATAGACCTCCAAATCACCGAAGCGCACCATCATCAATCTCTGAAACTATCCCCAGTCATGGATCGTATACTTATGCGTCACCCACCATCGGGTCGGGGTAGCCTTTAGTGCTACATCTAGAGCCAATACCCTTTGTGGTTCAAACACTTTTTCTTTAGATTCTTGAAGGAACTCTGATAACTTTGGAAGCCCTTCATAAATTGGCAACTCAACAGTCTTAGTTGCTACGCGACAAAGAGACTATGTGATCAACCCACATTTCCTAAACGACACCTCATGCAGCCTATTTTTCCAATTTTCCAAAGCATCATCAGAATCAGAGGACACAAAACTAGCACTGTGCCATCCAAGTTCACCATCGACAGTAGGGTGGATATAGTCTTTAGAGATATTATAGGCATGATCCCAACTTCTACTAGCTTCATCTCCCACAGGTTCAATATACTGGCATCCTTCCTGAGGGTCCATGGGAACAATGACCCTGACATCCTGATTCTCAAACATCATAACTTGTTTTTTGAAATTGATAAGTGCCATGCTATCATTATCCCACCCAATCCCTAGTAGTGCAGGATAGGAACCTCCATCTTCAACCACCTCTATCACATCAAAATCGGCATATGTTTTCATACCTTTAACATCAACAACCAGGTTTGAGACATGACCAATGGGATGAACCTTTTCTTGATTTGCTAGTCACAACTGCACCGGTGACCATCCCAATGTTAGCTTCCCCATCAGCTGCCAAGTTTGCTTGGTCATAATGTTTACATCAAATCCAAGATCTAGAATAACTGAGTCAACCTAGTAATCTCCGATCTGGATGTTCATCCTCATCTCCTTTCCTATCTTCTTGTTTTGTAAGGATTTCACCATGGAATCCTTCAATGCCTTATCCCGATGGTACAACAATTTCTCAATATCGATAAGGGCTTCGAGATCCCTTGCCAGTGATAGAAAACTCTCAAAGAACTGATGCAAGGTATCATGCTTTCGCAATGGTCTACCTCTACATATGGATCAAAAGTAGACAACATGTCGATAATAGGTAAGTTACCTTGATTTCTCCCGATTGCATGCTTGGCGTTGAAGAAGGTGTCTTTCTCCATCGCAATATCAAATGCTACCTTTTTCTTTCTAGTGAACCAAACTTGCTAACACGGTCCATCTTCTCCAGTTGTCACATCAGCATGAGTGATAACTCCAACATCGACATCCTTCCTTCGTGGTTTGTCTTGAATTGTCGTAACCATTGATCCTTGATTCAGGTTCTAGGAATGATTCAGTGGCAGGTTCGTCAACTGATTCTGAGTCTATGGTGGGATCTAATTCTGCATAGTTGGTTGGTTCTGCACCTGAAACATTGGCTGGTTCTGATCCTACACATTTTGAAACTGAAGAATGTGTCTAGCCTACCATTTTGTAATCAGTTGAGGGAAATTTTCAACATTATGTTTGGTGGCCGCACAATATCTACATTGTGCATGAGGACACTCCCTCTATTAATTCCTGAATAATCCATGGGTATAACAATGGATTGATTCTCAACCTTGTCCTCCTCCTTGACCGAAACCTCCTCCAGATCCCCTCAATCCTCCATGAAATTCTCCTCGCACTCCTCGCTGAAACTAAGGTTGGGCCAAATGGTGCTGCGGGGGGTTTGATTGCTATTTGACATAGGGAATAGTTTGAAGATATTGTGGCTGATGCTGAATGAGTGGTACATGATTATACTATGGTCATGGTGCAAGTGGTGGTTGTGCTATGAACTACAGTTGCAAGGAAACCTGTGGTTGCGACATAAAATGTTGTTGTGGTTGTGACATGATAAACTGTATCTAGCGAGGTGATGTATACTGCACCTATGCTACTAGTTGTGCCATCTATGGCTGTGCTTGCATTTCCTGGGGGTCCTCACCTTTCACAAAGTATAAATCATATGTCCTTTCCTAGAGAAATTCATAAGCTTGATAGTTTTTATCGTCATGTCCTACTAACTGAAAAAATGTACAGTACAGACTCTCTACCTTGATAACCATATTTTGCATGTAGTCCGAGTTCTCATGTCAATGCCCATAGACTTGACATATGCAGCACCATGGTACACTAGTGTATCTCAATGGGTTCAGGACTCCTGAAAGCAAATAATTTCGGAACATCAGACATGTGTCCTTGGTATGTCCGCCCGCATGATACCAGGTGCACCAAAGTTTTTCATGATATTCCTTAGCCTTCTTAATATATTACAGTTGGAGCATTAGATTGGCCAACTATACTTTAATTTGATTCATCCCGACCGTGGTTTATCCTACCGATGATGCTTCTAGTTTCATCGCAATTTCTAGAGCCTTGTCCTGTGTCACAATATTTTTATGCATTAGCAGTTGTCGAATATGTGGGACAAGTACGAAGATGAACCACTCCTTCTGCTGAACATCACTCATGTGGAAGATGAATTGAGCCATGAATGTCTTAAACCGTTGATCAAAGTCCCAAATTGTTTCATTGGGGAACTGCTTGATTTCTTTCAACTTGGTAATGTACTGAGCCTTAGACTTCATCTTTTTGAATTCTTCAAATAACCCTGTATGGATCCCATCTAATGTTTTTGTTGTACCTCCTTGAGGAACTAGCATGAATATAATGTACCAATCTAGTGCATGACCCCTGAGTGTGGTCGCCAGCTGGATTTTCTTGACAGTGTCATCCATAGTCTGTCGGGCGGTCCATATTGCTTCACACAAGAACTAGTATTGCTTTGGGTCATCGGTGTCATTTCCATGAAATATTGGTAGATTCATTTCTTTGCTCACCATTCTGGGCCTTCTTCCTCTAGCTAGTACTCTACTACTAGACTGTTGTTGACATTTTGGGCAAGTTGACATAGAATGCACGTTTCTTCCTAGTGGTGGAGTAGTGCACAGAGGTGTGGACACATTACTGCTGGGTTTTGAGCCTATCATTATTCTGGGAAAATCATGGGCCTAGTTGTCCTTGTCATCACTAAAAGGTCACTTTGTCCCATTTGGTTGTTCCCTGCAGCATCGCACTTCGATCACAACAGGACCTTCTTGTATCCTTTGCCTCTTCTCTCAAAACCTTGCTTCTCCTCTTGTACAACCACTTGTTTCCTCAGAAACCTTCCCAATATCAATAGAACTCATGCCCATCTATCCCTTACCTTTCCATGTGTCTCCCCCCTTTCGCCATGGTGTCTATAGCCTCTGCACACTAGAGTTCCACTACTCTTGGTCCATCTTCAGAATACCTTTTTCATAGACAAGCTATTTAATAGATAGCTGTAGCGATAGAAAAAATATACCTCGTGGACCATTGAAGAACTCCCTTCATGCTTCGCTAAATGACTTATTGGTATCAACTATAAACTTGGTAATGTATCCCTCTAGGATACTATCCAACCACACATTAACAGCTCGTGATTCCCTATTGTCTATTTCTTGTAAGTCCTGGATCAACTTTGGAGTCCAAGATGTCAGCTCTCCTCCTTAGAAGTTTGTCTTCTTAGAATTCAACTTCACCAGCTACTCATACAAGATGATAAGAAACTCACAGAAGAACCATTCATGAGGACAGTCATAAATATATATGTCCAACCAATTGCTCGTTGATAGCTTCAAATTCTGATTTTCTGTTTCAGCGAACTCTCGCAGTTTTAGACCAAACCACTCCTTGATCTCTAGTCGAGTTGAATGTCAAAACATATCCTCCTTTCAATCGCAACTTGATCCCAGCAACTGAACCATTGTTGGGAAAAACCCACTAACAAAACCTTGTCGACAAGGGTTCTCACTCTGTCGATTCCCAACCACCACAAACTCCCTGAGCACTGACCCAGATAGGTTTTACCCTGCCCAGCAACATCCATAGAGAAAATAAGATATCACCCAAGGCATTCAAGGGAGAGTTGTCGGAACCAAGTTTCTGGAAGTAAGAAGGGAATATATGGCATCTGCAGCCTTAACAAGATGACTATCATATTTCTCTAATTCATTCAACAGAACCAATATAGTCCTCACAATTCATGTTCGCAACTATGGATCTAACAGATCGCATTATTCATTCATCGCAACAGTTTTATTCATAAAACAAGATTAACAAGATTCATCATCATTCATCAGAATTGCATGGAATTTGGTTAGATCGCATCATCAAGTCATCACAATAATATCAATAAATCATAAATATATTCAATGCACTTATCACAGAAGAGAAAACAGGAAAATAGAAGATAGCATTTAGGAAACAACCGTCATGTCATATTAATTCTATGCAACAAATCCAAAACAAATAATTCTTCTCCATAGCAGGTGATTGATTACATCCCAAAATTTAGTATCTGACTCAGATAGATCATAGATTGTTCAAAACAGAAGACTCGTCAAGACCATAGACAGATCGTGACAGATTGATCATGCTTCATTTTCTATCTTCTTGTTGTCTTGTACAATTGCAAAACTAGCTTTATATATAGGATTGTGCCTTTACATTAAAGGTCCACTTCTAACTAAATTATAACCACTAATGATATATTTCCACAAAATGGTTATTCTTCTACCCATCATGCTGATCTGGCCTTGCACAGTGTCACATGATCTTGTGCAGCTTCTGCGATGCTATGCAACTCACTTGCCAAGAACCCCTGCCAATAGCCTGATTGGACTACCAATGGTAAAGAAGTCTCCCATCCCCCCAAGGATAGGTGAGCTCTCCTATGTACACTTTTAACCTTTTTTTGGGCACAAGAGACTACTAATGAAAAAGAGACCTGGAGTCTTCTTCATGCTTTCAAACTCTCTAAAATTGAAATCACAATCTAGCATTTACTTTCATGGGATTTCTAAAAATCCATGAGATCATACCATAAGGATGTCTTTAGACACCACCCCACATGTTACATTTGGCAGCATTTCTCCTTTGGGTCTCCTTTGTTTAGATTATTTTGCGATGAGCCTTCCTTGGATCCCATGAATACCAAAAGTGTCTACCTCCCCCATGTACTTCCCATCCGCAGTTACATTCCCGATATAACAGCTATGATATTGCTCCCTTGAGTTAGTTTCATTTTCTTCCAGGTCATCCCTCATGTCGTACTCTAAACAAACAAAGTTTGAGTCCCCTGTACCCCTCCTTCCCCTATTCCCCAATTCAGTGTGTCAGTACCCAGATTCTCTGACACCCTTGGTTAACTCCCTCACGCTTCTGGTAAAGGAAACATCATTTCCTTGGTCAATTCTAGGTCTCCCTTTGTCGACAACAACACATCTATTCCAAAGGATAGACCCATAGGTCCCTGTATCCTGGTTTAATTAAACTCATTAATGAGTTCCTTTGACCACTTGAGAGGATTCCTTAGTGCCTCTTGGGATGGTTGTGTCTCACGTTCTCTACTTCAGCCACATCATTGCACCATTGATATTCATACATGGTATTGGTCCATATAGTATTTGGTCGAAGACCCTGATTATCACCTGACTCTAGCACATTGGTGAGTCTATGAAGGGACCCATACAAGTTCATGTCCCTTGTGATTTCTAGGTTTAGTTGGAGACAGTGTTCAAAAGCCCCAGAGAAGTGCTTCTATATAGATTCATGATTGATGCAACATATTGTACCAGAGAGACTCTGACTCTCTATCAGTAAGTCCCTACAGTTATGTACATCTCCAGATCCGGAAGACCATCAGTTATGAAGATATAGCATTCCATGAGATTGCCATGGGTCCAATGTATCAGTTCTTTAGATCAGTATAGCATTCAGCCTCTTATTGAGGCAACCACTATGTAAAAACAGCTGTACATGATCGGCTCTTGGATTTTGGAGCCTATATCACATTATTCTTTTTGACATTGTTACAAGCATGGGGATTCCCACTTCATCCATATACATGTCATATATTATTTGTATCTCACCCATTGATGGGAACCAAAATTAATACAAAACCAAAATCGACCATGTCTCAAATGAGGAATCACTACTTCTTCACAGGTCTCTCCACTATCCTAATGATCCAATGATGTCTGTCGGCAATACGATGAGCTCCTTCCCTCACAAATCAGGGGGAAATATGTTGCATAAAATTTTTATTACAATGATCCATCTAGCCTATGTAGAAATTTTGACCAGCAATAGATTAATTTCACTCACAACAAATTACAATTGATCATGCAAATTGTCAACAATGGAGACTGAAACTGGAGCTGTACACAAAATTATAATAAATCAGTGTACAATAGCCAAACCTATAATAACATAGGTTTCTGAATATATAGAATACATCAAGAGATCTAATGCATAAGGAGGCATCCAAAACTAGCATAAAGCAGGCTTACCCAAAATAGGCAAATCCCCCATAGGTGTAAAAAGATGATCCCAAATATGTCATGAGGCTCACGAATTGGAAAGGGTGCATGGGAAAGAT
>LPNX010214758.1:981868-1014023 GCA_001517045.1 Pseudotsuga menziesii | reverse complement strand
GGTCTAAAATGGGCCTCCTAAGGAAAATAATAAAATAATAGTTAAAATAATAAAATAATAGTTAAAATAATAAAATAATATTGATTAATTTTGGAGGAAAGAAGAAAAAAACTACTTTTTGTGTTTGTATTTTCGACATATCTCCCTGTGTTTTTACTCAAATTTTGATTGAGAGAGCTCGTTGGATGCAGAATTTGATTCTGCATCCAACGAGTACCCACACTGCATACTTTTGATGGACCCCGCTACCCCAAAAACAAGAAATACCTGAAAAATGTGATGGGTAGTGGGGTCTGTCAAAAGTATGCAGTGTGGGTACTCGTTGGATGTAGAATCAAATTCCGCATCCAACGAGCTTTCCCGATCGAAATTTGAGTAAAAACACAGGGAGATATGTCTAAAATACAAACAAAAAAAGTAGTTTTTTTTAATGACAAATATGTCAATTCAACCATTATGGTTGACTCATTTTATTGAAATTCTATTGGTTCTTGAATTCCAAATCACAAAAAATTATTTTGGCACATTTTCTTATAAGGCCCATTTTAGACCCCAAATTTCCTCTAATGGGAGATTGGTCAGCATATCAATCTGCTTTTTCATACAAGAGCTTTCAGTGTGATTTCCCTTCGAACAGTATGAGCACTTGTTCATTTCACCTTTGTTTTTCTTCTTCTAGGTATTTTTCTTGGGACCTTGTTGATCCTCAGGAGACTTCTTCTTGTCTCTTCTTTGTTCAGGTGGCTTTTAGCTTTATTTTTTATTTTTGAATCCACCCTCGAATATCCAACAACCAGAGCTTGGTCTTTGGAAGGTTTGATGGTGCCCATCATCACCAGCTTGTCTTGTTCTTGTGTGAGAGATTCCATGAAATATGCAAGGCTAGGCATCTTCCAGGTTCGAGCTGTGAGTTTATGGCATAGAAGGTCAAAACAAAGACTGAGTAGTCAGGTCCTAGATTTTAGAGGATGGCCAATACGAGCTGATCATATTTCTTTTCGATACCACACTGCTTCAGCTGCAAAACTAGTGCTTTGAACTTGGAGAAATATAGTTGCAGGGATTCAAAGCTACTGGGACTCAGAGAAATTAGCTCATTTTCGATCTGATGTCCCCTCATCTCATCTGTCTTTCCAAAAAGATCAGAAAGCTTCTCCCATACTTGATCCGGTGAAGTTAATCCATCGAGATGGAAAAGGAGGTCTCGAGAAATACTGAGACATAGGAGGCCATAGGCCTCATCTCTCCGATTGTGCCATTTGATCTTCTCTGCAGTAGCATTGGGCTCTGCTTCTGTTGCCATAGTCACCCTGTAGAGTCCTTTCGCTCTCAACAAGATCTCCATCTCTGCTTTCCATTCAAAATAGTTGAAGGGAGTCAAGATAGTTTTCTGTGAATCCATAGCTTTAGAAAATCTGTCCCGGCTGTCAGTAGAAGGCTCCCAGTCTTGATGTCAAACTTGCAAAACAATTTTTTGAAGGAGAGTAATAACCTACAATGGCTCTAATACCATGTAGAAATTCTGACCAGCAATAGATTAATTTCACTCACAACAAATTACAATTGATCATGCAAATTGTCAACAATGGAGACTGAAACTGGAGCTATAACACAAAATTATATTAAATCAGTGTACAATAGCCAAACCTGTAATAACATAGGTTTTTGAATATATATAATACATCAAGAGATCGAATGCATAAGGAGGCATCCAAAACTAACATAAAGCAAGCTTACCCAAAATAGGCAAATCCCCCATAGGTGTAAAAAGCTGATACCAAATCTGTCATGAGGCTCACAAATTGGAAAGGGAACATGGGAAAACTAATGAGTGGTGGAATGGCAGTTCATATATGCTTTTTCATGGAGGAAAGAGTGGAGGATGAAAGGGCAAGAAAACAAGTTCACCTCACCCAGTCTTGCTTTCCTATGTGCCTTAAAACACTGAAAAAGCAGGCAATAATGCAGAAAAAGCAGAAGGGCACCTAGGAGGCCAGGAATAAAGCATATTTGATTCCTAAGGCTTTCCCAAGCACTACATGAGTCAAATATGGCAATTTTGACCTCTATGGATAGGCAATTAGCAACTTGCACATGGTGGGACTCATGGACTAGGAAAATAAGACAAAAATAAATGAATTAATGTCTAAGTGGATACTATGGGTTTGATTATTATAAAAGCCTACACCACTTGTAGACATCCATCTCCTAACCCATTTGACCCCCACACCCAGCTTTGGCCTATGTTTTTCTCCCAAAAGCTTAAAAATAATGAAAAAGTGCTTAAAAACCCCTGAAAGAGTGAAAAATTCTCTCCAATGATTCAAAAGGCTCACAAAGGGGCTAAAATTCCCCAAAAGGAGCTATGAAATAAGGAAAAAGGGCTTAAAACCTTAGGTAGGGCCCAAAACCCTAACCAGGGGAAAGAAGCCCTAAGTGGAGAAAAATATATAAAAGGAGGGGTGGGGGTCACCATAAAACACATCCATTTTTCCCTATCATTAGAATGCTAGCATGAGTACCTTGAGAGCCCTTTCACTCTCAAGATATTCATCCCCCTTACCATTCCATTCTTCCACCTGCACATTCCCATTCTCTTTAGTGTGTTGAGCCATAGCTCCACCCATTCCCAGCCTGTGGAGAGCCAGTCTTTTAGTTTGGGCATGGTGGCCCTCTTTCAATCTAGATAGGTATAACAATTTGTCTTTTTTTGTTTATTTTTCAATCTATAGGTGATGTTTTTTACTGTAGCTCTAATGGTTTGTTGCAGGGTTTTTTCCATTCGGTTCTAACATTGTATAGCAGGGTTTTTATTTTTATTTTCTCATAGAAATCTATCCTTCCATCCTATAGAAGGAAGGTAGGTGCTTCTGCACATAGCTAGGGATTCTACCCTACTACACATCTAATGTATTTTCCATTTCATAACTGCTTCCAAAGCGAGTATGGTCCTAATGGAAATGTACCTTGCCACAGATGCAAATATCTCTTCATAGTCTATGCCTTATTTCTGTGAGAATCCTTGTGCTATGAATATCACCTTATATTTCTCAATGCTACAATATGAAACATGCTTTATCTTGTAGATCCACTTCAAATCCATGGCAAACTTCTTTTTCGGTCTCAAAACAATATCCTAGACATCATTCTTCATAATCGACTGGTATTCCTCAATCATTGCATCCTTCCATTCTTTCATTTTTGTAGCCTCTTTATAGATGGAAGGTTCTCTATCAATAATGTCACACAGCAAAGCCACATATCTATTGTAGGTATTTTCCCTTTCTCTCTCTCTATTTGAACCCCCCCTAAAACTCTTTACAAACCTTTGGGGGTAGTTATGAACTTCCCTCATATAAACTTACAGGGGGGGTTTGAACCCACCTCGTTGTAACATAGAAGGGCAGTTTTGAACCCAATCGTAGTGACATATAAAGTCAGTTTAGAACCTGCCTCATAGCCATAATAAATCATAATAAAATATATTTTATTTGAAACATCAATATTGCAATATCATTAGGACACAGAGGAATCGAACCTTCAACCTCCTTTTTGTAAATAAGGCGCTCTACCATTGAGCCAGAACCCTTTAAGAATTGGGGAAAGGGGAAATATTAACACGAAGATTGCATCATTTTTAATTCTAAGAAAATACTAATAATCCAAGTTCATGTTATGCAGAAATATCTCTATATATAGACTAGCATTGACAAATTGGATATAATTATTCAACCCCAATGATATTTCTCACATACATCTCTCTATATATATCTCTCTCTATATATCTATATCTCACAAATGAATGTAAATAATGATTTTTATAGGAGATAAAAATTTTAAACCAATCACATTAGAAAAAATAACCAATATCTCTCAATTTTAAATTAATTCTCTCTATGGGCCTAGACATACAGATCTGTTTCATCCAATAATAAGCAGTGTTTAGTAATAATAATCGATGCAGTCCATTCTCTTTGACCACGACCATATTTCCAAGAAACCAATCGATATACTATATGGAGATGAAAATCAATGCAGAGATTTAAGTCAATATAGGAAAACTAGAAGTAGAAGAAGCCTATATAGGGCTAGTAAAGAAGACTAGTGTGAGAAGGTTGGGAAATGAAAATATATCAAGCTGTATCAGAGGAATTCTCTTTTGATTACAATTATTTCAGAAATTTTCAGTCTTCTAAGACAACTTCTAATTCATCCAGGGAAGAGGACAAAGCCGCTTCTCCTTAATTAACTTTGAGATATACTATCAGAACCCCAAGAGCTAGAAACACTACACACGTGGACTTGGACTATTTCAAAGGGTGTTTTAATCTAGAATTTGGTTTCAACTATGAATAAATTCCTGAGCTCTCAGATACCTTGTCTTCTTTGGAGTTATGTTATGCAATCGACCAGAAGTTTCAATATGACCACCATAAAAATTCCTCTCTTGTGTCTACTCTTGATAACATGGATTCCCCAAACAATGAAGGCTATGCACAATATCCTATTGCCAACTGGAAAATATCCAGTCCAAGTAAGTAAATAAATATTTTCTTCAAGTGGGTACTTTAAATATCCATCTAAAGTTAGGATCTGTGTTGACTAACTATGTTACTGGAACACATGGGGTCTACCAGAATCTGAAGATTATCAACAAAATAATTTCTTCTTTCTTTATTGCAAAGTTTGTGTTATTTTTTTCTTTACCCATCTAAATATATGGGTGTATCCAAGAGGTTATATGAAAGACTACAAAACCCAAATATGCTTAGATGAAACCAGGCTTACTCCAAAATGCATGCCAAAACACAAGAAACCATGCTTTATTATGAATAACTACCTTATTTAGTGTGATGGTGCCCAGATTATAAAAATGGTGATTATAATAAAGGAAATGAAAGTGATGGAAAAAATAGTTAAAGATAAGTAAGAAGGAGTTGTATTATAAGTGCAAAATTGACCAAAACTAATACCCAACAAAGAGGCTATTAAAGCTAAAAGGAACATCGATTATATGGAAATACTTGAATTCAGGGAAAGACATCGATTATATGGAAATAACCAACAATTCAATTCAGCTTGAATATAACAAAATGAGTGTAGGAAATATCATCTACAGTAACCCAAAAGGTGTTTACATACCAAGTATTAAACCACCACCTAGCACCCTTGCCACTTCTGTACCAAAAGGTCTAGTCCTGCATCCTGTCTTTTAAATTAATGGATTAATGCTAGAAATATATTATTGAAAAGTGTAGCTCAAGATAAAAGTGAACATAAATATTCATATTCAGAAAATGATGCCAGCGACGTAGTTATGCATATCTAAAACATTAACAGTGACTGGATCATAAAACTCTTCCTTGGAGGGTGTTATTTTCTCAACAACAGGATAAGTTGCCTCCAAAATATCAGTACTAGTGAACTCATCAATGGTAATAAATCCAATATCGAAAGCATCATAATGCACATAATTTCTTAGGTTAAAAACCAGCTCAATTTTTTTTCTATTTTCTCTCTTTGTTTTCCAAAAAGAATCGTCAAAATAAAGGACAAGGTGATACATCATATTTTGCAATTGCATGATAAGATTCCTAAAAAGAACATCAATTCTAAACTAATCAACAGTGATGAATCTGATTTTAAAATCTTATTCTAAACTCAACTTAGTATTCTCTGTACTTCATTTTATTTGTCAAAACAGAAAACAAAGAAGCAGAAAATGTACTCTTAAATTTTTCCCACAACTTCATACCAACACATTCATCCATTACCACAATATTATGGTTTGATCAAGATACTTCAATAGTAAATGTGAGGTTTATCTTCAACTCATAAAACCATCAAGGTTTTAACATCCCAATAATACTCCAAACTTCAAAGATCTAGAAAACCTTGAAGATAAAAAATGTAACAATAGCAGCCACCTGGCTAAGAAGAAAAAAACATTAATTTAGCAAAAATATTTATATGATTAAAGTAAATGAAGCATATTTATACCTATATATGCTTATATTATACTTCATATACTGGCAGGGTTGCAAAAAAAATAGGGTAGGAATGAAGTAGAGTTGTAAGGGACCATAAAGGTTATATCCTGGCTATACCTTCATGGAGGATATTGGGATAAGTGTTATCAAACATAAATTAAAGATTAAATTGCTGGAACAAAGACACATATTAAACTTGGGATCAACAATTTCGAGGTAGAGAGAGACTCTAAAATCATTATTAATCTGATGCAGGAGACTTCATTAGCCACATATTAAAAATTAGCTAATTAAATCAATTAGTTAAAAGAAGTTTCTTTAGGTTCAATGAATATCATATATCATCACCTCAGGCTCTTGGCCACTATGGTAGCTGGTTGATTACCCAATAAATCCATCATATTGGAAGACTAGAGCCTTACTGTGCTTGAAAATACCTCTAGTAAAAATAATATAAGTTAGAAAGAAGAGCTACTATAGTCATCAACAAAAAAAATACAATTAGATCCAATTAAAAGGTCCCCTTGTTTCACTTTTGTTGGAATTGATTTTTTGAAACCTTGGTAGAAGGGGGGGTCTCTTCAGTTTCAATGAATGTTTTAAGTAAACGCCACAATGCCATCAACTCCCTTGTCTTAAGCATTAATTTCTCTAGGTAGGAAATTATAGCGGGCATGTTTTCCATGTTTCCTACCATTCTGTTCATTCCACTTCTCTTTCTATGGACTTAAAGGATTCCCTCAAACCAGACTGTTAGCAGGACTAAAAAGTAACAAGAATTCTAGTTGATTCTAGAGAAATTATAGAGGAAAGGGGTTGATGGGATGTTAACCCCCATTATTGAAGAATTTTAAAAATGGTAAAAAGCCACTATAAGGTTGGGTTAAAGTAGTAGCAAAGTGAAAGGAGAGTCATCAAATTCACTAGACTCCTAGTACCCAAGCCAAATTAAATTGATATGCATAATAGCAAAGTATATGTAGGTTCATCAAGAAGCCACAAGCCTCAGAGAACGATTGATGCAGGATGAGGTAGAACAAACTGAATCAAATAAAGAGCTTGAGAAGTGCCTAGATTCCATGCATACCAAGTTGATTCAAGCAAAGGTTGAATGACAAAATAATGGTGCAAGAAATATAGAATGTCACTAAACTAAGTAAGGAATGTAATGGACCATCAAATAAAATTGTATCTTTTCTTTGAAAATTGACTACCTGAAGGAAAGCTTTGAAAGAGAATACCTAGACAAGAATAAAAAAAGCTAATATTTCTACAAGATCTGGAAAAATATTGTCATGCATGCCTCTCTTTTACAAGGATGACAATGTCAACACATTGAATAGTGAAAACCAAGGCAAGACTAAAAAGGAGTAATATGTCTCCCTTATATGTTTTGGTTCTTTTCTCAGTAGTTATATTGGACCCTAAGAAAAAAAGGTTATTAAAATCCAACCCTATTCTTGATAGTAAGATAATCATGTTTACTACAGGTTGTAAAACTTCATTTTTACTAAATTATACTTTATCAACGAGAAAAAATGTTAAGCGTATTTTGATGTTGATAAGTAATGCCTGGGCATGAAATGCTTGAAAAAACTTAGTTACAATTGTTTCCTCATTAGAATGTATAGAAATTTCTAATCACAAGCATTGTTCTATAATATAAATCATACTTTACAAGGGAAAAGACACAAGGAATGTTCAAATCAACAGGTTTGAAATGCTTTAAAAAACTTTGTTACATTGTTTCCTCATTAGAATCTAAAGTAATTTGTCACCACGAACTTTGATCCTTCACAAATGGGGAACATATCTTTACTTGACAAAATAAAATGCAATATTAACAAATTAAAAAACATGGGGTTTTCAAAGTTTCAAGACACTACTATGAATGGCCTGAACCATCTAAATCTTCAAACCAAAAAAGCCTTACCAATATTTAATAAATTGGAATTCTATGAATATATATTGCTAGCCCAAATATAACTGATGAAACATTGGCACTAGATAATAATAGAATCAACCAATGATGCTCAACATTATAAACTCCCTAAATGATACTAGTTTTCTTAAACCTTGGTGAAGTAGTTGCTGGGTGAATTGTTTGGCCTGCAATAAAAAATATGCTTCAGAGCTCCCAAAATATAGAGGTTAAAATGGTAAACAACAACTAAATCAGTGTCATATATTATTATATAACCTTGTATCCTATCTTTCTCCAAGACCATTCCATGCATTGGCAAGAAATAGTTTAAGGTTTCAACTTTCAATAATTCAAAAAACAATTTAGTAAATCAAACAAATTCATTTAACCTAGCTATATAGAATATAAAATAACAACCAATGCAACATTTGTTCTCTTACAAATGCAATCTCACCCACTATAGATTTTCAATTCTTCAATACTTCTCCATAGAATATACTACTTGCCAAATGAAAATATTTTAAGTAGAATCATAAGTAGCAAGAAAATCAAAACACTTATCGAGCTTTCACACCAATCTTATTTAGATATGCAAAACAAATCCTCGTTGACAAGCACTCCCCAAATGAAACTAGATAATATTTTGTACGAGGTGTCGACTCTTTCATCAAGGCAATTCCAGTTAGAAGTTGCTCAAACTCCTACAATAGCTATGAAATATCATAATAAAGAATTCAAATCCATCCTTTTATAGATAGTGAAGATAAATGTGATGGTTATAATACAACATTCAAGACCAAAAATGTTTCTAAAGATCTCCCAAATTTATCATATTAAGTATTACCATTTAACATATATTCTTATGAACCATGGGTCGAAAATCCTTACAATCACCCTTGATTCGTCAAAATGCATTTGATTAGGGAAACAACAGGGATATCACAACTACGCAACATTGAAAACAAATATGGAAAAATAAACAATGAAAGATGTCAAAAACATGGAAAGTGGTAAAAAACAACTTCACTATAGCATTGAGTGAAAACTTAACTGCATTGTAGAAACATATCAGAAGCAACCTGTTTGTGAAGCCAATTTTCCCCTACTAGATTCAAAATATGACAGATAAATTCCAGATGATAACCATATTTGCTCTGATGTATACTCATTTCCAAATATATCAAGTTGAAATTGCTTGTGTAGCACCATATAGGATAATAGATACCTTACCCTCTACTATACATAGAAAGGAAAGGGAATTCCTCCAAAGGAACCTAACATAGTGGATGTAGGGATCAAGTTTAGTCTAAGATGTTGAATAAATTGCTTTATGTAGCCTTGATCTATCTATCATTTGGTATCAACTTCATTTTTTTCATTTCTTTCAAAAACCAAGTTTCATGAATAATAAAGGAATAATAAGAAAGAAATAAAAAATAGATATGTAGAACTTTATCAACAGAAATAACACTGGAAAAGGAAGATTCAAGAAAACACAAAGATATTTCATAATCCTATTTGTGTTAGGACAAAAAACTAAAAGAACCAACCTAAGAATTTGTTTCTCCTATACTAGTTAACCTATAATTAGCTCACTTGGGGGATATATAACAATTGACAAGAGAACCATTATAGAAAGTACTTGTGCAATTTGTGGACAAACTATATTCTTATTTGAACTCAAAGCATAAATAAAAACACAATATAGATCATATCATATACATGGAAGTTGTTCCCAATTCCATATTCAATTGCAACCCCTAGATTTTATATTAGGGCTCCAAACCAATGCAAATACCAAACATAACTACTCTAGCTTGGATCTCACACAACTATTTGATAGTGAATAGAATCCGGAACAAAAATTGATTATCTACACAATATCAGTTACAAGAAGAAAAATGTGTCTCTTCCTATTTATCTTCCTCAATCACTTAATTTGTAAATAGGCTACCGCTGCTAACCATCTAGGTCCCTAAGGATGGAGGATGTCACTGCTACAGTGGCATAATTTTGGACAGTAATGTGCATATACACTAAATCTTGCAGCGCTTCCTGGGATTTTATCTCTAGTTTTATGGTGTTCCTTGTTGTATGGTTCTTTTCCATCAAGAAGACAAGAAATAATATTCAAACAATTTTATGATACACTGACATAGTCGGTAAAGAAGCATGGACATTAGATGGATTAATATTGGCCATAAAAAAGAATTAGATACTCTTTGTGATGATCTTGTATACAAAAAATATTGCAGTTGTTCTTGAACGGTTGAGCCAACCAGAACCTGCCTCTGAATTCTCCCACTAGTATTTTTATAACCAGCCAAACTATGATAATATCCCACAAACTAGAGCCATGCATCAAATATAAAGTACATACTAATAAATGCGAAGGGATTCCTTGCTTTGCAGAGACATTGAATTCACAAAATATTGGAATGAATCAATAATCTGCAACTTTCCTAATAATGTTTGTCATGGCATTTTACCTTCTAAGAACCATAACAATGCACAAGAAATAACATGCCATTAACCTCAATTAATTTCACTACTTGAAAATACATTGTATATGAAATATAGTGGAATCAGTCAAAACATAAAATCTGCTTCTCTCAACAGAGCTCTCCAGTGTCAATAATCAGTAGCTGCTACAACCAATGTTAACCTGATAAGAACTATAATTGTCGATCAAGCCTAGGGTAAAATTGGACCAATACAATAACTAAGTATGTTACTTAGTGCCAATTTTACTTATCCTGAATCATGCTCACAACTGACTATACTTGCTAATAGTGGGAAAAATCGAGACAAACAATTCCCAAATACAACATCCTTCAATCCACTAATAGCTTGCAAAGTTGACACAACTAAAGGAGCCCGAGAAGAAAATTCACCCCTTCTTGGAGAACCTATTGGAATCACACAATGTTCCCCCTTGAATTATTACCACAATACTTAGGAAAGGACTTGGTAGAAGTTGCATTTATGTAAACATGTACAACTTCTTCACATAGTTCTATAAAGTGGGATTCTATGTTAATTTCTTTAGCAAGAATATGTTTTCCTTGTGGTACACTCTGTAAGAGCTTAATATATTCCTAATAGGACTCATTCTCTAGATGAAGTAAAGGAGGATCTGTCATCTGGTTCATCCAAAACATTTCCTGAAGCTTCAAACATAGAGCATAGTCATTGTCCACTTCATGTGCATAGACAACTATAGAATAGAGTATGTCTAGAAGTGCAATAGTATTTTATGCTGACAGATGTTCTCCATGCATATGATACATCTTTTTGATAACCTAAGAACAAAGGAAAGTAATCTGGTTTAGAAAGAATATAAATAAGTAAAAATGTTGGACTATATTCACCATGAACATAACATCAATAGTTATCACAAAATTGCAACAACATTTGTAGAAAATAATCCCATACGTTTAACAATAAGAAAAAAGAGGCGGCCATGACAAAACATCATAAATTCAATAACAATATTCGATGTACTATGATAAAAAAAATGAGATTATCTTCAAATTTATATTTAAATCATGTGTACCATGGTCCACACTAAGCTCCCTCAAGTTTTAAAACAATGAATTCCTCTCGTAATATTTCTTTTTCTCCAGCTATATACACAAATATTTCATACCATTGTAATTGAGTCCCAGGTGAAAAAATATATCGAGTTTGGACAGAAGCACACTTAAAAGTGAAACAAAGACTTTCATCATTGTCAAATAACATGTAACAATAGAATGATGCTATGAAGTATAAGTATGTTAACAAATATATCAAAACTCTGTCACCACATCCACTTGTTCCTCTTCAGTTCTCATATTGTATAGTGATTTTGCAGAGGATATACGACTGCTGACACACTCTCTTTCCTCCATCACTTCTGCATTACTTTTACATTCATATTAACCATTTATGGTTAATGTTTCATCTCATTTCTTTTCAAAACTGAACACATTTTTGAAAGGCACAAAACCAATCAATTTCAACTTTCTCTCTTAAATTCACTTTAAGAGGAGCCATGAAAAGTGGTGAGTAGCTAGTAAGTTCCAATTCCAATGCAACAAATAGTGGATAATTTTTGTGGATTGTGGAAGGAAGAAGGGAAAACATATCTAGTCATTAAAGGAAGTCGAATTGAATGCTACATTTGGGCCTCGGTAGATGGATGAAACACAGACTTCGGTTCAACACCACAACAACATTTTGCATAATGAATCTACTTTCACTATGTTGACAAGAGTAAGCTGGAACGCTCTCATGATTCCACCTCAAATATAGAACCAGTCCCTGCAGATCTACACACACCAAAACTAGTAGATCCCTCCTTGTTAGCAAAGGAACTTTACTGGCAACCTTCAGACATTTCACACATTTCCTCTATAAGCAAAGTTCCCAAGATAAACAGGATGGATAGGGCCAACAAATTTGTGGTCCACTAGCAATAATTCAATAAATAGTTCCCATGAGGCATAAGTCTTATGCTATGTAATGTGTGAGTCATCCTAAGGCATCCTAGGCATGCTTCTATTTGTAACACCATCTTCAATCCCATGCATGAAATTTTCTTTTAAAATAATTTAAAGTTATTGACTTTCGAATCCAGTCATTGTTGCGCAACTATTGTTAAGGGGAAGATAGAAACACTACTCATGAGGAAGGATGAGGAGGTTTTGATTGTACACTCACTCCTTGGATGGTTTCTTCTATATTGATGGTAGAAAATATCCATTTTCTATATGTTGTTGGATAACATAGTGCCCGTTAGATCTATGTGGGAGTTATACTCTATGTATGCTCCAAACGATCATGGTAGAAATATACTTGTGGGACTGTATGACCCAATCCTTGTCCAATTAAACCTTGACATTGGACAATATTTGAAGGGATTATTGGTGAACATATTGGAGTTGTGTGGAAAACACATTGGTGGGTGAAATGTTACTCTTGTTCCTTGGGTCTATGAAAAAAGTCAAAATGGTTAGGCCAGACTTCAAGGACAATTGGATGGGTTTGATGAAAATTTACACAAGGCCACTTTTATCAAGAGTCTCCAAGGGTTCTTTCATCTAATGAATTTGTAATTGATTCATATCATTTACCCATCCACACCATTGTCTTCTCTATTTAGGCCTCTTTTTTTCCTTCCACCTTGCATTTTAAGCTTAATGTTTCATTGTTAAAATCTCATGAATGTATTCAAGACACTTTACTAATAGGAAACTTAGGTTCAATTTTGTGGTGGGAAACTAATATTCAGAGGACAAGAAAGTCTCTAAGAAGTAAACTACTATTTGGTGAGACACTAAATTTCATTATTTGAGGCTTGTCCTTGGAGACAAAGTTTCATTGCTAGAGGATTTTCCCTTCGTTAATAGGAAACTCAAGATGGATTTTACGGTGGGAAGATACCATTTAGAGGATGAACATGTATCTAACTAGTCAGAAATGAATGATTGCATAGAACCTAGAGACAAGGAGTGGTAGCAATCATGCTAAATTTTTTTGGGGAGAATATCCTTTTTATCTTGCAAAGAAAACGTGTGCTTAAATTATTGCATATCAACTTTGTGGTTTTAAGGAATATAAAGAAAAGGGGGCTAATATCAAGGTATAGATCAAATGGAATAAGGAGGGGCATGATACTACAAAAATGTTCTTTCAAGTCACCACACTAGAAGCATAGAAAGAAGTTGTGAAAAGAAAATACTTTACTTCAAAGTTCACACAACTTGCTATCAAGCATAAAGGGAACCTTGTTGAGCCTTCTAACCCTACACTTACAAAGAAAAATAAAATAAAAAACACTACTTATACTTGTAGGTGGAACCAAGGTCTCAATGGACACTTCTACTCATCAAAGTCCTTCTCCAAAGGGGAGTTATTCAATGAATGTTAAGGATAACCCTCCTTGTTCAACCCTAACCCTCCACTACAATTGGGTGAATTTGATATATATTTTTCAACAAATGAATAGGTTATATATATTTTTTGAATGAAGCAAAAAGAAGCTTTCCATTCTTCATATATTATGAAGCATGCCTTTGGAAAAGGAGCTCTACAAGTGTTACAATTATCATTGGGAACCTAAGGGTTGGAAGGTGGACTCTTCCTAGGTTTTTGGAAAGGGCTACCTCTATTTAGTGTTAGAAAAGGAGGAAACAACTCAAGAAATATCCCAAATTCGTGCATGGATAATTGTTGGTTCATTAGCATATGTATAGAACTACTATTAAACATTTTATCAAGAATATTCCTCACAACATAGATATCCTCTTTAGATTGAGTTTCCCTGCAATGAGCATACTTCAGAAATTCAGAGTTCAAGGTGTTGATTGAAAACATCATGCAACCTTTTGATCATATCGCTGTGTAAGAAGAGCACAAATCACACACCATATGCCCTAATGCTTGTGTTTTTGTGCAGGTAGACATTTCATAACAGCTGCCCTATAACATTCTTATGTTTTACAATGGTTATGTGGATGTCCAAAGGGTATTCATTCTCAACCTCCCTACTTGTTTCTCTATGTGTTTATCTCCTTCTCATTTTATTAAAGATCATCCTTTGCACCAACAATAAACTTCTTCTTCTACTACCCAAAACCCCTCCACTGAAAAAATAATCTATGAAAAACATTCAAAAAAATCTAAAGATTATTAGAAATATAGGTGAAAAGCAAGAGAAAATCAATTTTCCATGGGAATGCATCCCCCCAGGGTCTGGGGTGTGCTCCCCTCACTTCCCTTGCCCCTGAGGTGAGTGGGTTCCTTGGGAAAAGTTTCCCAATTCCCCATTCTTTTTAGAAATGCTTGGAAATGCATAGGGAAACACCCCTCAGAGGTGAGATGCATCTAGGAACCCCCTCATGAAAAGGGGGATGCCCATATACACCCTCACAATTTTCTAATTTTTTTTATGTAACTTGAAACAAAAAGGGGAAAAAATTAATAAAATGATAAACCTAAAATCTACCCCAACCTATTTACCTCTTCTAAAATCCCAACCCCTCTTATTCTCCCATTTTAATCATTTGTTATATGCAAACAATTTTCCCTTAGAGAGAAGCGACCAGGATCTAGGAAGAGTGGAGCGATTTGGAAGGGGAAGGGGCATTTTAATTGCTTGAAAATTGGATCAATGGGTTTGAAGGCTAGAGAAATAAATTTATTGGACAAATTTTAAAATTTTCTTGGGCAAAGTTCCCTTGAGCAGTGTTACGGAGAGAAACTTCCCATGGTTTGGGGGTACCACACCAGGCAATATGACACCAAAAATCAATCTTTCCCAATATGCAATAATAGTAAGTGAAAATAACACTAAGGGATATTGAATCATACCTTATTTCGGACAGTTGAAGTAGATTGTCGTTGAGATTTTCCAATGCAATTGCATTTATAATTTGCTCTCAACAACAACAAACAAATCAAGCATAATATTTATAAATGTGTTAGAGATATCCTAACATATATAATCAACCATGTATAAGCAATTAAATACATCTATGGATTCAATATTGATATTCAAAATGCACATGAATTGGACAGGAAAAGATATTTTTATTAATAAAATAGAGATACAATAGTGTAAAAATATGTCGGCACTTTTGCGAACCGGAAAAACCGAGTCCTTCACCTGGGCCTCCACCACTTCAATCCTCCATCTGTCGATAGAAATATTAATAAGCAATGGAAATATTGGGAAGAACACTATATGCTCTATGGGACAAAGGGATGTAGACTCAAGTATAAGAAAAGTTGAGGCAACAATGGACTATAGTTTTCCTGGTCTTCAATTTCTCCTCCTTCAATGTATCCAAGGGGTTCCTTATATAGCACTCCAAAGAGGTAATGGAAATTCAAATATGATCATTCTCAAGTCATATGGAAGGCCAAGAGTCAAGTTATTCGGAATCATATGACAAAAAATCCAAAAGTATTTGGACTTATTCACACATCCCGATGTACGCGGGTTTGAGGTCAAAAGTCACGTGTACACGTGAGTATAGCTTTAAAACTAGAATACAAGAAGAAAAAGGTTGTTTTTAGGGACGATCTTGGAACATCAAAGTATGATATAAGTCCATGGGGTCTAAGGAGTCTGCAGAGGGACAGGGAAGGATATAAATGTGTGATCTACCTAGTGTGGTAGAATCAGCCTTAACAAGCAGCTTAGTACAAATTTTGGTGTTTTTTCTATTTTCCTTTAGCACTTTTTCAACCAGTAGTGGAGGTAGGGTCAACATCTATGTTGCTGGGAGCGAGGAGAAGGAGCAAAGAAAAAAGTGAAATTTTCAAAAGCTCCTATTTTGGGAGCGTTTAAAGAGTGTTTTTTGTATAGTGTATATTTCAATATATTTTGATGGATTTATATCCAAAAAACATGTAGGATGTTTAATTAGCTATAGAATACATGGATTAAACCATATAACATCAATCATTTAGTAGTTATAACTTATAACATTATCATCAAATGATCAACCATAAAAAAATTTGTAGGAGCTTGGCAAAGAAGGGAGGTACCATAACATTGTCATTAATTGATCAAACTAGTATAGGAAAGTAAGGGAGCGCCTTGGGAGTGTGCTCCCAAAACTGGGAGCATTTTGGGGGTGAGTTCCAAAGGAAGTGAGCTTCGGGAGCAGGAGCGAGGGGGTGGGGAGAGCTCCCATGCAACATAGGGCAGGATCCATCTTGTGGACATTTCCAAGCTAGGATTTAATGAAAATAAGAGATTGAAAAAGAAACCCACATAATTTCTCAATTCTCTTGAAACTAAAATACCTGCATCAACCAACCAAGACACCACCATTGACAGAACATGTGTAAGTTATGGTGTTAAGATTTATTTCTATGTGGAATTACTGTTCTCAATGCTTGATGTTTCTTCTTCATGGTTCTATTTGATAATATAATAATGTAATAGAATACCAAATATTCTATATTAACATGCATAATTTGAAAACATCAATGTGTTATAAAAAATCATGGGACAATTATGTAGAGATAATCCCTACATATAAAATTCCTTACTCTCAGGTTAACAATTCACTATAGGAGGAAAACTATCCCAAAAGAAGCTAAAAAAATCATATTAATTGATTTGAGTTAGATGAAAAATATATAATTTACTAATATTTAAATAAATTTCCACAAAAAACTATGGGCTTAAAGATATTCTAATGCTAAAAATTCGTGGTATGAAATTCAATGGCTTTATAGCATTAAAGTTGCAGACTTGTGAGAGTTTTTAAAATAATGTTGTGGCACTATAGGGGTAGGTTGTGAATTCTGGAAGGTCCACAAGAAATGTTGTAGTGCAAAGTAATGTTCTCAAATATATTGAAAAATAAAATGGTAGAATATGACCATTAGTTCTAGTTGTTGGCTTGCATTTCACAAACCTGACAGAATGAACGAAACATATGTGAGTAACAGACCCTAGACACTATCAAAAGGTTTAGTAAGATCAATATCCACATCAAATATTTTAGGTGGCCTTATGTCTTAGAGGTATTCAAATTCTAGGAATAAAAAAAATTATATGTCTCTTATATCAGAGAAAGTATCAGTTGCATGATTCTTTATTGATATTACAATATGTGATGATCTTCTCAATGCTAACAAATTTAATTTCACTATTTAGTATTTACTTAAATTGGAGAGTATGCAAATTGTTGTGTGTCTTAGATACATATGGATGACATTCTCTTTTTGTAAGCCTCTAATTTTCTACTCACCAGTTATTGTTCACCATTAAAAGCATGATTCCTATTGGAAAAAATAAAGAAATAAATTGCTTATATTCGTTTCCACAAATAACCAAAGACAAATGGGGAGTGATTAGGGTATCTCCTTTGTAGAAAATGACAAAACAAATGCATAAGTGTATGCAAAATGAGATAAATAATCAATCATGCAGTTAGGAATTCCCCTATAAAACAACGTAGAGAGATCCAGTGAGGTATTGATGAAAAGAGAAGCTCGGCTAAAACCATCATCTCTATAACAGGGGGAGCTTGAATAATCCATCATTATGAAATCACCAATATATTTCCAAACTGATTTGATTATAAAAAAAGTACAAGCATTTTCTAGCAAAATTGATGGTGTGCATGATTGGTATGGCGTGTCCCTAACCAAATCTGGAGTGAATTTTTGAGTTAACTGCATAAGTACTTGGGTATGGAATTTCATCGAACACTTTGTTGGAAACTTATATTTATCAATGTAGCATTCACTTTTTAGAGATCTTTGAATTTCTTTGTGGCTTTTGTGGTTTATGCTATATATTTATTTCATATTTTAGGTACGCCAATAATTTCATCATAAAACTATAAAGATATTTACATACCATACATGCCTTCCTTGTATTAAAATTCAAAAGATTGATCTCATAGCATGGAAAACAACATCAATTTCTTACTATATGCTACAACAATCATTAATGAATTTTTCACTAATATTTAAATGGTTGTAACAGCTGGTACAACATATCAAAGTAAATTAGAGTCAGTATATTGTTTTGACCTGTAGAATGATATGGGTTTTAATTCCCATTTTTAGTAAGAAAATAATCCTTGGAGTGTCACAACTTGATTGAACCTATGTCCTGGTAGTTGATAAACACAATAATAATTTCCAGCAGTCTAGTATGACGCCCCCTTGCAGTTCACAAATACTATTAAGAGGGAAACATTGAATGGAAATTTTTTGGGTGTTTTTATTTTCCCCAATTACCCCACAACATAATGCAATAAAATTACCTCTTCCACTCCAGTCCTCTGACCCTAACTTAGTCTCTCAATACCATTGTTCAACGATCCTACACCACCAATTTTATAAACCATTCTTGATACCACCATGATACCACCAAACATTCTTTGATCGGTTCTACAAGAAATGCTTTTTTCATATCGGTGGTGCAAGGGACAAATTGATCCTCACTGGGAAGTGAAAACCTATTCAATATGTGCCAAAAATACTTTCCCCATGCCATTCATCAAGCGGATTATCGATGCTTGCACAAGCCATGAGGTTTTATCTTTATAGACATTTTATCTAGTTACAATCAGATTCAAATTTAGCGCTAAGACCAATATAATACCATTTGGCACATGCTTTCTCATTTTTCTACTAATGTTGTATCTTAAACTGGATCAACAGAGTCAGTGTCTCTCCATATGGACCTAGAATCCTGCTTCTTGGAAAACAAAGTAAACCCCTTCCTTTTCCCTTGTGCTTGACTCTACTTATAGGTTTTTTCATTAGCTTGTAGTGCTTCAAATGGAACTAGATAAATAACCAGGAACAATAAAGAATATCTACTACCTGTTCTTATGTTTCTATCTGTGACTATGAAAGCCTATTACTATTGAGTCCCCGAAGATAGATGTAACAAAAGATGTACTAGACATGAAGAGTCCAAGGAATAAAATGAATCCCTGGTCGTTGTCTCTACTCTACATACCCTCAGCCTACCTCTGTTTCTTCTTCCCTCCCCTTGCTCAAAACGATGATCCCCCTCGGGATTTACTTTGACCACATCTCCCTTCCACCATTAAACCATTGTAAAATCTCCAAACCACCACGACAAAGACTCCACAGTCCAATATGACTAAGTTCATTTAATCTCTGCCAAATTTTTTTGTAGAGGTAGGAAAATTTGAAGGGCTAGTTCATTTCATCTCTTTCCTTTAAACTAATTTTTTGCTTTTATGTTTTGTTTAGTTTTTTATGTTAAAGGATAACTCTTCAACTATCAAGTTTTATTAAAAATACCTTTTAATAATAATTTTTTTATTAAAGAATTTAATTATATATATTTTATTAAGTAATCTAATTTCCAAATAAAAATAACAAGTATCAACATTATGCATCTGAAGTATATTAAGTAATAGAATTATGAAATAAATCCTTCCTGCATGCGACTTGTGAATGAGCGCAGTGAGTGATTGACCGCATGTTCTTCCTCCATCGTTGGTGCACAACGTAGGATGGGAGATCCAATGATAAAGGAGTGTAGGGACACGGGATTGGTCATGCAACTGGAACTCAGAAATGAATGATAGCAATCAACATCATGATTGGGCACGAGAATTATTGAGTTTTTGTTTGTAGATATTGGCCCTCTTTCAAAGCAGCTTCTAGAATGGATCCACCCTTGGATTCGAGTCTAGAGGAACGTTGGAGAATTTTAGATGAAGCCTTCAAGGATTTAGTGGATTCCACATCTCCCCCACCTCTGTCTACCCCATAATACAACAATGTGAACTTTGTTAAGCATGCAATCGCTCCTCGATTCCATATCATGACAACAACTTCAAGGTTGAAATCCCTATCTCTGAGTGAGAAAGGTCTGATAGGTCATTTTACAGGAATTTGGAGTTCGCCAAAAACTATGGACATATAGATAAACAACAATTGTATTCCCTTGATCTTTGGGGGCTTGCAACATTGGTTATGTGGAAAGGGATTTTTACCTTCTTGTTCGAAAAATAGAAGTGGAAGATATCTCATCTTCAGGAGTAGAACCTAACTCATGGGTCCTCATGGTTTATATCTAAACCACTAAATCCTATTTTTTGACCCAGAAAAGGATGTTCCATTGGTGGTCCCGGTTTGATTTCACATCCCACATATCCCCTTCCATTGCTGGAATGATGAGACTCTAGAAGCAATAGGGAACTCTCTTGGAAATTATATCAAGAAATTTGAACCAAAGGATCCTTTGTTTTCATGTGTAAGGATCTGCGTGGAAGTAGATATGGAGAAAGGTATGCCAGAAGCTGTAAATATATACATGAATGGATGGGAACAGATGCAAAAGGTATATTATGAGAAACTAACTACCTTTCAAGTGCAAGAATTGCCACAAATACAAAAATTTGGTTAAAAATTTCCCAAAAGTAGTTCAAGAAATTCCAGAAAAAAAATCAGGAGGAAGGAGCCAAAGATAAGCAAGGAAAATCCTAAAGAAGGAAAAGAAGCCTCGACCAATAACCAATTCCATGTGCTCGACATGGAATATGGATAAATCCCACCCTTGGAAACCATATCAGTAGAAACAAAATAATAATAGATCCATACATCCTCAAGTATCCCTCCCCTGTCTCCCAGAAATGAAAGGAACAAAAAATCTCTTGAAGGGTCTACAACACCAGGGGGCACTTGGGTAGAAATGGTAAAACATAGCAAAGTCACACCACATGGTTTTTCCACAAAAAAATCATCATCACAAGGATCTTAGGAATCACATAATATATCTCTACAACCAAACACCAAAGGAAGAAATTCGCAAAGATACCATAGAGAGCAGGAAGCAGAAAGAGAGATAGAATTAGGAAGACAAATAAGTCTCGAGGAAATGAAACTTCTCCAATATCCTAAAAATATAAGAGGGAAAAAAAAGGATGGAAGATCCCAAGAATGATCTCAATCAAGAGGATTTAACTTCACTATACATCTATAATGCATATGGGCCAATGCAATACAAGGATAGGATAATTTTCTGGGAATATCTCGCTAAACTAAAGGATGGTCTGGGAGGAAAATACCTTATTCTTGCTGGGTATTTCAATACCATTAAGTCGCAATCTAATAAACATGGATGAACAAAGGTTAGGGATTCCTTTGGTAAAAAGATCGAGGACTTGATGGTGGATCTGGACTTGCTGGAAATTCCTATGAAGAACAAAAAGTACACATGGAGTAGCAAAAGAACTAGAATTGGACATGTAGTGGCTAGAATTGACAGATACCTGGTAAGTTCTACATTCCTACAGAAAGATATCCTCCCAGTGTCTCTTTCTCTTCCTTCAATAGTATTTGATCACAAGCCAATATCTTTGATTTTATCCCCACCAATAAATCTTGGGGCCATTCCTTTATGATCCAATCCGATCTGGTTGCAAGATGAAAAAATTCTTGGTTTAATTAAAAAAGAGTGGAACCTACAATACATGGGATCACCCAGCTATATTTGGGAATCAAAACTCAGATCCATGTGATTTTCCCTTAATATATGGATCAAAGAAGGTTTTAAGAACCCAAATAAACACAAAATTGAACTTCAAATTGATCTAGCCACTCCATAATCCCGTATGGAAGTTGATGAGGTGACTGTAGTGTTTTTGAGTTAGGAGAAAGAGCTAAACATGAAAATATTAAGCGTTGCAAGGAAGGTAAAAGAGGCTTGGAGACTAAAGTCGATACTGATGTGGCTAAAAGGAGGAGATAACAACACAAAGTACTTCCATAAGAAAACCAATATTCAATAAAGTTTCAATGCCATCAAGGATTTGAAAGATAAATATGGGAATAAGATAATCGGGTAGGAAGAATTAAAAGAACACGCTTTCGGCCATTTTCAAGAGATCTATTCTGACACTTGAGAGACATATCCAGAAGCACAAGTGGACCTTCTTCCTGGTATAGCCTTTGTCATCAATTATATAGAGAATAGAGAGCTTGCAAAACCTATTATAGAATATGAGATAAGAAATGCAATCTGGTCAGTCCATGCTAATAAAGTGCCCAGACCAGACGATTTTACCATAAATTTATACAAATCAATGTGGGTTATTTGAGGGAGTAAAATAATGTAATATGTGATTAATGTGTCAAGGAAAAGGGACAAATACAAGGAAAAGGATGCCCATTTACAAGGTGGGAGGACACATTAATTAAAATTAAAACCTCACACATCCAAATATTCCATGTAAGTAAGGATAATTATTCTGCATCAACCTTACCTTAGTTCTTGAGGGGACGATATCCAAACTGCTTCTTAAGAAAGAAATTGACTGGAATATTAAAAGTAGAGCTAGTTGGCTTGCTACTGGGGATCATAATACAATTTTTTTCATAGATTTGGAAACTATCGCAAAAGATTGAATACAATTTGGATATTAAAATATCTTGCAAGGGTAATTTGAATTTGCAAGTTGGAGATTAAAAGATCTTGAAATTTTGAATGCAATGCAAAAATTAAACAAGGATAAACATACACAGTCTCAAACTGGAACGGTTGGGCACCAAACACTGCAAGGATAATGTGCTAATTAGGTATATCCTTTTTTTAATTGAATGATGAATTAAAGGAGAAGAGTCTGCACTCGATTCTTAGTTGAGGCCCAATCAAGCTCAAGTAAAGAAGAACCTAAACAAGAACTTCACCAAACTCCTTTAATGACATGATTCCACTATTGTGGAATTGTATAACAAAAAAAATTGAGAAATATAGAGAAGCAAAAGTATAAGGATTAATATTTATTTAGGGATGGGATTTGGCTTGATCAAACCCATGGTTTGGCTTCAAACATTAGGGATTAGACCCTAATTTTGTCTTTAAGGTTTCATGCACCATTTGTAAGGCTCGATAACACTATATATACCCTATGAAGGTATATTTTTCCTATTAAACATATATAGAACCCTTTTAAGGTTTAGTGCATGATATAAATCCATGATAATGCCCTAACCATGGTCCATGGAAAAACAACTAGGGAATTAGGTTATAGCTATTGATTTCAAGTCTCATGAACAATGTGTAGGGCCTTGTGCTACCACATATAACCTAATATAGTACAAGGATTATTTTGAGTAAATGTAGTGTTTAGGAACCATTAATTTGAGGTCTAGCAGTGGTCTTAAATCGTTATCTTTTATCAAAAACTATATCAATGGTCACATAGCATCAAAAAAAAAATCATTAGAATTATCAACGGTAACAAACATTTTTTAATGATCGCCAAAATTTACTAGAAAGAGTATTAGAGAGGGTCATTAAAGGATCATCAATAGAAGTGTCACCAATGAGAGCTTTGGAAATAGGCAGACTTTAGCAACCCTCACCAAAAGTGCCATTGAAAAATTCTTTGGTGGAAAACCTTAAATGAATGTGTGGCAAACCATGGGTTTCTTTTATTCTAAATTAATATTGTGTGGTATAAAGTTGATATCTGGCATATGCCCTTCCTCCTCCATTTTCCTAGCCAAACCCTCAAGCATGCCATAGATATGCTATATTTGAGAATGTGATAAGTCTCCCCCAAGGAATGCATGTACTTTGTTATTTACTTGAATCCAACTAGAATATAGAACTTATTGAATTCCCTTGTTTTTAATCATTTGTCTCATATTTGCTACAACATCCCACCATATTGTCATTGCATAAATATTTGACATCAACAAATAGGTTCCTACATTTTTTGGTTCCAAATCAAGAAGATGTTTTGTTACACGTTCAGCTTCAAATTTAGGTGGATCCTACATGCACCAATCAAGGGTCCCAGAACAACAAAATTAGGCTAAAAATGCATACATTGAAATAAATTTAATCTTGGTAATTTCGCAAGAATCATAGAAGATCTGTGTTGGAAGTACAGTAGATCCAAACCAATAAGGTCAAAAAAATATTGATGAGAGGGAGGAAAGGTTCAAGGACTGATCTAAATTTCATTATGTTGGTATTTCCCCATTATGAATGTAGTCTAGTAGACCTATTAGAAGGAAAATAGAGGGAAACAAACAAAATTTTGGAGTTAGAAGGTACTATAAAAGTTCTAGGACAAACATATAAGATATAAACATTATCGATAACTAATATTATATGGTGATGATAAAAAATTCCTTATATGGTGATGATAAAAACTTCAACTTATTGTATGGAACACTTATGGAATATATACCTTGAGAGAGAAGATTAAAGTTTGGCACCTTGGTTTTGTGGGTAAAAAGGGTTTTTTCCCCAACTTTGATGGCACACCTTGGTCTTGTGGATGTAAGGGTTTTCTTCCCACTTTATTGCTACTATACCACCATCAATATAGTAAGAAATCCAACAACAATCCAAGGGTAAATCTCCAAACCTTTGGTTTCAACCAACTATTGGGTTTTGCTAGCCTAAAATCAAATGATGCCATCTTGCCTATCATAGTGAAATGCCAATGATGTATATAGAATTTTTTGGCCCATTGTGAAGAGGACTTTAGCAAAAGGATATCATTTAGAATGATAACTTGTTAAATAATATATTCTTGTTAAATTATTTAAAAAAATAAAATTAATGTATGTATGTTAAATTTTAAATTATATATTTTCCTTTTTAATTAAAAAATAGAATGAATGTATTTATGTTAATTGTTTTTATTTTGTATAATACGATATAACTTTAATTTGTGAAAATAAGTACTTACAAATTCACGTACAAGTAGAAAAGGTGCAACGGAATTTAGTGCACCGACCATGAGATCCATACTAAAATGCTATGGCATAAGATCCTAGATTTTCCCTTGTACCATGGAATGGTCCTCAAGATCCTTCAATCACAATCCTGACTTCAAGTGTGTGTGGTAACTTGATTATCTACTCAAGAGAACTTATCAATATACATAATTCAATTAAGTTCTAGGGCACTTATATTTTTAAAGAAATATTTCCCAAAACCATTATGGGAGAGGCACACACCACCCAACCTTAGGAAATATTACAATCAATAATATCTCAATGTACATGCCATCCCTAATTGATTCTATGAGATCAAAAGGACATGAATTCAATCTCACACTCTGTGCCATATTCAAGGCAGTCTCCCTAGTCTAAAAATGTCAGTATCCACAAGGTCGTACCCTCCTTGTGGTCTCTTTTCTCTCCCCCCATTTATATTTATTCTAGTGAATAATAATCCCCTCCATGAGGAATCCCCACCAAGGATTATGAACCCCCTCACATGTGGAAATCATATCTCCTTCGATTTAGGTTGCCTTGCATAGTAAACTTTGGGTTAGTATCTCACTTTTACTTAACTATTACAAAATCTTCACGATTTGACATGACCATGATATGATGATGATATTAGGACAATGTTTTGGTAGCATAATAGTATGTATATACCAGCCAATGGGTTAACTTGAGTGATTGAGTATTATGAATTGCAAGCCAAAGGTCACGATGTCAAGTCTTTGGGCTAGTTACCTCTGTGAATATTTTGGATCTCACTCGATGCCCATGTTAGGTTAGGTACCAAAATTATAACAGAATGTCTTACCCCTTACACCATCCTTGAAACTAGGGTAAGCAGTTGTAGGGTTTCCTATGATTTATATTTTGTCTAAAAAAAACATAATAATATGACAATGAAGGAATGGGGATTGGTGCAAGTAGGTAACTTAATCCAATGGAAGATCTAGCAGCATTTATCACTTTATAGGATTTTGAAAATGGATTAGGAGGATAAATTTATTTATATACAAATTTTGAGCTTAGGTTGAGAACCTCTTCACATGGGAATGAAATGACTCCACAGAGGTTTAAGCCTCCAAAAAAATTTGTTAATTCAACCTAAGTCGATACCACCTACATAAAAGGTCATCATGAGCCAATTGAAATTAAGTAGGTCATGAACATTTGTATTTTTGTGTATTTGATAGGGTAGTGGTTATTTATTAGGGTTTTAAACATTGATCGAGTCAATTTCAAAGGGAAATGTACATTATAGCACTAGTTTGACTAGGAAATGAACATTGTTTGACTTTTGTGAGAACTGATCTCAAGCATTAATATACATTCGCCATATGAGTTTTGGGTTGAATTACTTCATTTTTGTGGGAATGTTTTATGATTGGAATAGTTTGGGATGTATTCAACATGAAACAGTAGTGTCATGTAAGGACAAACGTGGCATTTTAACACATTCCCCTTGACATATGAGGCTAGGAGGGAAATAAAGTTTGAAATACATCATTATATAAAAATAATGAGAGAGAGTTTAAATGAGGAAACTATATATTGAAGAGATGAATGAGACCACCTACAAACATAGTAAGGGAGAGCATATGTATATCTTAATATGAGGTAGGGATACCCATGCTTGTGTAATAATCAAGTATAATATGGGACCATGAAAAAATGAAATGGCACATATTGAGCCATGTCATGAGATACCATATAAATTTTTCTTCCTTCTATATTATGCTAATCATATTGAAGTAATGTCACCCATACAAGCTAAACTAGGAGGTTCTAAACTTGCAAAGAGCTCAAATACAAGCTAAAATAGGGATACATATGTCCATGATCTTCAAGTGGTTATGGATACAAAATTACTTATTTTTGTTGAAAATACATTTTATTAAAGAAATGTTGAGTACGTGTTGGGATTCTATTTTATTGGAACATTGATTTTATTATTTTGGAGGAAGTATTAATGTGGAAAGAAATCCCATCGTAGAAATATGACACTATAATAATGGATTGTAATGAGACGGAATTTAGAGTGATGGTGTATATTTATATCAAAAAAGTACACACAAGAACATATTGCATATAAATAGAATTCCAATACTATAAGAGATATACCCCCCCAAACTCCCTAACCCCCTAGTGTGACCATAATGACCATAGTGACCATAACCTCATTAAACCCCCTATGCCTAAATACCCTAACCCCCTAACCAATTAAACCCTAATCAAAATAAAAATTTAATCCTCAGCATAATCATCATCATCGACAAGGCCCTAAATTTTTTCCATGAAAGATAGTTCAGGCCATGAGAACCATCCTTGGTTCCCATGAAGAACCTTAGAGTACACTAAAGTTTTGAAACAACAACCTACAATTTTGGAATTGAACTCGACTTGGTGTAACAAACTTTAAATGGACACCATATCCTAATGATCACATGACAAAGTTCCTATTTATAAGGCTTACGTAGTAGCTAAGGACCCCACAAATTATGGCTCATGAAACATTTACTTTGGTATCATTTGTAACCATCCATGTTGTTATAAACTTCAAAATGCCCATGACCATATCCAACTTACATGCCAAATATTCTCTGTGGAGGGATTATCGTGCTAATTTGGGGCCCCACATATGGAACATGAGATTTATAGGAAAGTGGTACAACCTAAGACCATAGTTTTAACTATATTTTAAGTCATGCATCAAGAACCATCTCCTATGGGCAATTTTTCAAATTTATGACGTTGTCTCACATGTAGACTAGATATTTTGTATGCATATTCATGCTATGTGATGGTCCATGACCTCGTAAACAAATGGTGTGGACTTAGGCAAAAAATGTAAACCCTATACCATGGTGTGGGCTAAGAGATCGATTATTGATGTTATAAATCTCAAAATACTAACATATCCCACTTGTAGTTGAAAGAATATTCCCTCCATAGAGATTATTTGTTGTCTCAATGCCTTATGACACATCACTCATGAGCGACATTGTTACATGCAGGTGAGAGTTTCCATACGTACTTTCTATGTGGTATTCTAGGTTAACATGCATGGACCATCAACCACATAGAAAACTAATATGGCATATGACCCTAAATTTAGTTCGTGGGCCATGCTATAGGCCACAATAATCATCCTTATCAATGTTACACATATTGAAATGGACACAATATCTCACTTGTAAGGTAAAGTAGCAATGTGTAGGGCCATAGACAAGGATCATGACAACATAAGGTCCTATATTTTTTTCTTATACCATGAAATGGTTCTCAAGATCCATCCCTAGTGTGCTCCTCCTCAATGTGGTGGCCACATATCACATGTAGGAAGCTAAGAATTCCCTACACAGGCCCCATGCAATGACGTTGGTTATTATGCAAAGACTAAGAGCCCCATTAACAAATGTTTTATCCCAACAACATGGGTTTTGGTATAAAATGATGGATTAATGACAAAGAGGCACCAATGACAGGAACCAAGAACCATGTCTAGTGTTCTAATTAACTTCAAAACTAGCACCATATCCTATTTCCAAGCTTGAGATTCCCTATGGAGGGCCAATATGGTGGTTTGGGACCAAACACATGTAACATATCTCCATAGTAAAATTATATAGTGTAAGGTCCTATATTTTTCATTATACCATGGAATAGTCCTCAAGTTCCATCACTAATGTACCCCTCCTAAACTTGTTGTCCATATCTTACATGTAGGCAAAGGATTTCCTACACAGGCCCTATGCAATGATGTGGGTTACTATGCAGAGAACATGAGAACCATAGGCAAATGTTCAATCCCAAAAACATGGGTTTTGTTATCAAATGAAGGATTAGTGACCAAGAAGAATTCATAATGCGATGAATCTCAAAATAGACAACATATCCCTATGACAGGAAAAAGGTTGAACAGGTCCTCATGGATGGCCTATGTAGAACCCAAAATCCACATGTTATAAACTAAAATTCTGGATCTTTACCATGTAACATGAATTGGGTCATGAGAACCATCCTTGGTGTATGAAACCTTCAAATGTGATACCATATCTCAATCACGTGCCAAATATTTCCTATGCATGGTATATGTTGTGGGATTTTAAAATGTGATATAACCACTGCCCCCAAAAGTCCAAATTCTCGTGACTTTTAAGGGAGGTTTTAAAAAATATCGGCTTAAAAAGGACCTTTATGGGGTTTGAGTAAACCCCCCCCCCAAAAAAAACAAATCATGACAATTGGAATTTTGAGGGTGGCTTTATCACAAAATCCCTACAAGTCCAAATCCCAATAACTTTTGGGGGCTACTTTAAAACAACCGCCCCCAAAATCCCAACTATCGTGCCATTTGGGGGTGGATTTCAAACAACCACTCCTGAAAGTCAAATTATTATGACTTTTGGCAGCGGATTTAAAAGAATGGCCACCAATAGTTCATTTATCATTAATTTTAAGGGGGGTTTAAAACTACTTAAAAATAACATTTAGGTTCTTTCCAACCCCCTCCCCCTCTGACCCAAAGTCCTGAGAATTGGACTTTTGGGGGGATTTTTTAAGAAGCATCCCCAAAAGTTCAATTCCTAGGGATTTTTTTTTGGGGGGGAGGGGGGGAGGTTAAGAACCGCCCCCAATGGCCTAAACTCTTGGGGGGGGGGGGGTTAGAAAAACCATTGCAAGGTAAAACTGCCTTGAAAATGTCTTTAGGGGGGGGGGGGGTATTTAAAAAAACCCCTCCAAAAGTCACGAGAGGAATATATCTCTAAATGTTATCAACACAACAACATTTATGGAAAGAGCTTAGATTACTGTAATCATAGGAATTACATAGAATTACATAGGGAAAGAACATCACAACCTAAGCCTCAATGTTTCAACCTTCCATCCAACAATCTAATCAAATCCTCCAAAGAATGACACTTTTCATCCCAAAGAATGAGGATCCACCTCCCCAAGGATGAGTAGGGATCACCTAGGAAATTCCACCAGGATAAGATTACCACCATTCTTTCCTCCCTTCACAATGGAGAGAGGGTTCAAATTTATAAGGATAAAGGGATAGAATAGGTTGAATATTAAAAGGAGAGGTCTAAGGGATCTTCTCATTAGGTTAGGGAACCGAATTCCACCTCACCTACAAGCTTGGGATGGCCCTCCACATCATCTAACTTTGAGAAGGGTCTGGAAGCTTTAATTTCCCCCCTTTAAATAGCACTAGTGCACCTTGCAGTAGGACAGAAAGTGCCAGAGTAGGGATGGTGCAACTTGCATGAAGGATACAAGTGTCAATGGCACACTCTTTCAAGGCTAAAAGAGTGCCATCAAGGGGCTGGTGCACCTTGACTGAAGGGAAGGAGTATCTCCCTACATAGAGGAGGATATTGGGCTAGGAACAACCTCATAATGAATTACCTTTATCCAGGGGAAATTTAGGGATTAGGAACAAGGTTGACACATGACTCATGACAACAAGATTTCGGTGTAATAGAATTCCCCCCAAAGCATGAAGTTATAGGAATGTGATAGGTGAATGCTTTGTAAAGTGAAGAAATCGAAGGCATGGATGTTGGTTGGAATATGCTACAGTACTAGTGACTCAAATCCAACAAGACGCATAACATGGTTGTCAACCAATACATTGCATATCCATGGGAGTAGAGACTAACTAAACACAATCATGGATACTAGACACAATCGTAGATCCACGATGAGATGATAACACATCCACAACTAATACAAAGTGAATCCATGTTATATGACTCAAACAAACTCCATCACAACCTGGGAAATATATCAAATAAACCCAAGGTCTTCAAGCCAAACCTGCAATGATACGATTCTAACCATGTGATTACAATGCATTGACATCAAACATGGTAGAAACCACTTGATTACTAGTCATTGATGAAGTGTGACTGAGATCACCATTGACGTCAATGATTCCCAAGGTCTCTCATTACATCCTCCTGTGTATGAATAAAGGACTTGGATTTGACCACTCAGTAGAATATTTTAGTCAAAGGACATTTATGGAAACCTACTACTAAAAGCAAGGAAAAATCCCATTGAGTCATGCAAGATTCAAGGTGCTTGACTTGGTTTATAAGTCCAATTACTGGATGATATGTTGAATTTGACATGAATAGAATCATCTTCCATATAGATTAAATCCGCGGTATAAATAAAAAGTTAAGGATGATATCGATAAGATGTTGGTAGCAGGCATCATTGAGCCCGTAGAAGAAATCGAATGGGTTAGTCCCATGGTCGTGCAAGAAAAAAAAGCAAAGGAGAAATCAGAATTTGTGTCGATCTGTGTGAACTCAATGATGCATCACTTCATGACCCATTCCCGACACCCTTTACTGATGAAGTGCTAGACAATGTGGGAGGATAGTGTTAACACCCAAAAATGGTTAACTACCTCATCTACCCCACTACATGGCTCATTTGTCCATTTGCCTACCATATTTCCCATAAAATCCCACTAAAAAGCCTCCAAAAGGCCTAAAATGCCTCCAAAAGGCCAAAAAACCCCTTTTTCCTCCAAAAATGTCCAAAATTCCTCTAAAAATAGCAAAATCCCCCAAAGGGAAGAAAAAATATAAAAATAATGAGGAAAAGGAGGAAAAACCCTAAACGAGCTGCCCTAAACCATATGGTTTCCAAAACCATGGGCCAGCACTCCACCACTAAAAAACTATAAATAAGTGGTGGAGACCCCTCATTTGATCATCCACAGTCAAAAGCATCCTGCCTCTGCCGAAATTATTCTCGAAACCCTAGCTTACCATCAAGCTACTTTCACCATTGAGAACCCTTTTGGCCCATTTCCACCACCGGAAAAGGAAAAGAAGCAGCTTGGAGCTCGGAGCCACCGACATCGGACCAGCGCAACGGACTCCATCAACCTCCTCACTGGAGGTAACATAAATAAAATCACCATTACACATTTCTTTACTGTTTTTCTTCGTATTATTTACTT
>LPNX010214758.1:797729-972669 GCA_001517045.1 Pseudotsuga menziesii | reverse complement strand
TATTTGCTTTCAGACTCCTTAAAATTGAAAGCAACCACGAGCATGTACTGTCCTGGGCTCGTAAAATCCACATGACAGTACCATTTTTCCACGAAGAAGTCCCTTCGCGCCTCTTGGCGCTATGATCAATCCTCTCGGCAGCACCTCCAATCAGGTCGCCTTTGTTCAGAGTATTCTGCAGTCTCCTACCCCGTTACCACAGCTTGAATCTCCCTCAGCCCAGTGAACTGCCCAGATCCCGTACAGCTATGATCCCTTTACCACCAATCAGTTTCATGTGCTGCCCGGTCATCCCCGCCATCATACTCTGAACAAAGGAAGTTTGAGTCCACCCACTCTACTTGCCCAGTTAGTCCCACCAGTTTATCACTCTTCTCCTCAGTACTATCACAGTTCGGTTTTGCACCTCGCGCTCCTGTCAAGGAAACATCATTGCCTTGATATTTGCAGGTCTCCCTCTGTCGACGACAACTCCTCTATTCCAGAGGATAGACCTAGAGGCTCCTGCGCCTTGGACCCATCACCATCTGTGGTGAGTGCCTACGGACCATTTTGGGAGGAATCATTATTGCCTCTCCGAATGGTTGTTTCTCACATTCTCGACTTCAGCACCTTATTCGCATCGTTGAGAATCGCGCAGGATATATACCCTTTCCATTTTGTGTTGAAGACCCCGGATTTCCCCCGACTCTAGCACATTGGTGAGTCACTTCGGAACGCCCAGTTATATGTTCCCATGGATTTCCGGGCTGCGTTGGCGCTTGTATTCGGAAGCCCTTCAGTTCTATGCTTCTTTGAGTACCCAGTTCCGTTCCAGATCAGTGTACCATTACGAGTGTGACCCTTGTCACTCTGATCCAGCAGCGCATCAGTTCCTTCAGAACCACCATCAGTAGCCCTGCTGCCATTCCAGTGTATCAATTTTTCAGCTCAGACATGGTCCGCTCAGTAGTATGTTCCAGATTTGTGTCCCTTCCAGACCCTCCTTATATACACAGTGATTATCTACTACAGGTCTTTCATGTTGGGCCCCACACAGTTATTGTTATGTATCTTGATACGAGCATGGGAATGCCCGCCTCGTCCATATATTGAGATTTTTTCCTCATCCAGTATTTGAGGACCATTTTATACTGTTATGTTATATTCTGATACGAGCATGGGAATGCCCGCCTCGTCCATATATTGAGATTTTTTCCTCATCCAGTATTTGAGGACCATTTTATACTGTTATGTTATATTCTGATACGAGCATGGGAATGCCCGCCTCATTCATATTATCAGATGCTCCCTCATCCATTATTGAGGTTATGTACTTTTCAGTCCTTGCAGGTGGTTCGAGATCGGTGTCCCGGATTTCAGTTGCTTCCTTCTCTTCTCCACACCCAAACACAAACCAAATATGACTCATGATGTCCATCGGCCATACGATGAGCTCCTGCCCTCGCACATCAGGGGGCAATCTGTTAACACCCAAAAATGGTTAACTACCTCATCTACCCCACTACATGGCTCATTTGTCCATTTGCCTACCATATTTCCCATAAAATCCCACTAAAAAGCCTCCAAAAGGCCTAAAATGCCTCTAAAAGGCCATAAAATCATTTAAAAAGCCTCCAAAAGGCCAAAAAACCCCTTTTTCCTCCAAAAATGTCCAAAATTCCTCTAAAAATAGCAAAATCCCCCAAAGGGAAGAAAAAATATAAAAATAATGAGGAAAAGGAGGAAAAACCCTAAACAAGCTGCCCTAAACCATATGGTTTCCAAAACCATGGGCCAGCACTCCACCACTAAAAAACTATAAATAAGTGGTGGAGACCCCTCATTTGATCATCCACAGTCAAAAGCATCCTGTCTCTGCCGAAATTATTCTCGAAACCCTAGCTTACCATCAAGCTACTTTCACCATTGAGAACCCTTTTGGCCCATTTCCACCACCGGAAAAGGAAAAAGAAGCAGCTTGGAGCTCGGAGCCACCGACATCGGACCAGCGCAACGGACTTTATCAACCTCCTCACTGGAGGTAACATAAATAAAATCACCATTACACATTTCTTTATTGTTTTTCTTCGTATTATTTACTTTTCTGCTTTAGCTTAGTTTTATTTTTGTTTACATTATTGAACTGCTACTAAGGATTCCAGATTCCTTAGTAGGTGCTCATTAGCACAAGCTACGGTGAAAACCCTAGCTACAGATAGGAGATATACTCCTTCACTGATGGCTTTTCAGGCTATCACCAGATCAAAATCCATCCAAAAGGAGATCTACTCCTTCGCTACTGCTAGGCCAGTCAAACAGCATCCATACAGATTAAATCTGCGGTATAAAGAAAAAGTTAAGGATGAGATTGATAAGATGCTAGTAGCAGGCATCATTGAGCCCATAGAAGAAAGCGAATGGGTTAGTCCCATGGTCATGCAAGAAAAGAAAACCAAAGGAGAAATCAGAATTTGTGTTGATCTACGTAAACTCAATGATGCATCACTTCATGACCCGTTCTTGACACCGTTTACTGATGAAGTGTTAGACAATGTGGGAGGACAGGAGAATTTACTCCTTCACTGATGGCTTTTCAAGCTATCACCAGATCAGAATCCATCCAGAAGATCGATATAATACCACTTTTGCGATAGAATGGGGCTCATTCCAGTATATGGTAATGCCCTTTGGTCTTAAAAATGCACCAGCTATCTTTTCAATAGTAGTAGTTGCTGTATTTAAAGAATACATCCATAAATTCCTAGAGGTTTATTTTGATGACTGGACTATATTTGGATTAATCGACAAGCACATAGGATATTTAAGACTGATGTTAGAGAAATGTAGGCAATACCATATTTCTCTGAACTTGAAAAAATGTATATTTTGTGCGCCATTTGGTATTTTGTTGGGTCACATTGTTTGCAGACAAGGATTGATGGTAGATCCCGCAAATATTTCCATCATTGTAAATCTTCCAGCACCCAACTCAGTCAAGCAATTGAGGACAGTACTTGGCCACACTGGGTACTATAGAAAATTCATTAAGGGGTACGTAAAGATCACAGCACCGATGGAAAAGCTGTTAAAGAAAGATATAAAATTCCTATGGAATGAGGAATGCCAGAAAAGTCTAGACACTCTCAAAGAAAAGATGGTTACATCACCCATCTTAGTATTTCCAGACTGGACCAAGCCATTTCATGTACATGCAGATGCATTTGGCATTGCACTAGGGATCATCTTAACCCATCTAGGAGAAGGGGGTATAGATCACCCTATCACATACTCAAGTATAAAGCTATCCACTGTAGAAAAGAACTACACCACTACAGAGAGAGAAGGTTTAGCTATGGTGTATGCTCTATAGAAGTTTAGGTACTACATGTTGGGTGCCTCATTCAAGATGTTTACTGACCATTCCACTTTAAAGTACTTGGTCAATAAGCCAGTGTTAGGGGGAAGAATCTGTAGATGGTTACTCCTGTTTCAAGATTATGATTTTGAAATAATTGTAAAACCAGGAAGATTAAATGTTGGACCTGATCATCTGTCGCGGATAGACTCAGGAGAAGAACCAAGTAACCTAGAGGACAATTTGCCAAATGCACAATTGTTTACTATTCAGATCGTAAATGAGTACTATGCTGATATCATTCACTTTATCACCACAGGATGGGCACCTGTTGAGTTTACTAAGCATCAAAAGAAACAACTAGTTGTTAAAGCAACAGACTTCACATTGATCGCAGGGCACTTATACAAGTTAGGTCCAGATGAAGTCCTGCGCAGATGTGTTATGCCGCATGAGAAAGAGGCCATTATCAGAGAAGCACACTCAGGTGCCGCAGGAGGTCATTTCGTAGGAAACCCGACTGCTTAGAAAATATTAGCTACAGGATTATGGTGGCCTACTTTACACAAAGATACTAAGGAGTTTTGCAGATGTTGTGGTATCTGCCAGAGGGTAGGAAAACCTTCACGAAGAGATGAAATGCCACTGCGACCACAGATCACACTGCGCGCATTTGACAAATGGGCTATATATTTTGTGGGTCCTATGAACCCACCAGGAAAATGAACTGGTGCAAGATACATCATCACAGGAATATAATACCTCACCAGATGGGCAGAGGTGAAAGTAGTAAGGAATTGTGATGCCGCTACAGCTGCACAGTTCATTTTTGAAAGCATCATTAGTAGATTTGGATGTCTAGTAATTTTGATGAGCGATCAAGGCACACATTTTTTGAATCGCACTATTGAAGCCTTGATAGAGGAATCCCAGATACAACACCATAAGAGCATGCCCTACCACGCACAAGATAATGGCACGATGGAGGCCTTTAACAAGATTCTAGAAAATGCTCTTACTAAGATATGTAACATCCAAAGAAATATTTGGGACCTCAGGGTTAATGCTGTATTATGGGCTTATAGGACTACATGCAAGAAACTTACAGGGCACACACCTTTCAGCTTGGTGTATGGACAAGAGGCTATTATGCCTATGGAATATATTATTCCCACTTTAAGAGTTTCTCAAATTACTGGGATGGCTGATACAGACATGATGAATGAAATACTAGCACAGCTACTTGCCTTAGAGGAAGATAGATTCATCACAGGGTTCCATCAGAAAGTGCAGAAGGCACGAGAAAAATATTGGCATAACAGGCACATTAAGAGTAAGACTTTTCAGATAGGAGACCTAGTGCTCCTTTATGACAGTAAGTCTATTAAGTTTCCAAGAAAGTTCAAGATGCATTGGTTGGGGCCATATCAGATCCAGCAAGTTACAAAAGGAGGGGCCGTTCAGCTCAGCAAACTGAACGGGGAGCTTATTCTCACATTGATTAATGGTAGTAGGCTCAAGCTCTATAGTGATAGCCACCCCACCTCTCAGGCCTAACTCAGAAAGTGTATGAAAGTGCAGATGCCCAATGTAGTTGAAAGGAGGCATCGCATCGGGAATTAGTCTACACCGGCAGATATTCTAAGTACAAGGAATCACATGAGGACGGTTCATTTTGTGCAAGTCATAGGATTCTTGTGGGAAGAAAAATAAATAAAAATTTAAGGAGTAAGTTGTTTTGCGCAGGTGATGCGGTGAGTCATCACAGCAAGGCAATGTTTCCCCATGCCATGTAGCCAGTGTTGAAAAAGAATAGAGGGCCAGTCACTTCACCCTCTGACAAGCAGTTAATTCAGATATGACAGGTATCTGTTGCCCTATATTTGGCAATAGTATAGTGAGTTTTCCAGATTTGGTAAAATCTTCGATGAGATGGGAGCCTGCACACACGTTTCGAGGGAAATTTGATTGGATTTCAGCAATTAATGAGGATCGAAACGACGGGTGTTGTTTTGTCCATGCAATTAATACTGCTGATGGGTCTAGTCTATAGGACCGTTGAGTCACAGAGTAGCACCTTTGTTATAAATATAAATACCATCCATACGAAAGGGTTACTTTGGCAATTTTAGAGATATATAGAGGAATTTGTAGAGTTTTCCTTGTGCAGAGATACCCCAGTTACAGAGTGCTAGTTTTCCCCAATTTCGCAGCCATTGCCCATCCAGAGTATTGCACCGAGTGGGTTCTGTCCAAGGAGGAACCTTTAGAAGAAATTGTGAGACGATTCCAGAGTGGTGGCCTCTAGTCTACTATGACGACGCTGCCCAAGGTTGTGAAATTAGTTACATCACAGGTCAGACAGCTGCCAAGGATGAGGAGTCAAGCGTAGGATGTAGAAGATGTCATCAAAGTATTTGCTACAGAGAAGTAGAAAGATAAGCCAATCACTGAATATAAGAAAGCAGAGCAAAAGAATGATGAGAAGAAATCTCCAGCCAGGAAGAAAGTAAAAATGAGAAAAAGAAGGCGATGGAAGAAGGAAGATGAGCTATCTCATCAAATAAGAGAAGAACAAGAGGTTCCAAAGGTTAAGAATGAAAATATGTAGAACACAAGTAGCATGAATACCTGGAGTGAGTTGCTGTGAAGAAAAGTGAAAGGGAAAACAAACCGAACAAGCAGAACTTCAAGAAGCGACAAAGGCTTGTTCTTGGAATGGAATTCCTGGTTTGTATACCTTTCGCATAAGAAGGCTCCAGGCTGAATGAAATGTTTGAGAAGGCTGGAAGATATAGATTTATATTTCCTCTATGATACAAGTTCTAACCCAGATAGAGAGGAAAAGATATCTATGGACAACTTCTCAAGAGCTTAAGATCCTTCACAGAGTTGCTGACCCAAGAAAAAACCTATAGGCAACTTTGGAGTATATCAGGTCTCGCAAGCGATGAGAGTGTGAGCATGACAATAAGGGAAGGAAAGATACGAGAGACCTACGAACTATATTTATAGAAGATTCAAGCATCAATCAAGCTATGCTTGAAATGACACAAGAGTGTGTCGAAGCTATGGAGAAAGAAGTCACAAGACTTCGACAGAGATTTACAAGGACTTCGCAGGAAGCCAAGGAAAAGCTATAGCAAGAGAAACCAGCTGTTAGTGGCTCAGGGGAAAGCCACAAGTAAGTGTTAGGGGAATGTTGGAGTAGGGTCCTGTAGCGATAGGAAAAGCTGTTGTTTTGGAATGAATAAGTCAAAGGTAACAGTACCTGAGTGGCCGAGAGGAGAAAGCTCAACCACTGCACTTAAAATAGTGGCGAAGATAGGAGGGCTCAGATACACTCATTAAGGAAAAGGAACAACGAGGTCGAGGTATTGAATACAAAGGATAGAAAAGGAAGTGGTGCCAGTACCCACGGTCAGTGCCGAGAAGCGTGGAAGACTGCAGGAAGATGTGGTGTGATGGAAAGTGGTAGTTCGAGTACAGATAGACTGACTGTCACAGTTAGGGTTTTTGGGTTACTATTGGGAAAGGCCCACAGTGTTGTAATGGTGAGATCTTTGGGCCACCTATAAAGGGATGTATTTTCTATTGTAAAAGGTTAGCTAATTAGTTATTCAGCTAGTCGGACAGTCTGTTAGCTAATTAGCTATTCAGCTAGTCAGTCGATGATCTGTTAGCTCATAGATCTTTTGTATTATAGAATATCCGAGCTCTGGTTCTGTTATTCATTCTATAGTATCTTACTATAACCAGTATCTGAATCCTAGAGTATGTATGTAACAATCCACATGGATTGAGAGAGAGAGAGAGAGGAAGAGTATATTGTAAGAGAAGTAATATAAGAAGAGATGATATCTAAGAGAGAAGCGCTCCAGGCAGTGTGCGCAGAGTTACCCAGAAGATCTCAGTTGCATATGAGGTTGCATCGGAACTATGTTTACTCTCCCAAGTTATAATATATAAACCAGTTCACGTGGACGTAGCTTCTACCCTGGAAGTGAACCACGTAAAATCAGTGTGTTATGTGATTGCTTCATGTGATTGTGTTTACTTAGTCGCTATTTGTTATCTGTTACATGAATGCCATATATTAGTTAGTAAAGGTCTGTATTTTCTCATTCAATTACAGCATTATAGAAGGTGAAAGATGAGTTTAAATGTATCAAGTGTCTGCTATGAGTTTATTAGTGCTAGTTTCACACAGTAATAGTCACTATGTTAAGCGTTCCAGTATACTTATTTAGTAATTTAAGTATAGTGATATGAGCGTGTTGAACCATGAAGTTCATGTAAGGTTTTTTAACACCCCGTTGGAGGTTATCTGAGCTATTCCTCCCAGTGGGAAACCCTTTGGACCTTGAGAGTCGCATTGGGCCATACTATAGGAGATATCGCATTGACAGAAGGTGATATCACACCGACAGAGGAGCTGCGGTGTGAGATGTTGCACATAGTGAGAACCATGAAAGGGAGAGTTTGTGCATCGTCCTAGTCACTGTGATGCGATAGGAGTCCTCCCCCTGTCAGATTCCATGAGGAAGGGAGAACTGCGACTCGTAGAAATATCTCGCTGGTTAAGAAGAGCCGCGAGACACCAGGATGCTACAGAACCTGGTTAAGGACACTTGAGTCTTTATCCAACCCATCTAAGATCACTTCAGGTGAGACTTCAAGCCACTCTGCGGTCTGTTTCTGAAAGGGCCAGTGAGTTAGGGGTGTTGTTGGTACATTATAAGTAAACCTGGGTCTACCCATAGTAACCAACACTTTTATTGGTCTTACACCAAGATGCCTGGACTAGATCCATCCATCGTGGAGTACCACATTGACACATGGCCTGATGTGGCACCCGTATGCCAAAAGCAACAGCCCATCCATCCATCCAAAGTGGCTGTGGTGAAAGCCAAGATAGAGAAGCTGCGCACAGTCGGCTTCATTTATCCCTTTGCATACACCACTTGGGTTTCTAATCCTGTTCCTATGAATTAAAAATAGGGTACCATCCGTGTTTGCACAGACTTTCGTGATATCAAAGGGGAATACACCCTTATTGACTTTGATGGACAACTCTTGGAGAACCCCCGCAATGGGCTCTACCTCAAGATATTTTATGCTTAACATCACCAATGAGTTCCTTCATTTTATTTTCTTGTTTTTCAACATTTTTCGCACAAGTCAGCAACAACACCATTAGCTTCTAATCCAAAGTCACTCGGAACCGGTTCGAGACACCTCTCACACCTCTGGGCTCAAATTTTGATTTCCTGATGAGACCATTGTCTCATGTTTAATAAATCAATTTTGGGACCATTTCCCATAAGTCACCTCAATTTACAAGCCATGACATGACAATTCAAGTGTCCATAGACCTTTACTTGTATCAGACCTCTCAACTGCTACTCATGTGATTTTTTGGGCTGCCGCCCATTAAGGAATGTAATTTAATTTTTAGTTTTGTATTTATAATTGTCTTTTTCACCGCACCTTATGTGGACCTCTGGACCACTGTCCACAAAACAATTTATTTTTCTTGTAAGCATTCGGCATATAAATGCCCATGTACTTGCACTCACATCGCATGTAGTCAAGTCCGTCCACCGCAACACACAGACACACGTTCTCCTGATCTCTGTCTGAGAGCCACTTTGGTTTGCGTGCCTCTGCTACATCGAATTGGGACCCTCTATCTCAATCTATCTTGTGCATGTATTGGTATGTTTGAGAGCCTTCTACTCCATCCATATTGTGCAGATGAGCTTTGGACCTCTGTCCACCGTCCTGACATGGGGCACCGCTTGTGCCACCACAATCGGTTGACCATATTGGAGTTTCGTTAAGCTCTTTTATGACTCCTTAAAACAATGAAAATATTGCCGAGCGTAGCTGCTTCCTTTCCTGCTTACTAAAGTATAGGAAATGTCAACTACATCGTCTTATTTACCTCCTTTTGCAGACCATGTATACCAGTAAAATGAAAAGGACACCCTTGGCACACTCAAGCCAAGACCATTCCTCTCTACATACTTTTATGATTTCTTGGGCAGAGGGGCCGCACTTTACAAAAAAGCTCACCATGGGTTGTCGTTAAGCTCTTTTCCAGCCTTCTCATTAAGAAAATATTGCCAAGTAAACTTGGTTTTGTTCATGCTCGTAAAAGTATCTGAATGACCGTCCAGTCAGTATAGGGTTAACCTTTTCCAGCCTGATTGGACTACCAATGGTAAAGAAGTCTCTCATCCCCCCTAGGATGGGCGAGTTCTCCTATGCATACTTTTATCCTTTTTTGAGCATAGGATACTACCAATCAAAAAGATCCCCCACTGGAGTCTTCTTCATGCTTTTAGACTCTCTAAAATTGAAAGCACCATTGAGCATTTGCCTTCTCATGCTTGCCAAAAATACACAAGATCGTACCATAATGGTGTCCGTAGACACCACCCCACACAAAATAGTTTGGTAGCATTCCCACATTGGGTCGCCTTTGTTCAGAGTACTCTACAATGAGTCTTCCTTGGATCCCATCAATTTCAAAAGTGTCTACCTCCTCCAAGAATTTCCCATTTGCAGCGACATTCCTGGTATTACAGCTATGATCCCATTCCCATTTGTCAAGTTTCAGTTTCTGCCTGGTCTACCCTACCATCATACTATGAACAAAGGAAGTTTGAGTCTCCCTCCCCCTACCCCTATTCAAATCTTTCCTTCCCCCCCCTCCCCATTGAGTGAGTTAGTCCACAGATTGCTTCACACCTTCCAGTTATCTCCCTCATGCTCCTAGTCACAGAAACATCATTGCCTTGGCTAGGGGTAGGTCTCCCTCTATCAATGCCAACACATATTCCAGAGGATAGACCTAGAGGTCCCTATATCTTAGTTTCATTAACCTCATTGATGAGTTCCTTGGACCACTTTGGAGGAGTCCTTAGTGCCTCTTGGGATGGTTGTTTCTCACGTGCTCGAATTCAACTACATCATTGCATTGTTGAGATTCGTACAGGGTTTTATTCATACAATATTTGGTTGAAGACCCCGGATGTCACTTGACTCTAGCACATTGGTGAGTCCACTCAAGGGACCTAAATAGGTTATGTCCCTTGTGATTTTCGGTTTGTGTTGGAGACAGTGTTCAAAAGCCCCATCAGTGCTTCGATATACCTTTATGATAAATGCAGCATACTTGTACCACAGAGACTCTGACTCTCAATTAGCGAGTCTACACAGCTATGTACCATTCCATATCTAGAAGAATGTCAGTCATGAAGATATAGCATTCCATGAAAATGCCATGGGTCCAATGTACCATATTATCATTATATTCAGCCTCACATGGAGGAAATCATTATTGTAACATCAGTTGTATATGATTGACTCTTGTATTTTAGAGCATAGATCAAATTATTCTTTTTACATTGTCATGAGCATGGGGATGCCCACCTCATCCATATACATGTCACACATTATTTTTATCTCACCCATTGATGGGAACCATATTAATACAAAAACCAAAATCCACCATGCCCCAGCCCCGAAAGCACCACCTCTACGCAACAAATCCTATGATTTATGTCAGCCATACATTGAGCTCCTTCCCTCACACATCAGGGGACAATCTATTAACCCAAAAATCCCCCACTCAACTCTCAATGGCCTACACCACCCAAAGACACCATCTCACGACCCTCATATCACTCCATTAGACCCCCACACCCTCAAAATAGCTAAAGGATGAAGAAAAGGGCTTAAAAACCTCATAAAGGAGCCCAAAATAGTCTCCTAGGAACTAAAACCCCCAAAAAGGGGCTAAAACCCTAAAATGAACTAAAGTTAGGGCAGAAGGGGCTAAAAGTCCAAAAAAGGGGCTAAAGCCTCGACCAAGGGCTTAAAACCCTAAAACCCCTTAAAAAAGCTATAAAAGGAGGGTGTGGGGTCACTCTCAAAACACTCCTCCCTTGCATACTGTTATGCTTCTCAAGTGGATGCCTTGAGACATATTTGCCTCTCAAGCCACCCACACTCCCTCTCCTCCATTCCCATTGAGCCATTTCTCCCCATCCAAGAGAGAGGAGTGCTTCCACAAGGTAGGGCATGGTGGCCCATTTCCACTAGAGAAGGTATAGCCTGTCTTTCATGTCTTGTTTATTTGATTTTTAGTTGTATTTTCTTTCTAACCCTTGTTTCCATTTGCAGGTTTTATTCTTAACATTGTTTTGTAGGTTTTACTGTAGCTTAGTCTTTGCTTGCAGGTCTTGGGAGGTGGAACCCTAACCCATGTTTGTAGAGGGGTTCACCAATGCCTCCATCTTTTCCATCTTTGCTTAGTTTAATTTACTGCCATTTACCTTACATTTTTATTTTCTTCTCATAGTTTAGCTTTCGTTTCTGTTATTTACATTACGTTTTATTTTCTACATTTACCCACTAGCAGGAACCTACCCTTCTGTCCTATAGACAGAAGGGATTCATTCCTGCCCCTGTAGTAGGGAGAAACCCTTACTACAATGAGTCTCATCGCCTGGAAACCAATACCAGCGACTTGTGAATGAGGGATCATAGCTAGAATGTGAAGGTATTTTTGGTGAAGGATCATATATGAGAGTAGAATCTGCATCCCCAACCTCATGAGGTGGAGAAGACATCTCAGGAATCTCATCCTCGTGATCTCCCATCGTGTGTGAATCAACCTGAGAAGTAGTCTTCCTAGACTGTCTATTTCTCTCTCCCAAATGATGAGGATACGTGGAAGGCAGAAGTCCTGCTAAATGACGAGAATGACGAATTTCTGTGCCCGAATCCACAATGACTCAAATATGAAAAAGGATTGATGTAATTACGCAAACCCTAGGAAAACTAGCATGCACAGAGCATACACCTATAAAATGTAAATCCAAATCATAGGAAAACAAGGGTAGGATATGTGATCTCTCGAATGAAGCAGGTATGTCTTGCCTAGGAGAGGCTTGAGACTCCCATACATAATAAGTGAAGGTTTGTAACCAATTATAGGGGCCCTCAGCTTCAACGCATATAGAGACTATGCTGTCTGACCCCTACCTGGCCAGGACACCCACAGAATAACCTCTGCGAAGTACCTCCTCGACAACCTAGGTAAGGAAACTAAGGTCACCTTGATATAATCAATTCTCAGGTGGACAGTCGCAGGCAGCATTGACCCTATGGGCAGGGTACCAAAGCCCAAAACTCTCAAAAGAGCCCCCAGATATGAATACAATCCTGGAAATATCTCCGATGCTACTCAGTTATGACCAAGGGTCATCCCAATCAATAACCGCTCACACTTCCTTGTGCTTGACTCCCTTGTAAGAGGAGGATCCTGAGAAACACTAATTATATAAAGGAATTTCACACTCTCACCTGGACAGACACATAAATGTTTCATTTAGTGGTCTTGGAGAATTTTACTCACAATGAACTGTTTTAAGACCCTAAAACCTAATCTTGTTGGTGCACCCTATAAAATAAAAGAGTGTAATTCATTTTATTATGCATTGATTTTAATTGGATTATTACTCAAAAAGGAAAATGGTTGTGCAACTAATGATGTTATGACGCAACAAGAAGTAAAATGCACACCTAACAATCAATGCAAATGCATTGTGTCAAATGAAAAACGGGGTATGATACTATGTGAAGTGCAAAATTTTCCTTCAAATGAATATGTAATCATTCCTATATGAAAATATGACTAATACTTCTCCAAGCAAACCTAATGCAAGTACCATGCAAAATGCAAGATGCAACAATGCATAATGATACAAAAAGCAAATGTTTTTGTATTTTTTGAATTAAAATGAGATAATAAAGAAAAAGTATGACTCTACAACCCCTAGACTCTGCAAGCACTATCAGACAGCACCCAATAAAAGCACTAAGGTAAAAGAAACCTAATGCACTAATCCCAAAACAAAAAATAGAAAATGAAATGACAAGAACATTCTCAAAAAAATTCAAACTAAAAAGCATCTCTGGTCCGAAACAGAGATGTATACAAACTCCAGAAGCATCCAAGAAGGTTCAGCAATCATCCAAACTCACCCAACAACACTTAATCTTCCCCTAAAAGGAAAAACTCAGGGAATACTTGACTGTGTGCAGAAAACCCACATATATCCGTGGATATCCTAGTAAAAAATACGTGTACACACGACTGTGAAGACAAAACTCGCATACAGGAAGAAAAAGAGATAAAAAAAAGGTAAACAGACAAGCTGAGACAAAATTTACTCCTATCAGACAATACTAGGCAAACATGCCCCTAGAATCGACTCAGAAATAGAGAAATCAGATCAATTCAAGAACATTGAATTTCGATAAAACCCCCAAAGGAAATGACTAGGAACTCCCCAGTATGGTCACCAATTCTATTACAGAGAAAAATTCCTATGGCTTGGGATACCACAATAGATAGAGTAACTGTAGAAATCAATCCTTTTCCATATGCAAGAGGAATAAAACATCTAACGCTAAAGGATATCGAAACATACCTTATTCCGGATGGTTGATGTAGATCCCCGTTGAGCTTTTCCAATCTCGCTTGTATTAGCAATTTTCTCTCTCAATATTCAACAAACAAGACAAGGATGCTATCTAATGGTGTTAGACATACCCTAGCATATATAATCAATAACATATAAGCATTTAAAAGCATCCATTGATTCAATATTCATTTAAATACACATTATTGGATAGGAAAAGATATTTCTATTAATATAAATCAGAGATTACAATGGTGACAACCTCTATCGGCACATCTGCGAACTGGAGAAACTGAGTCCTCCACCTGGGACTCCACCACTACAATCCTCCATCTCTCGATAGCAAGCTCATAAGCAAAGAAAATATTGGGAAGAACACAAAGTGCTCCAAGGGACAAAGGGATGCAGACTCAAGTATAAGCTTCAACAACAATGGACTATAGTTTTCTTGCTCTTCATTCCTCTCTTTTCAATGTATCCAAAGGGTTCCTTATATAGTGCTTTAATGGAGTAATGGAAGGTCAAATCTGAGTGATCTCAATGCATATGTAATGCCAAGAGACAAGTGACTCAGATCCACATCAAGGTAAACTCCAAAACTATTTGGCCTTTTGCACACATCCCGATGTACGTGGGTTTGAGGGTCATATCCGCGTATATGCATGAGAATAGTTTTAAAAGTCACGTATGGAAAATAATGCATGTTTTTAGGGATGATCTTGGAAACATCAAAGGTATAAAAATGGTCCATGGGGTCCAAAGAGTTTGCAGAGGGACAAGGAAGGCCATAAATGTGTGATCCACCATGTGTGGTAAAATCAGCTATAACACTTCTTTAGTCATCTTTGAGGGTTTATCATATACACTAGTAGAAAATGAGAAATTAATGACTAAAAAAATGACTAAAATCATGCTATAAATGACTATTTTTGAGTCGGTGACTAATAGTAGCAAATTTCCACTATCTTATAGCTAGTCATATTTCACTAGTCATTAATAGCTTGACTTAGTAGTCATTGATTTAGTCATTGATAGACAATGATTTAGTCATTGGTAGAAAATTCTTTAGTCATTGATAGTTAATGATTTAGTCATTGATTTAGTCATAGATTTAGTCATTGATTTAGTCACTAAGTTAGTCATTGATTTAGTCACTGATTTAGTCACTGATTGCAACCATTAATGACCAAATATACGACTAAATAAACTACTAGATGTTAACATATTAATGACTAAACTAAATACGACTAAGATAAAGGAAAATTAGCTACTAATAGTCGTATATATGTGAATTTAGTCATTTTTGTAGTCACAAATTTATGATAGGGCACGGAGGAATTGAACCATCAACCTATTGCCTATAATTAGGCAGGTGCTCTACCATTGAGCTAGCACCCTTTAAGAAGTTGTTATTGCTTGACAATGATGATATTCAAACAAATTTATGATATATATCAATCTACAAACTACATAATTATTACTATTACAACTTACCAGTAACTAGTATTTATGATAAACTAATTCCTGAGAGCTATGTACAATTTTCCCTGTAACTAAAGCTAATAAAAATTTAAGCAATCACCAAGTGTCACCCAGTGCTGGACTTTCAAAAATCACATCACTCGAATAGTCACATGAAGATCAGACAACTTATCAAATGATAGGATTCAACTTTCCTATATCAAATGACCAAATTTGCTAATGAAATAAATGGTCTGATATCATGTTTGTAATCAGCAATATTTTTTAGCCATAAGCACAATACATCCATCATCTTGCCCTTGTATTCTGTCGATTTTTTTTTCCTTGTTAGTTATTTGTACATATTGACTTTTACGGTTTTCTTGAATAGACCATATAGGTGCTTTGTGGCTTCCTTGGAAGCTTCATGTAAAGGAAGGTAGTTAACAGTATTTCGGTAGGGAATCCATGCTTTAACCAGTACATTTCCAAGTCTGCACAAATTAAAGTCTATGCTTTTGAAAATGGGATGAGCATAATCATAACAGATACAAGTTCCATCTATAGAATGTCTTAGTGAAAGTCTATCTAAGGAAATACTCTAGAAAACAATTTAATTTAGTTTAGATTCTCACAATATATTCATTTGAAAACATCGCTAAGGGAATTCATATTCAAAGTTGTCAGTAGAATTGACTGTTTGGAGTTCATGCCTAGCACAAATCTCTCAAATTAATGCAATTCCCATATCCATGTCCATACTAGGGTAGTCCATAATGAGGTGAAGATCCATATTTATCTTCAGTCTCCAAGTTAATTACAACTTGGCGACTATAAATACATAGTCTTGAGGATGCTATTTTCTCATTTTCTCATCATTTTGCTATGTGTTTGGATCACTTTTGTAACAAATAGCAGAGATGAAGATGTAGATGGATTTCCTATAAAATATCAAGTTACAGGCCTCAACCAATAGGAAAGTACCTAATCCTCTATTACTTTGGTAACAAATAGCAAGGAGGAAAATGTAGCTTGACTACCAAAAATATTTTAAGTTACAGGCCTCTACCAATAAAAAGTACCTAATCCTCACTGATGCAACAACAATTCAAAGCTCCAACACCAACAGAGAAAATTCTTCAATAAGTAAGGCAGCAGATTAGATTGTTTAATGGTTAAAAGATTTTAATTTCAAATAGGCTGTAAAAATTCCAATTGCATAGAGCACAAGCACAAAACATATAGACCTGAAATCTAACTGTGCAATTTTGCTGACAATGAACACCAGAGGCTATCTTTAGTAGAGAAGCTTGGTTTTTATGTTTATAACTTAATTCACATTGTGGTCAAACTTGCAAGAAACAACACTACATCACATCAATATTAGTTCGATTCCCATGAAATCACATCAATGAGTACAACACAACATAGGAGGCCCCAAAATCATGGACAGACACAACTGAACTTCAAAGTCATTCCTTGTTAGCTATTTGTACATATTGACTTTTATAGTTTTCTTGAACAGACCATGTTATCTCTAGGATTTTTCACCTGTTTATTTTTAAATTTTTTATCATGCTTTGTTTTTATTGTTTTTAGTTTTGCTTTGTTTTATGTTTTATGATTGATTGATTGCCATTAGGGTTTCCTTTTGTTACCTAAAATCATCAAAGTTTCCATTCATTAATTATGAGCCTAGTATGTGCAAAAGTGTATGTTATATGGGAATTTTTATAGCTAGCAGCATATCCTGAAATGGAAGCGTTTTAATTTCTAATGAAATATCACGGTATATCAAATGATAATAAGCTTTTGTTATAGAAGTCAAACTCAGGATAGAGTTGAAGTCTATTATGAAAGTTAAGCAAAATCAAATAGAAGCTCAGCAAGAATTGGAATCTGAACCTTCACCTTTGAAAGAGGCAACAAGTGTGCCTGGAATGTGTACTCCCCCGTTTGATTCCAATATGCAGAAGACCAAGAAACGAGTGAGATTTGAGTCTGGAAGTAAAGGGGATCCTGCTGGAAAGTTGGAACCTATGTATGATGACATCGAATATGTGAACTCAAGAAAAAGACCATCAATAAGAGGACTTGGTTCTTCAGATTCAGTGCAGGATGACTGCCTTGGAGTGCCTTACTATGTTAAGAATCCCTCTAAATACATACACTACACATTGGATTGGTCAAATGAATATAGTGATACAATGAACATGCAGGCTTTTAAAGATTTTTTGTAGCTGGTAAAGCTATCTGACTCTGCTACATCCACGCAGTTGGATAATTCTGCAGAGCTACCCAGATCAGTTACTTATATTCCTAGGAAGAAAGCAGCATGCTTTGAGAAAGATTCAGGTTTGGAAGGATGTGGATGAGGTACTAACATGTGATCCTGTGCCGTTTTTTTATTTTTGATGAAGCTGCAGAGCTTGCTTATTTTAGTGCTCAGGTTTTGCATCCAAAATCCATGCGACTTGCAAGAGAGGGTGAAGTATAGTGTTGAAACGAAATGTTACAATGCTTGATATCGTAAGCACATGTATGCTGGGTCAATTTGGTTTCCTGGCAAGGGTTTTCTCTATTTTTGAAGAATTAGGTATATCAGTTGATGTTGTTGCTACGCGTGAAGTCAGTATTTCCTTCACATTAGACCCATCAAAACTGTGGGAAAGAGAACTAATCAAGCAGAAGCCCTAACCATACAGATACATAGATGCCTTATTATGTTCACCAAACATATGCATAGAAACTACATGCACAAAAGAGATCCATCAGAGGGACTGGAGAATTCGATTCGATTTTTAAAGCAGAATAGATGCAATTTGCAGAAGAGAAGTTGCCCTAGAAACATAACAAATCTTGGAGAGGAGACAGTTCAAAGAAGTCTGAACAGAGAGTATAGAGACGAGACCACCAGAAGCACAAACAGAGTTGCAAGTTTATTTGCCAAAGTCAACAACAATGCAGAAGCTATCGTTCAGTCGTTTTGGCGCATGGATAAAAAGCAAGATTTTTCTATATAATGTGACATATGGACTGTATATGCTAGATTGATGGGAGCGATACCTTTTCAATACAATAATGATACTATTGTTCTGTGTGCTTTGCTACAATGGTTCACTCTTTGCAGTAGAGATCCTTCAAAGGATTATTTGGTACACAAGTGCAAGAAGTCATGAGGATAAATGCACGAGGGCCATCATCACAGTCCTAGTGATTGAGAATTTATGACCTGTTAGGTTGGTAGTGGCACTAGCCTGAATAAAATGTGTCGCCTTTAGACTTTATTGTTTTTCATAACCTACAGAAAGAAATGTTAGTGAAATGGAGTACCTATCAATATATATGAGCCAGAAACCATGAGGGTCGTTATGTTGTAAGGCAATAAGAGTTAGGTTCCTGGGCCCGAAACCTGAACTTGAATATGTGTTACATATAATTCTTTGTTAATCTAATCACCTTGTTAGATTTCATGTAAACTATTCTTCAATTGCAAATATGGCAAAGCAACTTTAAATAATGTTCAATTGCAAGCATATGGAAAGAGGATAGATTTGGTCACTAAGCTTTGGTTAGAGTTTCATAATGGGAACTCTATGCACGCCAGAAGCTGCCTTTATGAATTTCCAGATGGGTGAAAATGATGAGGACGCCAGCATAGAAGAAGGAGCAGATTTCCAGATGGAAGACACCTAAAAAAACAAAGAATTATTTTTATATTTGATGGCTGTTGGTTTCCAGATTTCCAGGCATCGAATCAGCATTTCAACAACTGACCTTACAGGTGGCAGATCTCATCGAAGTGGCAGAGTATAAATATTTTGGATCCAATTATTCAGGATGAAAGACAGAATGAACCCCAAATAAAGGCAGATAATTTTAAAAGAGATTGACTTTTCAATCTTGGAGGAGATTCAATTCTTAAATATAGGATCTATTGTTAGTTATGGATAGAATATTTTTGTATAAGAAAAAGGAGAAGGTTCTTCCTTTGAGAGGGAGGTCCCAGCTAAGGTCTCGATTGAGCAGAGAAGAGAGAGTTCTTCCTTTCAGGAGAACGCAGGGGACTATTGGTTGGCAGTTTTCGGAGCCATGCTTGATCATTTCTAAGCACTCTATGTAGCATGAACTTTTTGCAGCTTCAAACAGGTTCTGTTTATGAATGAAGTATGACGATGATTTGTTTCTGTATTGCATGAATTGTTTCTCTGGTAATTCTGTTAAGTATATGGTCATTCATATTCCATTACTATAATTCTTATCAAGAGAAACAATTATCTTTATATATTTATACACAGTAACAGTTTCACTTCATGTTTTCAGGATCATAGAATCCTTACTCTTGAATGATGTATTGTATTTTGTGTTATATGGTTTCTACAGTTTGTCTTGTAGCCCTCATTGATTTACCAGCCTATCACATGTTTTGATCTTCTTATGAACACCTGTATTTACCCATCTGTGATATATATCAGCTTTGTTTAGTGTAAATTATGTGATGTTTTGATTTCATTCCTAAACTATGAAAACTATACAAACAAGTAATACTAGCCTAGTGCCTTCTAGTACTATGAGGTTTTATTAGCCCTGGTTTGATACCAGCTTGTATTTTTAATTTGATTGCATTTGATTTTTACATTTTCAAACAAAGATTTCCTTAAGCTTGAATCCCGTAGTCTAGGTTCAACTTTAGGGATAACATCTTCTAGCGCTGTTGCCGGGGACGCACAAAGGAAATGATTTCTTCCCCAGGAAAGAACGACAAAGATTGGATCCAGCTCTTGATGGTGGATAGGAGCAGGGAATTAGTTGGACTACATATTTATTCACCGAGTGACTCCATTGGTTTCAAAATGCAAGATTCAGTTACTGAGCGAGTTACTTCCTGTACCAAGACTACCGGGGTTGAGGTAGATCATGTTTTTCTTCAAGATTTTCGAGAATGGATGAGTATGTATTCTTTTGATGAATTAAACAAGTTGTCTTCTTTTTTATATTCTGATAACATTTCAAGTGAAGAAGATAAAATTGATTTTTTAAAGAAGATTTTAAAAGCATTTGAGTTAGAGTATGAAAGTTGGTTGTTAGAAAAGACTTCTCAAGATGATAGTATTACTGCTGTTGTTCCAAGCATTTTTAGGTGCGTGATTTGGAATGAAGAATTAAATCTGCATATCTTAGAAAGTAGAAAGTGGTTTTCAAATGATTGTGAAGAAGATGGTTTTATGGAGATAGTGAGGTCAGAGTTTATCCAGAGGAAGCTTGCTTACCTTCAAGAAGAAATAGGGATATCTGATCAAAATACGGTTTTAAATTATTTTTATGATCCCGTAGCTGACTACATCAAGGAGTTTATCAATTCAAGGTTTCAGTATACATTATATGAAAAGTCTGAAAATCAAAATTGCAGACATATGATGATTGTTGTTCCTATCTTCATTTTGCTCGTACACAGATCAAGATTTTCATTAAGTATTCAGATACTTGTTTGGCTTCACTGGAAGCATGATTTTACCTGATCAAAAGAAAGTAGTTTTGATTAGTGTAGGAGCTATGAATAAATAAGCTTGATGCTTCAAGCATTTCTTTACAGTTTGTACAGTGTGTTCAGATTGTTGTGAGAAGATTATTTCAGTTTGCAGAACAGTTTAAAGATCAGTCAGTGGTTGGTTAAGTAGCAGAGATTTGTGACGAAAGACTCCAGCCCAATGGAAACAAGGCACAGGTCTACTTGTTCTTGGCAGCTCACAGGGAGCATGCCATCCCCAGGCGGAGCCAGATGTTATCTCTAGGATTTTTCACTTGTTTATTTAAAAAAAATTTATTATGCTTTGTTTTTATTGTTTTTAGTTTTGCTTTGTTTTATGTTTTATGATTGATTGATTGCCATTAGGGTTTCCTTTTGTTACCTAAAATCATCAAAGTTTCCATTCATTAATTATGAACCCATTATGTGCAAAAGTGTATGTTATATGGGAATTCTTATAGCTAGCAGCATATCCTGAAATGGCAGCGTTTTAATTTCTGATGAAATATCATGGTATATCAAATGATAATAAGCTTTTGTTATAGAAGTCAAACTCAAGATAGAGTTGAAGTCTATTATGAAAGTTAAGCAAAATCAAATAGAAGATCAGCAAGAATTGGAATCTGAACCTTCACCTTTGAAAGAGGAAACAGGTGTGCCTGGAATGTGTAATCCCCTATTTGATTCCAATATGTAGAAGACCAAGAAACGAGTGAGATTTGAGTCTGGAAGTAAAGGGGATCCTGCTGGAAAGTTGGAACCTATGTATAATGACATCGAAGATGTGAACTCAAGAAAAAGACCATCAATAAGAGGAGCCAGTTCTTCAGATTCAGTGCAAGATGACTGCCTTGGAGTGCCTTACTATGTTAAGAATCCCTCTAAATACATACACTACACATTGGATTGGTCAAATGAAGATAGTGATACAATGAACATGCAGGCTTTTAAAGATTTTTCACAGCTGGTAAAGCTATCTGACTCTGTTACATCCACGCAGCTGGATAATTCTGCAGAGCTACCCAGATCAGTTACTTATATTCCTAGGAAGAAAGCAACATGCTTTGAGAAAGATTCAGGTTTGGAAGGATGTGGATGAGGTACTAACATGTGATCCTGTGCCGTTTTTTATTTTTGATGAAGCTGCAGAGCTTGCTTATTTTAGTGCTCAGGTTTTGCATCCACAATCCATGCGACCTGCAAGAGAGGGTGAAGTATAGTGTTGAAACAAAATTCTACAATGCTTGATATCGTAAGCACACGTATGCTGGGTCAATTTGGTTTCTTGGCAAGGGTTTTCTCTATTTTTGAAGAATTAGGTATATCAGTTGATGTTGTTGCTACATGTGAAGTCAGTATTTCCTTCACATTAGACCCATCAAAACTGTGGGAAAGAGAACTCATCAAGCAGAAGACCTAACCACACAGATACAGAGATGCCTTATTCTGTTCAGCAAACATATGCATAGAAACTACATGCACAAAAGAGATCCATCAGAGGGACTGGAGAATTCAATTCGATTTTTAAAGTAGAACAGATACAATTTGCAGAAGAGAAGTTTTCCTAGAAACATAACAAATCTTGGAGAGGAGACAGTTCAAAGAAGTCTGAACAGAGAGGATATAGCTCCGAGATCGCCAGAAGCACAAACAGAGTTGCAAGGTTATTTGCCGAAGTCAACAACAATGCAGAAGCTATCATTCAGTCATTTTGGCACATGGATAAAAAGCAAGATTTTTCTATATAATGTGACATATGGACTGTATATGCTATATTGATGGGAGCGATACCTTTTCAATACAATAATGATACTATTGTTGTGTGTGCTTTGCTACAATGGTTCATGCTTTGCAATAGAGAGCCTTCAAAGGATTATTTGGTACACAAGTGCAAGAAGTCACGAGGATAAATGCACAAGGGCCATCATCACAGTCCCAGTGATTGAGAATTTATGACCTGTTAGGTTGGTAGTGGCACTAGCCTGAATAAAATGTGTCGCCTTCAGACTTTACTATTTTTCATAACCTACAGAAACAAATGTTAGCGGAATGGAGTACCTATCAATATATATGAGCCAGAAAAAATGAGGGTCGTTATGTTGTAAGGCAATAAGAGTTAGGTGCCTGGGCCCAAAACCTGAACTTGAATATGTGTTACAGATAATTCTTTGGTAAGGTAATCACCTTGTTAGATTTCATGTAAACGATTCTTCAATTGCAAATATGGCAAAGCAACTTTAAATAATGTTCAATTGCAAGCATATGGAAAGAGGATAGATTTGGTCACTAAGGTTTGGTTAGAGTTTCATAATGGGAACTCTATGCATGCCAGAAGCTGCCTTTATGAATTGCCAGATGGGTGAAAACGATGAGGATGCCAGCGTAGAAGAAGGAGCATATTTCCAGATGGCAGACACCTAAAAAAACAAAGAATTATTTTTATATTTGATGGCTGTTGGTTTCCAGATTTCCAGGCATCGAATCAGCATTTCAACAACTGACCTTACAGGTGGCAGATCTCATCGAAGTGGCAGAGTATAAAGATTTTGGATCCAATTATTCAAGCTGAAAGACAGAACGAACCCCAAATAAAGGCAGATAATTTTAAAAGAGATTGACTTTTCAATCTTGGAGGAGATTCAATTCTTAAATATAGGATCTATTGTTAGTTATGGATAGAATATTTTTGTATAAGAAAAAGGAGAAGGTTCTTCCTTTGAGAGGGAGGTCCCAGCTAAGGTCTCGATTGAGCAGAGAAGGGAGAGTTCTTCCTTTCAGGAGAACGCAGGGGACTGTTGGTTGGCAGTTTTGGGAGCCATGCTTGATCATTTGTAAGCACTCTATGTAGCATGAAATTTTTGCAGCTTCAAACAGGTTCTGTTTATGAATGAAGTATGACGATGATTTGTTTCTGTATTGCATGAATTTTTTCTCTAGTAATTCTGTTAAGTATATGGTCATTCATATTCCATTACTATAATTATTATCAAGAGAAACAATTATCTTTATATATTTATACACAGTAACAGTTTCACTTCATGTTTTCAAGATCATAGAATCCTTACTCTTGAATGTTGTATTGTATTTTGTGTTATATGGTTTCTACAGTTTGTCTTGCAGCCCTCATTGATTTACCAGCCTATCACATGCTTTGATCTTCTTATGAACACCTGTATTTACCCATCTTTGATATATATCAGCTCTGTTCAGTGTAAATTATGTGATGTTTTGATTTCATTCCTAAACTGTGAAAACTGTACAAATAAGTAATACTACCTAGTGCCTTCTAGTACTATGAGGTTTTATTAGCCCTGGTTTGATACCAGCTTGTATTTTTAATTTGATTGCATTTGATTTTTACATTTTCAAACAAATATTTCCTTAAGCTTGAATCCCGTAGTCTAGGTTCAACTTTAGGGATAACAGACCATATAGGTGCTTTGTGGCTTCCTTGGAAGCTTCATGTAAAGGAAGGTAGTTAACAATATTTTGGTAGGGAATCCATGCTTTAACCAGTACATTTCCAAGTCTGCACAAATTAAAGCCTATGATTTTGAAAATGAGATGAGCATATTCATAATAGATATAGGTTCCATCTATGGAATGTCTTAACTAAAGTCTATCTAAGGAACTACTCTAGAAAACAATTTAATTTAGTTTAGATTCTTACAATATATTCATTTGAAAACATCGCTAAGGGAATTCATATTCAAAGTTGTCAGGAGAATTGACTATTTGGAGTTCATGCTTGGCACAAATCTCTCAGATTAATGCAATTCCCATATCCATGTCCATACTAGCCTACTTCATAATGAGGTGAAGATCCATATTTATCTTCAGTCTCCAAGTTCATTACAACTTGGCGACTATAAATACACAGTCTTGAGGATGCTATTTTCTCCTTTTCTCATCATTTTGTTGTGTGTTTGGATCAATTTTGTAACAAATAGCAGAGATGAAGATGTAGATGTACTGCCTATAAAATATCAAGTTACAGGCCTCAACCAATAGCAAAGTACCTAATCCTCTATTACTTTGGTAACAAACAGCAAGGAGGAAAATGTAGCTTGACTACCAAAAATATATTAAGTTACAAGCCTCAACCAATCAAAAGTACCTAATCCTCACTGATGCAACAAGAATTCAAAGCTCCAACACCAATAGAGAAAATTATTCAATAAGTAAGGCAGCAGATTAGATTGCTTAATGGTTAAAAGGTTTTAATTTCAAATAGGCTATAAAAAGTCCAATTGCATAGAGCACATGCACAAAACATATGAATTATTATATGTGTCCACAGACATTCCATTCTTCAAAAATAACTACATGATAATGGTACAAAAGGTGCTTTCTATGTTATGGAAAAAATATGTGACCTGGGCAACATGATTCTGAATAGTGTCTAGTAGATATTTCTCATGACCAGATTCTAAATGGCATCTTGCTACACTGATCATGGACATTTTTCTCGACACATTTCTTGGTGCTTCTTTATCTTCCCCCAACAATGTCTGCATAAAAAAATTTAATTGGAGAACACGAATTTTATCTCAAACTCACAGCACATCTAAAATGCCAATCATCACAATGCAGCAACCTAGGAAAATACTGAAAAGATTGCAGCAATTTATTCACGCCATTATGATATTTCATTCACACAAACAACAATCCAGAATATATCTTACCAATTTAACTTTAAATCATAAAATAAGTTCTTAGGTATATCAAAGAGATGACCTGAAGCAAGTGCCATATCTTATGAATGCTAACAGACTTTGGGCCAGATGTCTCACTGGCTAATCACTCATAAGCACCTTTGAAAGCTGTTGCAACCTGACACAATCGTAAGGTAAGGAACAAACTTCAGAAAGCAAATCCCAAAGTACAAGACCAATTTCCATGCCAATATATTTTACACTTTTAAATATGACTTCATTACTAAGACATGCTTAGAGTTCATAAGCCTACCAATAAAGATAATTGCAACATCAAGGATAGAAAACAGAGACATGATAATCTGTACAGTTACATCTCCTTCTCTATAGCATTCAATATATTAAAATATACATGCAACAACAAAAGCAATCCTAAACCTTATTTAAATACACATTAGTCAATTTAAATTTCAAACATTTTAAGAACCTTGAGGATGCAACACAGAAAAAGTTTACAGAAATAAAATTTATTGATAGAACTCCCTCAAATATTTAGCTCAGTGAGTTTCAAATCAATAAACTTCAGGGAAATAAGTGATAGTAAACAAAGAGGAATGCTACAGTAGTTTGACCTATCAAAAAGCCCATACATGAAGGATGTAACCCTTTTGAAATATCCTAGTAGAATTCAGCATTAAAGCATTCAACATCTATGAAAATTAAGTATTCCCACACTCAAAGATAACTAATAGTTGATTCACCTTGAATGGTAGTCCACCGTCCATGTTCCCTTGCAGAATTAAGGTTCCTCACCATGTCTACATATGTTGAAGCTTTCCTTTCTAAGAGTGGCTTTTCAGTGGAAGTCACCAACTCCATAATTTGTGGGCCCTCTAATAGATGGGAGCTTGATATAACTGAGGAACTTTGAGCACTATGACTTATACCAGAATATGTGCTACTACCATTTTGCTTAGGGGTCACTGGAAGATGACTTAGATTGTGTAAAAAATATCGCTTCTCTTTTTTCCATTCATCCTATTCATCAATTAAACAAGTTAAAAACTTCTAGAAAACTTATTGACCAAAAAGACAAAAAAAAAGTGTTTTCAAAATAAGAGACATATTGAACATCAGAAGAGTGACAAACTGGATATTTTAACCACATCACCACCTAAATAAGGAGTCTGTCTGAAAAGGGAATACTAGTTTATTCATAAATACAACTGCTAAAACAGTGCATTAAATTTTATTGTGCCTTGATAACCACTTGAAGATGTACCAATATTGCTTATCAAAATTTAAAATAGATAGAAAAGCATTACCAATTATTTATAGTATTGCCATGGGTATTACACTTTAACCAATAACACTGTAATGGCATAGACTAGAACCTTTCTCTTCCAGTACATTCAAAACATTGATTAGACTAGTGACATGAAGATCTTGCTCTTACAAATCGGACTTAGTACAATCCAACATGAAATGCATTAGTGGCAGCAGAGTTGAGACAAAAAAATGGCACACATGCATGCATCTAAACCTGATGACAGCAAAAGCTGAGAGAAAAAGCGGCATACATACCTGCCACTAAAACTGGCCATTGTACATAATTTCGGCATGTTTATGTTGAAGGTGAGCACCATTCTCATCACCGATTACGTGCCTGCCACTGAACTTGGTGACCTTGCATAATTTAGGCATTATTATGTTGAAGGCAAGCACAACTCTCATTGCCAATTTCCTTTGCAATGCATGGGGTGACAACCTTTCCATCTGGAAACCATCTTGGTCGGTTCTCAACCAACTCATCACAAAGCCATCTATCTTCTCTATTGTTACATTTGGCATCACAATAACATGGGTAACATTTGCCTAGCAAGCAAGCTGCCATTTGCGAACTAATGGTTGTGTGTTTGCTTCTCAAACCAAGTATGCCAAACGTTTGTTAGAAAAGACCAGAAAGGTTGATTGTAAAACAACATCTACATATATGGAGACTAAGCTAAATATTTCATCCACATTTGACTCAAAACCAACTAGTGGGTCAGTATATAGACAGAGTGTGTGGAGCTTAATCTATCTTTTAGCCACCAACACAAATGTCACAAACTTAAGTTTTGGAGTTAGGGATATCTCCAGATTCGTGACAGCCCCCAACACTGAACATTTGATAGAAGCCAACATAATCTTAAGGAATATAGAGGGTACATTAGATTTTGGCATTCTATGGCGAAAGAAAAGAGTTCCAGTTAGTAGGACATATAGATTCAGATTGGGCAATATTGGTCGATGATTGGAAATCCACTACTGCATATGTTTTGAGCCTCGGTATAGGTGCAAATCTTGGTTGAGCAATAAACGTGTAGTTTCAATTTCCTCCACTAAAGTGGAGTGCAGGATAGTCTTGAAAGGAGCTTGTGTGGTTGTTTGACTGAAAATATCACTTATTGATGTACAAGTCAAACAAGCTAATCCAACAATAATTCAGTGTGACAATTAGCGTATATTCTCAACCTGGAAAAGAATCATGTCTCCCATAATCACACAAAGCATGTGCAAGTCTATTGTCATTATATCCAACTACTTGCAGAGGATGTGTAAATCGAGCTGCAATATTGTACAACATGGGAACAAGGGAGCAAATTGTAGATATTCTCACCAAGCCACTCCTCTCGGTCTAGATTAGTTTACAAAATTTTAGGTTAAGCTTGGTGTGTATTCCAATATGACTATTAAGGGGTGGTGTTAATGTAATATTTAATTAATACTAATAGTCATTACTTAGTAGGATTAAGAATATTTACATTATCAAGTTCTGTAAAAGTTAGAAATAGGTATTAGATAACTTACACAATTAAACCTTCCTTGTGTATTCTAACATAAATTCATTCAATAATCAGTTAAGTACATTTTATCTCTTAATTTTTGCCTTGCATTTTGGTAAGTTTGTTTGTGTATCTCTGACAGATTTTATATTTCCTCACTCCTTTGGAAATTATCAGACTAAAAATTATAGGGATTATGGCCAATGGTGCAACACCTTCAACAAAAATAAGGAACACAATTTACGAAGCCAAAGAAACTATTGTGAGCATATGAAAAAATGTTCAAGAAGCTACAAGCTAAATATGGAGTGATATGTAGAATCTTGGGCTTCTGTTGATGGAATGCTTAGATATGTTGGACAGGGAATATGTTAGAGAGCTTCGTGCATCTTTAGACATTAAATTAGAAATAATTGACAAACAGAAATTCTGGATTTGCTTCTTCACTAAAAGATATGCATTATTCAATCAGAAGACTGTTGTTGATTGATGAATTAGAGGATAAAAATGACCTATCACCAACAAGTTCAAAAGGATATAGAGATCTCTTCACTGCAAATATGTCAGAAGAGTATTGGGAAGAAGATGAACACAGTAGCAGCTAGCCCACAACATTGTTTAATTAAGTTCTTTAGTTTTTTTTATCAGGATCTCTTTAATTTGTAGTATGTACTTTTGTTTTGTTTTTAATAGATAGTAGCCTTTTGGATATAGATTAAAGGTCCTATTCAGTGTAGCAGAAAAAATTTAAGGCTGCAAAACGAAATTTCCATACAAATTTACAGAAACTTGTTATCATGTAAAGTTGCATATTATTATTCTTGTGAATAACGATTTTAAGCTAGTTCCTTATAATAAAAACACCCCTTGAATGATCAAGGGATGATATGAAAATTCCATGGTATAAATAGCATCCTTTTCGATACCAAATCAATATAGCACACATCAATATACTATCAAGCAATAGAAACAACTTGCAATGAGTGCCTATGTGTTTTGAGGTACAAATGATGGCCCAATCACCTTCACCACGTGTCACATCCAGCCACTATGGAAAGAAGCTACTGAGAGAAACAACTTAAATTCAGATGATTATAAGGAGAAAATATATATTATACACAGCAAATTATACTGCCCAATTTCAAACATTTAGAATACATTATGCCCATGAATCTATGAAGTCTATCACCTTTCCCATTTGTCTTCAATGTCTCATGTAGTTCTCCAACTGTTGGCTATCTTGGGTGCCCAAGTTGTAGGATTTTGCTCACCCCTGCATAATCAAAATACATGAAACTAAGATTTGGGTGATCGTGCCTTTTTAATTAAACCATGAATTAAACATATATATTATTGTTTACAAATACCTCTTACCATTCACACATTGAATAGAATATTGGGCGGCCTGCCTTTCTAAGAGCTTCACTCATTTTTGGGTACCTGTACATTTTTCGGACAAATTCAATACTATAAAGTCTAGACCCATGTATAAAAAGCTTGTTGATAAAACATAGTACAAATATATTGTACCTCTACAGAGGATTTATGCCACCATTAAAGTAGTTATCATATTTCAAATAATCTATCCCCTGAACCAAGACCTTCCAAGAAATCTAAAAATTAGTCATAAATTCATACTCCGATACCAAAAATATCTATATGGACTTTTAATATTAACTCTCTTTTTCAAAAGAAAATATAAACTCTCTATTATTATCCAGTGGAAAATTCCGTACCTTTAATGGGCCTAAATAAGTAATGTTTGGATACTTTGTGAGATGGGATCAGTGGAGTGGCACATGTGTCTGCCTAGGGATTTAACATATCCCACTTTGTTTCTTCATCTTGACTCTTGGTTTTCCTATCCTAATAATTGAAGAAAAATTCCAGGTACACTGCTTTTGGCCCTATTCTTCTTTCCAAGTTATGTAGGCCTCCTGTTGAGAGAATGCCTAATCTATTTCTCATAGATTTTCCCATAGAAGAAGTTGGGCACTGTAGTAAGTATTCTGGTCTACTTTTACAATGATGTAGCAATGGAGTAGAACTATTGGTGTCATGCTGCTCCTTGTTTCTATTCATGTACAGGTAATAAAATAGTTAAACAATACCTAAAAAGGTCATATTCAGTCATTGACATAAAGGAAAACTTGATTGAAAAAAGAGGTCTGATCCATCTATATACTAGATCCATGTTGGCATTAATTCCACATTTAGCCAGAGGAGTTACAAATACAGTTTTACTAAACTTCTTCTAGGTTTTTTTTTTCTTGTTTTTGCACTCAGTTTGCTAGGGACAAAAAGACAGTGATTGAGGAAAACATTGAGAGAAAAGATGCAAGGCTTCAATCACAGGAGGATGCAGGCCCAGACAGAGAAAAAATATTTGTTGCTAAAGTCAATGTGCAAGGAGGAGTGTAATGATATTTAATTATGCTCTGCACAGTCATTCGCTGACTGATGGAGTAAAACATTAGTCTTTCTTATAATGTTTTCTTTGCTGTGTAATGATTCATGAATTTTTTTGTCTACTGATATATCCTACTTTTGCTTTAGCAAGCATAGATCAGGATGCTTGTAAAACAAATTGTTGTGCCCTATTTCTAGGCATCTTCACAGCATTAGTTCTTTGCTGTAATATGTACTAGCAGGTGTTTCTGGGCATCCTTAAGTAGTTTTGCTTTCTTTGTTGTAATTGGCATTAGCAGGTGCTTAAAAGACTGATCATTTATTGAGAGAAAACCAGCAGTGATAACTATATCTCACATATGAACTGCATCAGTAGACATAGTCATATCTTACATATGAATTGCTTGTATTGCATAGCATAGCTGAAACATCTTATTCCTATAAAAATATGAAATACATGAAGGGTGGGAACTACCTCAATGTTGTGAAGATAGTCATAGATATCAGAGGCATAGAATGTGCACATCTAAGTATCTTTGTTATCTGCGTCGATGTCAACGATCTTAGATTCTTGAACCCCTACTACCACTAGAGTCCTTTCTTCAAATAGGTGGACTGTAATAAGTATCATTGTTATAATAGTTAGTATACAAGAAATTGCAACTCACATTGAATAGTGAAAAAAATTTAAAAAACCCTTCAAATTGTGAGAACTATGTTTCCAGAAACAGGAAACAAGGAATGGAACAACAAATGGGTCTAATGGATTTGGGGTAGTAAGAAGCATGAACTCCCCCCAATTCCCTACATATTATGCATATAAATTTGATTGGTAATGCACTTTAATAGGGTTAGGACAAGATTGGGAACAAGTATGGGACAAAAACAAGAAATGAACCCTGGATTTGGGGAATAAAAAACAACTCCCCTAACACCCTCTATATTATACATATAAATTTGATTAGTAATGGACAAATATAGGGTCAGGCAAGGAGCGGGAACAAGAATTCGAACAGAAACAAGAAATGATCCCCCGGGTCAGGTTTTTGGTCACAAAGCACATGAGCGATGAAGAAAAAAGAGTTTATTCATAAAATTACCTTCCAATGGTTTTGAATTTAAATTATGCTTTGATATGTACATGTTCTGCAAGGTTTTTTGCTCCAGCAAAGTGATATCTGAGGCATTTTTGTCGATGGGTAGAGCCTCTGTAATAATTGAAGAATGAGAAGCAGTTGTATTTGAAATATTTTCCCCTATAGATGAAATCTTGTTGTTTGGATTAGAGGAAATAGAGATACTACAGTCCACATTGTTTCTTAGAACCCTTAGACCAACATTATCCAGTTTTGCAGGGTGTCTGGGAATAGAGGATTTTGTAGAACCCTTTTGAATTTCAAAGTCTCTTGTGCCGCTGGGAGTCCCTCTAGCCCTATATTTTGAAGATGTTGATTGGATAATAGATCCTTTACGACAAAGTAATCATTTTTTTACAATTTTAGATAGAAATTTTCAAAATCAAACTGCCCAGTAAAATTAGAATAAATATCCAAAAAAAACCTAAAACCCTTGCATTCTCTGAATACAAATGCCAAAACCAAGAAACCCATTTGGACAGAAATTGGAAAATGCTTTCACCTGGCTATGGGGAATGCCATGCTTAGATTGGGTGGATGCTTGATTTGTCAAATTGGAAAGAGGAACGCATTTCCTAGATTTCTAAACAGGTGGAACAGTGTGGCTCCGCGGTCCGCCGTCTAGACAGACTCTCTTTGGATTCACGTTGTCCCTCCATGGATTATCTGCCCTCCATGGATTATCTTCCCGACGATGACCAATTGAGAATTGTAAGCTTGATTCTATAACTAGCACATCCAACCTTTCGTGTTGCAAGAATTGGATGAAGAAAAAACGATGGCAACAAAATTGGATTAGGAAAAAACAATGCCAATAGAATTGGATTAGCAATTGTCTTTTTTCCCCGATCATTTCAATTTTATTTTTCAAACTATTTTTTTAATTTATTTTTATTTCTTTCCTCGTATAAAAAAGTTACCTTTTCAACCATTAAGGTAGAATTCTTTCATTAATAAATTTAAGGTAAAATTCCTTCATTAATAAATTTTTTATTAAAGAATTTAAGTAATGAAAAAAATAGTTTTTATTATATATTTAACAAAAATCTAAAAAATTACTTACCAAAAATAACACAAATCAATAATTAATACTCATTAACATTAACATTATGCAATATACACCTCCTAGCATTCATATTATCTGCAGTTAAAATTTGAGTTTAGAAATAGGTTTTAAAATTTTGTTTTTCTAAATAGTAAAAACTAAAAATAAAATGACAGCATATAAAATTGCATCAAAAATACATTTTGAAAAATTGCTTATGCATTTGATTTGAGGTTTTCCCACACTACTGCCCATTCACAATAAATATTTGCTTCCCATTCACAATAAATCTTTGTCGTTCAATGTGTATGCTTGACGAATTTGGGGAATATACCAAAGACGTGTATCCTAGCCACCCATCCTTCATAATGAATTCAGAGGCTCCGGTCCCCTTGGGCCACAAATTTCATTATAGTTGTAACTCACGTCATTTCACGTAATTTTAATCTCCGACTTTGCTCTGCTATTTTTTTGTCAAAAAATAAAATTATGCAAGGTGCTCGGGCCTGCCTGAAACAATCAACTCCCAGCACCAAATTCAAAGGAAAAATGGAAAATTAAGCAATTAAATCAATATATAGGAAAAATTGATGAAATAGGCACCCAGAGATAAAACTAATCATGGCACCAAGGTTTGTAAGAATCGCCCTCAGTAAAAATATTCTAACGAATATTTCATTTCATAAGAAGGCATCGACTCCTATATCAACTCTGGGATCGACTGCATGGAGTAGCATAATGAGAATCGACATCGAATATTTATGCATACTTGGATTAATTAACGGCATCACCACCTGATCACATCGACTTATACATGAAGTACAAACATCGAGTGTATCAACTCTTGGGATTGACAAACACTTGTTAGCACTGTTGAAAAATGGATGTAGGTTTCCTAATATAACACAAATAATAAATGAAACCCTCTAACATTATGCAATATACACCCATCATATCCATATTACTTGCAATTAAAATTTGGGTTTCAAAACCACTTTCATTAAAATTCAACCTCTAGAAAAATTAAGAAAAAATTAACAGCGACTTATAGAAATAGCTAAACATAAAAAATATGTCATTAATTTTTTACCAAAATTAAAATATCACTTCCTCTCACATATGGAAAATTAGAATGCATTTAGGAGGTACTCACACCTCTCACACCTGGAAAATTAGTACTAGCTCTTTCTTTAACAATTGGGTTATGCTCCAAATCACTATAGACCTCTCTTCTCCCAAAGTTGTAATGTTGCTTACCAAGGTTACTCTAGATCATTTACTAAGGATAAATGATGCAGGGGAATCACTCTTAAATTGCAATGTGGCCATTCAAAAATTAAGATTCTAAATTTTACAAAAGGGAGTGGGTTTCCCTTAATTGAATCTCCATATGTTTAGTTTAGTGGTAATCAATTTAGTGAACTAGTTCTGGAAAGAATTGAGTTAGCTTTGCTGTCAATGGAAGAGTTAAGTTGGAAATAGGATAGTATGCAGTTGAATTCATTTAGGATATCTTGTGAAGCTGTCAGATTGTTAGCAGAAATTTAGGAATTAACTTTCTAATTCTATATTTAGTTTCATTCTCCTTTTGTATATATTCTGAATTAGTTTGTTAAAAGGTTGGATTCTCCGAGTAATGGAAAGCTTATTTCCATATGAGATTGTTGTAATCCCCAAATTTAATCAATGAGTCTTACAATTCCTGGGGACTGCTCATGAATCTTACAAATATAACAATATTAAGCATATTACACAGTTTTAGTATTTGGAAAAGCATTGTACTTTACTACAAAAAAGAGGTGCAACAGCAGGTAAAGACTTGCACAACTCCTTTCGTAAGTGTTTCTAGAAGGGGTCCCGCAGGGAAAGTAAAGAGTCCAGGTCACTCCCTTGAACCTTGAAGCGAGGAAATTCTTAGATATTATAACCTTCAGTCTGAAATCCTATACACAACATTTTTGGTGTACCAACCCTTGGAATTGCTAGTTCCTAAGTTTTATCTGTAAACATAGCAATATTATTATGAACTTGGGTAGGTCTGACCTATTTTTGGTGCTGTAACTTGTGAAAATCACGAGATATCTAATAATAGATTTGATCCTTATGGCCTATTCTAGTGCATATGTAGGTGTAGCAATCCTCTGTTACTGTAAGGGAATTATGATCTAGCCATTTCATCTCCACCACATCCACAACAAAGAAAAAAAACATGAATAAAAGAAAAACACAATAGATAATCAAGAAAAACAAAGAACAAACCTGAAGGTCTAAACATTGATGCCATGCTGAAGGAAGTGGAGACCCAATGTGAAGCTCAATACCAATATTTGACAGTTTCAATTTTTGTCCACTGACACCAATCTCATTACCATGTTTAGAATTGCCTGAATTCCAACTCCATTTACTCTTATTAGATGTTCCTTCAAGCATCTTCTTAGATTGAGACAAATTACTTGTAAATCTAGTCCTCTTAGCCTAAGTATTCAACATAGTAGGATAGGGTTGTGAATCATATAATGGGGCAATGGTTTCATTTTCGGTGACGACGACCCCGGCCTCAGCTTGTTCTTTCCTTGCTTTGTAAATTCTCTGATCCATTCTTAGGATAAACTCCACTTGTCTACACTGATGTCAATGCCCTCAATAAACCAAAAACTAAATGAAGCTTCACTTCATTGTATAAAAACCCCCGGTCTGCAATAGGGCATCCACCATTATCTCGGGTATATATTTCTGGTCTGTAGAAGCGTTAGGCGCTCTATAGTAGTTTACTAGGGGATCATGTGCCATACGTAGCGGTGTAGATTCCAGTTGGTCATGTAGGAAAAGAAACCCTCCCTTATCTATATAATTTAGGGATGGGCACATCATATTGTATCCTTCTTTCCAATACATAGGTGCAACATATCCATAGCTAGATGGTGTCTAAAGAAATAAAACAAGGATGTCTGAAGGCAAGGAATATAAGTGGAATTAGATGTACTCACAGAGCTTATCATTGACAGGAGATGTTGGATCAGGGCCTCATAACTACAGGAAAAGCTGCTATTTTTGGTAGAAGATTGACAATTTTTGGAGGAAAGACAGTTTTGGCGATGTGATAAGGGTACGACACCGTAGCGCATTTCCTGCCATAGATCGTGGGCTGGAAATTGTGGCGGTCAAAACAAGGAAGTCAAAAGAAAATAGTACTTGAAGCAGCCGAGAAGAGAGCTCAACCACTGCATTTAAGGCAGTGGTGACAACAGGAGGGCTCAACTACCCTCACAAATGGAAAAGGAACAATGGGCCAAGGTATTAAAGACAAAGGACAGAAGGGGAGCAACCAAGGAAGTGGAGCCCATACCCGAGATCAGCGCCGAAAATCACGGAAGACTGCAGGAAGCTGTGGTGTGACCAATAAGCGGTAGTTCAAAGTACAGATAGGCTGACTGTCATAGTTAGGGTTTTGGGTTACTATTGGGATAGGCCCATAGTTTTGTATCATGGTGAGACCTTTGGGCCACCTATTTAAGCATGTCTTTTGTATTGTAAAAGGTTAGCTAGCTAGTTAGGTGTTGCTAGTTGTCGTCAGTATTGTAAGACATTGAGGAAGAGTTGAGCTCTGGTTCTGTTGTTAAGTCTATAGTTATCTTACTATAACTAGTGGCGGGCCCCTTGAGCATGAATGTAACAATCCACAGGGATTGAGAGAGAGAGAAGAAGGATATATTGTAAGAAGAAAGAATTTTAGGAAGAGAAGAGATCTAAGAGAAGGGCTCCCAGCTGTGTGCGTGGAGTTTCCCAGAAGATCTCAAGCTGCATAAGAGGTTGCAGTGGAACTGTGTTTACTCTCTCAAGATATAATATAAACACAGTTCCTATGGACATAGCTTCCCCCCTAGAAGTGAACCACATAAAATTTGTGTGTTGTGCGACTGTTTCATGTGATTGTGCTCTAACTTATTTTCTATCTGTCATTCGTTACATGAACTTTGCTTATCAGTTAATGAATGTATGTATGCTATCCTTCAGTTTATAGTAACATAGAAGGTTAAATGCAAGTTGAATGTGTTGAGTATTCTGTATATGATTTTATCAGTGCTTGATTCACAACAGTAACAGTTACAGTGTTAAGTAACTTCTGTATATTTAGTTTAGCGAGTTGAGCATAATTGATGTTAAGCGTGTTAAACTGTAGAAGCTTAAGAGAAGTTGTTTAACATCCTAATGAAGGTTAACTGAGCTACTATACCCAGGGAGAAATCCTATGGACCTTGAGAGTGGATGGGCATACTGAGTCTTACTGTAGGAAGTATTACAGCATAGAAAGGCGATATCGCATTGTCGGAGGAGCCGCAGTGTGAGATATCACAGGTTAAGAGTTGAGCAGAAGAGACAGTTTGCGCATCGTCCTAGAAGCTACGATGCGATAAGAGTCAATCCCATAGTAGAGTCAGCTAGGAAGAGAGAGCAACCCTTGCTGAGAGATTCAGCTGGTTAATTAGAGTCAAGAGGACCTAGGATGCTACAGAACCTGGTTGAGGAAACTTGATTCTTCAGCCACCCCATCTAGGATCACTTCGGGTGAGACTTCAAGCCATTCTATGGTCTGTTGCTGAAAGGGCCAGTGAGCTAGGGGTTTTGTTGGTACAATACAGTAAACCCAGGTCTGCCCAGTGAGAAGAGCCAACAAATGGTTTCGTCGCTGGTTTTGAACAAATTGAAGAGATGATGTTCTGTTGGCATCCTACTAAAGAAGAAATTAACCAGTGGGTTGAGTCTAAGGAAAGAGAATTTGATGAGAAAGAAAACAAGAGTCCTAGGCTGAGTACAGAGGACTGGCTATAGAAACATATCTTCACAGACCTGCATGAGATATTTTTTGTGACCTATGCGAATGAGTTGTACGATTGATTGTCAAAGTTGAATGATAAGCATATATTCAAGAAGAAAAGGAACATTGTCTAGACACTGGAGCTGATTCACACCGAGAAGAGAGTAGATAATCCCATTTCGTGGGAAGTAGACTTCTGGCTTGCGAGTTTGTTGGAAGGTTTCATTACGGAGTTTGCAGTTGATCAAAGAAAGAGTTTCAATGAAGTAGAGAGGTACTTCTTCAAGGGATATCGCAATAAGTACTTGAACTCTTTAAATTTGTCCCTTAAGATGTTATTTTATGAAAAAGGAGTACTGGATATATTCTCAGATGAATAAGTTAAGTAAGTGTAATGTCACAAGAGTTTGAGAGTGATTTTGAAGAAATTGGATGTACACGTAGTGGTAAGAAATATAAAGTAGATTTCAGATCTTCCTTCTTTGAAGACAGTTCAGACAGTACTAGAGAACAGAGTCAAAGTAATAGAGAAAGAACAGTAGGGGGTATCCCTCACCACCCTTATACCCCACAGAAACCAACTGGGACTCAGAATAATCCCGCAGGAACTCTATCTAGTAGTTCTCACACAGTGCATACTACCTCTACACCACCTACATTTACACCGCCAAGTGGTAGTAATATAGCAAATCAGAATCCACCTCGTAGAAACAGAATGGGGGATGACATGAAATTACCTACCTTTAGGGGTACAGGGGAAGAAGACCCAGAACAACATTGGTTCCTATGTGAAGCTATATGGACCATTAAACAGATCTAGGATGACAATACTAAGCTTGTCCAGTTGGCCACTACACTTAGAGAAAGAGCTTTAACATGGTATATGAAGTATACATCAATGCAAAACAGAACACTCGTAGATATCAGGACCGCAATGATTAAGGAATTTAAGAAACCCAAGTTTGAGTCACAATGTATCATAGAAATTAAAGACATTAAACAGTTACCCATAGAGTTAGTATGGGATTTCGATCAGAAATTTAAATCTCTTATAGACCAAGTTAGCTTTGAGTTTGCGCTGGAGCAGCATAAGGAATGGTTCATTACAGCACTGCTCCCTCATATCAGACTTCCACTAATGCAACATAAAATCCATACACAGGATGAAGCATTGGAGATGGCAATGAAACTGGAGGCTTCACCTTTAGCTAAGACTAGTGCAGGTATGACAAACTTATCAGTTAACCAATCTCAATTTACAGCTACATGAGATTAAGAAAGGAAAAGAGGTTGAACAAGAATTATGGTGTACAAAGTGTAAAGGACATGGCCATACAAAAGATAATTGTCCAGCATTTGTTGAGTATATAGAAAGTGGGGATCCTAACCCCTTAGTACAGAATCAAGGGCCATGCTGTGAAAACAATAGAACAAGAGGACATAGACCACAGGAATGCCCTTTACTTCAAAAGTATGTACAAACTCCTAAGAATTTATACTATAACTTCTGTAAGTCAGTAGGACATGATGAAAATAATTGCAGAGCTTATGATCTCATGATAGAGAGAAAACATGACTTCTACAGAGTCTAGTCAAAGACATCAGGACCAGCAACAGGTCCACAGCATGAACTAGCTCATGATGGCCGTGGTGGAGGCTTTGGCCGTGGCCATGGACCAATTGTTTGTTACAACTATGGAGCCATAGGACATTATGCTAGGGATTGTCAGAACCCTACTACAACATGTAATTATTGCAAGTCCTATGATCATACTATACAAGAATGTCCTATCTTGATAGCCAAGATTAAGGATCCTAAGCTAGCAGTAAACCAGAATATTCAGCTTATTGCTGCTGAGCAAAAAGAACCAAAACCAAGAGTCAATATTGTGACTCGTAGCAGTGCTTCTACTAGTAGGACATCACAGGATGCCGAAAAGAATACAGGTCCGAAGTGGGTGTGCAAAGCCATTGATAAATCTACACCACTTGACTTGCAGAAGAACAAAGAAACATTTCAGCAAGCTAAAACTTTCTTTACTGACCCTACACTATCATGATCGCAGATATTGCCTCGTAGGGGTGTACCACAGCAAAAACCTTGTGGCATTAGTCCTGTGCAGATATCGCAGGCTACCGCATTTGGAAGGTGCGAAGAGGATGAGTTGACAGGATGTGTACAATCCTTCCTGTAGAGCTACTTGAAACTCGTAAGAAATGAGAAATCCATAGGAGAGCTTCAATGCATCATAGATCAATATTAGCAGTCTTCTTTCGTGAGCAGTATGCAATGTACTGTTCATAATATTATGGGCCATACAAGAACAGGAAGAGAAATGAGACTCACAGCACAAATTGGAGAGTTTGAAATGGATGAGGTAATCCTAGATTTAGGATCAGAGGTAAATGTTCTTACTAAGCAGACATGGGAATAGATGGGTAGCCCTAAGTTAGCCAGATCACCTATCCATCTACGATTAGCCAATCAGCAGAGGGTATCGCCACTGGGTCGATTACCGCAAGTACCAGTTGATATTGATGGAGTTTGCAGCTTTGCAGATTTTGAAGTCATAGAAATTATTGGTGATAGCAAACCGTATCCAGCTTTATTAGGTATTGATTAGGCAATTGATAACATGGCTATTATCAACTTGAAAAAAAGACAAATGACCTTTGAGGATAAACAGATTCGCGTCATCGTACCGTTGGATCGTTTTCAGGGTCCTTGATACATTGAACCTATCAGAGCAGAGGAAGAGGTGCGTAATATGGAGAGCCTCTATTAGATGACTGCTAACTAGAGCAATTATATCAATCCCACCATAGAAGGAAATATTAGTTGGCGATGTGATAGCTCATGCACATCGGATTTGGATGTTGGTTTAGAAAACTGGTAGAATAGACTTTATGAAGTTTTAGCTTGCAGATGTGCATTTATGACTAGGTCACTGCAATGGATTGGCACAGAGGTTAAGGATATTCTATCATTTGATGGCTTAGAATATGTCAAAGACTTTTTACAATAGTTTGAGAAGGAAATCCCTCATGAGTAGAGGATGGAAGCTATTAAACTTGCAGTAAAAGCCACACCTGCAATATGGTGGCATGCACATAAAGGACATATCGCATCATGGGATGATTTTAAGAGATTGATGGTGATCAGATTCTCTAATGACAAGGAGCATTTCCAGTAGAAATATATAGGAGAAAGTGACCCCAGGTCACATATTAAGATTTGTGAACATAATTGGTCAGACATTCCACAGGATGAATGGGTTCACCTATTCATTCACACTTTAGACACAGTCCCAAAGAACTGGTAAACTGAGACAGAGTTGCGTAGAGGAATGATTACATGGCCATTTATGACAGACAGCTTTGTACTCACTTTCATTTTTGAATCTGAGTACCCAAACATTGATCAGGCTCTACAGAGTATAAAGACTAAGATATTTGATGACTGTACCCTACCAGTGTCTACTCAAACTGATTGGGCCATACAATTAGAACATGCACTAGAGTGTTACAACTTTGTAGAAGAGCAAGGTGATGAGGATGAGAATCCTCGCAGTATCAACATTCCAGAGTTAGAAGGGACTCGCGAAGTTGATGGACCAAAGCTAGAGATTCTAGCTGTCACAGAGCCTATTAAGATTAAAAAGATCAATATTGGCACAGAAACAGAGCCAAAGTTTTCCTCTATTAGAGACTATTGGGAAGATGAAACGGTAGGACACATCACAGATTTGTTACATGACTATTAGGACTTATTTCCCACTAAGTTCATAGAGATGAAGGGAATGGTAGGAGATTTGGGAGTCATGAGGATACCTTTGGAAGAGGATGCTAGGCTAGTTAAGCAGCGTCCATACAGATTAAGAATTGCTCAAATTAATGAGATGGCTGATACAGATACGATGAATGAAAGATTAGCACAGCTACTTGCCTTAGAATAAGACAAATTCATCGTAGGATTTCATCAAAAAGTGCATGAGGCATGAGAAAAATATTGGCATGACAGGCACATCAAGAGACAGATTTTTCAGACAGGAGACCTAGTGCTCCTTTATGACAGCACGTCTGTTACGTTTCCAGGGAAGTTCAAGACACATTGGTTGGGGCCATATCAGATTCAGCAAGTCATAGAAGGAGGTTCCATTCAGCTCAGTAAACTGAATGGGGAACTTGTTCCTACTTTGATTAATGGTAGTAGGCTTAAGCTTTATAGTGATAGCCACTCCACCTCCCAACCCTAACTTAGAGAACTAAGTGGTGCAGATGTCCAGTGTAGTTGAAAGGAGGCATCGCACCCATAACTAGTCTACACCAGGTGAAAAAGTTCTAAGTAGGAGGAATTTCAGCAAGAAAGTTTATTTTGCGCAAGTCATAAGACGACTGTGGAGTTTTTGAATGTTGTGGAGTTTCATGCCAACTTTTTGGTCCAGGACGATGCGGTGTGACATCGCAACGAGGCGATGTTCCCCGTGCTCTAAAGATGATTTTGAAAGGGAAAGAGGGCCAGTCACTTCTCCTTCTAACAAGTAATTAATCTAGATATGATAGGTATACGTTGCCCTAGATTTGGAAACAGTACAGTGATTGTCCTAGATTTGGTAAATCTTGGTCGAGACCGGTGCTTGCACATAATTTTCGAGGAAGATTTGAACAGATTTTCAGCAATTAATGACGACCGGGGCACTGGGTGTTTTCTTGTCCATGCAATAAATGCCGCTAATGGGTCCAGCCTAAGCGACCATTGCTTCAGATATTATCGCCTTCATTACAAATACACAGATCATTCAAACAGAAGGGTTACTTTTGCAATTTCTGAGAGTTATAGAGCAATTTGTAGAGTTTTCCCTGTGTAGAGATACTCCAGTTACAGAGTGCTGGTTTCCCCATTTTTGCAGCCATTACTAGTCCAGAGTATCACACCAGGTAGTTTATTTCTGAGAAGGAACCTTTAGAAGACGTCGTGCAATGATTCAAGCGTGGTGGCCTCGAGTCTGCTATGACGATGCCGCCTAGGGTTGTGAAATTAGGTGCACCATAGGTCAGGAAGATGCCAAGAATGAAGAGTCAAGCTCATGTAGTAGAAGAGTCCAGCTTAGAGCATGAAGAAGAAGTTCATATGGCAACATTATACATTGTGCCACGAGTTGAGGATGCACCAGAGGTAACCATTCCCAAGGGTGTTAAGTTTCCTATTCCGCTACTGCCAATTGATCCTCGCGAAAAGGAAGATGGAGAACTGTTAGGATATGTACCTATTCTCAAATTTACAGAATATAACCTTGGAGATAGTAAGACATATCCTCAGTTGCAGCTGGATCAGTATCTTACGGTTTAGAGGAACCCGAGGATCGGTGCAGATGAGTTTGTTCCTATGGAACATGTCCAGATTCTTGAGCAGTCAGGCTTGCTCAATTTGTTGAAAGTACCACATTTTGGATGAGGTGCAAAGGTTAATGCCGTAGTGCACATGCTACTTTCCTGTGTACATGGAGGTTACCTCTAGTTGGGTAACAAGGTTTATTTGAACGTCGATTTGATACACTGCATCACTGGGCTATCCAAGATCGATAAGGACCCTCAGATGCATATATCAGGGAAGAGCAAGGATACTAAGCTACCAGTGCTTCTAGTTAACAGATATAAGCTATAGAGAGGAGGTCGGGCTTATGACCTCACAGCCTTAGCTAATGATACACTCAGATTTACAGCCAATCTGCTTGCAGGTAGATTGTTAACCAAGGTTCATCCGAAAGAAGTCACAGGAGTAGTAATTCACCTTGTCGTGCAAGTCGCAGAAGGTGAACAGTTTAATTGGTGTTTGTTTTTGTTAAATATTTTTCTTGCATATTGTTTGGAAGCACAGGACTAGCCAAACCACCCCTTCCACTTCTCATGGCTGCTTATATTATGTGCATCTGTCAGGTGGAGAGAGCCGCCCCATACCCAGTTCCTACAGCTACAAGGCGGAGAGTGCAAAGGCACGCGCTATGCAAACTTATGGGAAAGCAACAACCCAGCCAAGAAAAAGATCAATATGATAGTATTCTATGAATACTATAAGCTATTGAAGAGATTCATCCAGGAGACACCGCAGATCAACACAGAGGTTGTTGACATGTATCACAATCAGCTCGATTTCATTGCGGACAGGAATACAATCTATTTGAGGCCAAAAGGGTTTATAATGGTTAACTGGGCTATTGGTTCGTTCAGGATGACAGAGCAGGATGTAGAATATGTCATCAAAGACTTTGATGAAGAGTGGAAGAAGGAATTAGAAGATGCCACAGCAGGGAATGTACCAACAGATACCGCACCCATAGGTCCATTAGACAAAGGGAAGGATAAGATGGGTTCCAAGAGGAAAGATGTAGTAGAAGTGCCACCAGCGGCACGAAAGAAGAAAAAATTCAAAGCCTCAAAGCCAACTACACATCCCACACTAATAGAGGATTACTATGATCTCATCGCAGCGAGATTGCAGAAGGAGATGCGGGACTCGTTTCAGGTGATGTAGAAATCACAGGACAAGCTGCAGAGCACAGGACAAGTTGCAGAGCATGATAGATAAGAAACTTCTGGAGTTGAAAGCACTAAGTGAGAAGACTGTCATGATGCAGACTCAATCAGTCAAGGTGACAACAGGAGAAAGTTCACAACCATCGATTTTTCGCGAGGAATTCTTTGCAAAGGATCGCACCAATACAGTGCTGATACTGCCAGGGAGCATCCAATTCCCTACTTCAATGATTGATGTGTAGATATAGGTTAGACAGCCTGTTGATGTTATTCTAGCATAATTCCCTATTGATCAACTACAGATGATCCAGTAGCAGATAGCTGCAGAGCTCAGGGATAGAGAGCTTGCAACTCATGAGCAGAACACTCAGCTGAGACAACAGAATGCAGATCTCACCATAGGATTTTAGACAAAGGAGGAGGAGTTAAGACAATATGAAGAAAGAGAACAGGATCTAAGTCAGGTCCTGCAGAACATCGCATTGGAGTTACCCCAGTGTAACATAGAGTTTGCCTTGCCTCTAATGCAAAAAGTAAGAATAATTGTAGATAGAGAAAAGGCTCTGGAAGAGACAGTGGTCAAGATGGAGGAAGACCACAAGGCACAAATTGATGATCTTGAGGCTCGAGCACCAGGAACACTTGAGGCAGACAAGGAAGCAAGGGCACAGGCCTTTAGAATCGCTTCAATGCAGATGAAGTGTCGCATAGATGATGTAAAGGCATTTCTAGCTGATGTGACGAAGACATGGTCGGAGCTAGAAGAGCTCCAGATAGACTGGATTTGCAGCAAAGCATCCATAACATAGAGAATGCAATAGCAGAAATCAAGGAAGAAGTCAAGAGCTTAGGAGCTCTTGCAAAGATGAAGAAGACGACAGAGATTAACCGTTTTCAACAGGAAGCGCAGCGGTTGTGAGAAAAAGAGATACAATTCAATAATATGCTTCAACCATATTAGGAACAAATTATAGAGCTGGTTGATGCGGTTGAGCAAAAGGTCAAGGAGTTCACTACAAGCAAGAGTGAAATTGATAGCACAGAAGACCCCCTAATTAGTTAAGTTATGTTCAAAGTGGCACAAGACTGTGTCGAAGCTATGGACAAAGATATTGCAGGACTCAAGGAGAGATTCGCAAGGACTTCACAGGAAGCCAAGGAGAATCTACAGCAAGAGAAGCCAGCTGTTAGTGGCTCGGGGATGAGCCACAAGTAAGTGTTAGGGGACTGTTGGAGCAGGGGCCCGCAGCTACAGGAAAAGCTACTATTTTTGGTAGAAGATGGACAATTTTTGGAGGAAAGACAATTTTGGTGATGTGATAAGGGTACGATGCTGCAATGCATTTCCCACTGTGAATTGTGGACCATAAATCACGGCATTCGGAACAAGGAAGTCAAAAGAAAATAGTACTTGAAGCGACCAAGAAGAGAGCTCAACCACTGCATTTAAGGTAGCGGCAATGACAAGAGGGCTCAGCTACCCTCATAAATGGAAAAGGAGCAATGGGCTAAGGTATTAAAGACAAAGGACAAAAGGGGAGCAGCCGAGGAAGTGGTGCCCATACCCGATATCAGCGTCAAAAATAGTGGAAGACTGCAGGAAGCTATGGTGTGACCAGTAAGCGACAGTTCAAAGTACAGATAGGCCTACTGTCATAGTTAGGGTTTTGGTTTAATGTTGGGATAGGACCATAGTTTTGTATCATGGTGAGACCTTCGGGCCACCTATTTAAGCATGTATTTTGTATTGTAAAAGGTTAGCTATCTAGTTAGGTGTTGCTAGTTGTCGTCAGTATTGTAAGACATTGAGGAAGAGTTGAGCTCTGGTTCTGTTGTTAAGTCTATAGTTATCTTACTGTAACCAGTGTCCGGCTCCTTGACCATGAATGTAACAATCCGCAGGGATTGAGAGAGAGAGAGGAAGGATATATTGTAAGAACAAATCATTTTAGGAAGAGAAGAGATCTAAGAGAAGGGCTCCCAACTGTGTGCGTGGAGTTTCCCAGAAGATCTCAAGCTGCATAAGAGGTTGCAGCAGAACTGTGTTTACTCTCTCAAGATATAATATAAACATAGTTCCTGTGGACGTAGCTTCCCCCCTGGAAGTGAACCACGTAAAATCCGTGTGTTGTGCGACTATTTCATGTGATTGTGCTCTAACTTATTTGCTATCTGTCATTCGTTACATGAACTTTTCTTATCAGTTAATGAATGTATGTATTCTATCCTTCAGTTTACAATAACATAGAAGGTTAAATGCAAGTTGAATGTGTTGAGTATTCTGTATATGATTTTATCAGTGCTTGATTCACAATAGTAACAGTTATAGTGTTAAGTAACTTCTGTATATTTAGTTCAGGGAGTTGAGCATAATTGATGTTAAGCGTGTTAAACTGTAGAATCTTAATAGAAGTTGTTTAACATCCTAATGAAGGTTAACTGAGCTACCATACCTAGGGAGAAATCCTCTGGACCTTGAGAGTGAATGAGCATACTGATTCTTACTGTAGGAAGTATTACAGCACAAAAAGGCGATATCGCACTGTCGAAGGAGCTGCAGTGTGAGATATCACAAGTTAAGAGTTGATCAAAAGAGATAGTTTGCGCATCGTCCTAGAAGCTACGATGCGATAAGAGTCAGTCCCATAGCAAAGTCAGCTAGGAAGAGAGAGTAGCCCTTGCTGAGAGATTCAGCTGATTAATTAGAGTCAAGAGGACCTAGGATGCTATAGAACCTAGTTGAGGAAACCTGATTCTTCAGCCACCCCATCTAGGATCACTTCGGGTTAGACTTCAGGCCATTCTACGGTCTGTCACTGAAAGGGCCAGTGAGCTAGGGGTTTTGTTGGTAAAATATAGTAAACCTGGGTCTGCCTAGTGAGAAGAGCCAACAGGGGATGCTACTCACAACAACATGTGTGGATGCAATCCATGTCCAAGAAAAATCATACCTAATACTTCTTTATTTTGTTTGCTTTTGGATTAAGCCTAGTAACCAATCCCAAGGTCACCATGACTCCATGTAAATCATATGTTATAAAACTATATTTAAACCATGTGGTACAATATGGTATAATGTGGAGCCTAAACCATAAGTGCCAATGTTCAAAACATATCACAAAGGCATATGTTTATATCCATTAAAACCATACCAATATAATGTAAATCATATGTTATAACACTATATTTAAACCATATGGTATAATGTGGAGCCTAAACCATAAGCACCAATGTTTAAAACATATCACAAAGACATATGTTTATATCCATTAAAACCATACCAATATAATGTGGATTGTTATATTATTATATGCCACATCATAAATATTAACCATATCTTTATCCAAGGTCATCCCACGAAGAGATTGTATGCAAACGGCAATGTCAAACTTTATGTGTTATAACCATATAACATAAAAAAAATGCCATCGTTTGAGCTATGGAATTATAACGTGGTAAGGTTTAAATATAGTTTATGTTGGTATAGACCTAATTGTGTTTGGTTAGTTTTATTTATATTAGTAAAAATGATTTTAAGTATTTTTTTAGTAATATTAATAATATATAGAAATATTAAACAATGTTAATTTTAACTTTTGATTATTTTTATTTTTTATTTTTGAAGGTATTTGGTTTTATAAAGGAAAATTGACTAGTCAACAAAAAAAAAAAAAATTCAAAGATAACAAGAAAAATGGAAACAAATTTATACATAAAAATATATATTATATATTTGTCAAAATAGGTTGTTTTAAATTGTGTTTTTTCCAAGGTGTAAATGAAAAAATTATGGAATCTCTATTTATTGAAATATAAATTATATATTTTGTTATAATTTATTGAAATTTAGATTATATATTTTGTTAAAATATAGATTTTTAAAATGTTTTTCTAAATACAAAAAGAAACATGGTGGAATCTTTCTATATTAATGGTTTTTGTTTCATTGTAAAAAAATATGTAATTTGTTATTCATAAGAATCAAAATTACATCATAGTTGTTCATGTAAAATCCCCTTCAAAGTAGGATAGAAGACAATATTGAAGCCCTGGGAAAAACATTACAATATCCAAAAATAAACGAGAGGGATTCTGCCCATCAACCTATAGAAAGCAAAAATGCGGAAAAGACAAAATAACTGTGAGACAAAAAATAGCAGGGCTCTGGAGAGTTGTCATGTAGATACAACCTAAAACAGTCCAAGGCAAAACCAGAATGGAGAAACTAGAAGCAGATAAAGCGACCTTTGGTAATCATGATTCTGTTAATTAAGTACTTACATAAGTGAATAATACCAGGGCAGTCTCCTATTGCAAGATTTGATAGGTTGTCCACGTCAGAATTGAACTCCCTGTACAGGTTCCTGAAGGATAAAGAAAGAAAACAATTCTTTAGGAGCCTAATCCTTTTCAACCAACAATCATAACTCAATGACTTCAAATTGGTGAGACCTCTGGCCCAATCAATTATGACCTTTGATTCACCAAAAATAGAAAGCTAGAGAATTTTTTTTTTTTTTTTTGCGAACCATAAAGGCCCCCATAAGGCTAAAAGTTCAGAAAAAGTATTAGTGCCACTCCCAACACCCATCCTTATCTTGAAACTATGAGAGTCATATATACAGAGGATCATGCCAGTACCACAATTTCCATCCTGCTTGGCCCCATTAAAGAATCCATATATGGTATCCGATTCCAACACCAGGATGATTCGAATCTTTTAAACTTTTGGGGCACAATCTCTATTCCATTACAGAAAACTTGCCACAATCTAAGAAACAAGTAAACCTCTTTGCAAAGTTTAATCACTTCTTCTAATGTCTGCTTCAGTTTTCCTTTGGAGTGTGTGAGGAATGTCGATGTGCAAAGACCAGTGACCTTTGAAAATAGTGGCATTGTAGGAGGGTGCTCATGCTTTTCCTAGGTTGAAAGCTCAAAATGCATTGGTTATGAGCGCATAGGTTGGAGATGGTTATAATTACAAATATAAAGTGGAAGCAGTAACTTCAGCAGCATTGAGACTTGTAAAAAATCATAACAACTGGTTATTGATTGGAGTGATGAACACAATTGGAGTGGCAAGAACCATACCTTTGAAGCGCTCCGACTGGTCACTGCGAGATCCTGAACCAGCTTATTGTCTGCAAAAATAGGGTATCGAGTGCAAAAACAGGGGAGCAGGGGTCGAACAATACCTTCAGCCCAGAAATACGAAGTTGACATGTTTTTTGGGCCATGCATTGGATGCATTTGGTAAGTCTACGTGGAGGAGGTGCATTCAAATGGTCGGTTCTCAAGGGGATGTAGGGCTATAATGCTTCTATCTAGGTAATGATATATATGGTACTGGTTCTAGTACCTAATTCGTAATTGACGTAGGAACATAATTTTCCTTTGGAATGTGCTTAACCGGGTTTGCTTCAATGGTGCAGCAGGGATAAAGATCGTCAATAGAAAATTCATGCAATTGCTCTGTTGGATCTCTAAAGATAGAGGTGCATGGCACTAATATTACTAATAGAAGGTAGACAACTTACAAAAATTACACTTCATTGCCAAACTTGCAATTTTCCATGACACAATTAAAAATGACTAACATAAATGACTAATTTATATTCTTCTAGCTAGTCATTTTTTATGTTGTGACTAAATTAGTCATTTATTTTAGTCATTTTTAACTCTGTCACTTATTATCTAGTCATATTTGTTAATTGGTGACTAAATTAGTCATTAATTTTAGTCATTTATAGTTGGTTCAATCAAAATTGCTCATATTTAGTAGTAAATCACTTGGAAAACCTGTGGTGACTAAGATTTTTAGTCACCTAGTAGCTAATTCCTCAGTTTGTACTAGTGATATTTAGTAAGATAACTTTATGAGATAGCATGAGTTTTCTCCTTAGAAACTCAATTTTATCTCTCAAGGATGTATTATTTATGCACACTATGTTGATAAATAATACATGGAATATTTCTCCATCATTCTTGACTTCTCTTGTGTTCAGCCTCATTATTACTCTCTCTATTTTTCTTGTGCATGCTTGTGAGAAATATCTTTGTAGCTAGATCTACATCCTGAATTTATACAATATTGGTGTCTCTCTTGTAATGTTTTTATGTTTTAACATTTACATCTAGATGTTGTTATTCCTATGCCATCATGTTTTCTAAAAATTGGTATCAGAGTCGAAAGTCTATTTGGATGGTAAAATTGCAGCAAATAAGGGTTCCTGATTCGAGTGGGAGAAATGGTAGCAGGGATGATTTTAAGGAACCTTACTTATTTAAGAGTGTATAAATGTTGGCAAATCTTACCAATGCTTAAAACACCAACTATAAAATGTTCGGTGATATTTTTCAAAAAATATTTTAATTTCCAAGGATTTTATATCGTTTAGATAATAATTTGGCAATTTTTAGGGTGAAAAAAGTTTACCCCATCAAAATTGGGCAAAAAAGGGCTTCAAAAATTGAAAAAATGGCAAATTTTTTTTTCAAGAAAACCCCCTAAAAATAACCCACGGGCTAAATTTCACCCCTAAAATTATCCCTAAATGGTAGAAGAAGGAAAGTTTAGGGCCGAGAAATTTAACGGTCAAAACTACTAGTTATGGAAGATGCAAATGGAGGACTAATTTTACCAAAAGGATCTACTCCTTCCATTGGGTGGAAAAATAAAAAGCCAGTGACTATGAAGGACGAATAATGGGTGGTTCTTGACATAAAGGAATTGGGAATAATACATATATGTTGGATTCATTGCTGGCTTTCAATATTTCAAAAGAAAAGACAACGGAGGGTGTGATCAGCACATTGGTTAAGTTCTATGAAAAAACCTCATCTTCCAACAAGGTATTTATAATGAAGAATTTATTTAATATGATTATGTCAAAAGGTAGATCTATTGCTTTAAATGAATTTAATATGGTTACTAATAAACTAAGTTCTGTAGGAGTGAAATTTGATGATGAGGTTAGGGATCTTATAATATTGTGCTCATTTCTAGAAATATGGAATGGTTTGGCCATGGATATAAGTAACTCTGTCTCTCATTCAAACACTCTTCAATTTGATGACGTTGTTGGTGTTATTCTTAGGAAGTAAATACGAAGAAAAAGAACAAGTGAGACGTTAGGTAATGTGTTGACCATGGAGAGCAGGGGAAGAAAAAGGGAGAGAGGAAAGAGTCTGGGTTATCACAACAAGTATAGAAAGGGAATATCGAAGTCCAGACTAGGAAATATAGAGTGTTGGAACTGTGGTAAGGTAGGACATCTGAAGAAAGACTACAGAGCTTGAAAGAAGAAGTATATGGGAAGCATGAGACTACTTAGAAGCTAATGTAGCAGGTGTTGTGTTACAATATGGTTTGATTCTTGGATTAGATAAGACTATTAATTACTGGGTATTAGATTCAACAGCTTCATGTCATGCTACACCTCATAGGAAATTCTTTCACGATTATGTTCCAGTTGATTTTGGACATTTTTTATTGGGGGATGATGAACCTTGTAAAATTGTTGGAATGGGTATTAAGGTACAAATTAAGTTAAATAATGGAAATGAATGGTTGCTAAAATATGTAAGCCATATTCCTGCTATGAAAAGAAATATGATCTCAACAACATAGTTGGGAGATAGTGGTTGTTTGTCTACATTTGGAAAAACATGGTGGAATATCACTAAGGAGCACTAGTAATAGCAAAATGAGATAGGATAGGAATGTTGTATACATGTCCTCATAATATTTATTATTATATCATTGTAGCTTCCAAAAAAATAGGTGTAGCATTGTGGAATCATAAAATTGACCACATGAGTGAGAAGGGGATGTAGAATCTTCACTCACGGAAATTAATTCCAGATCTAAAGTAGGTAAGTTTGGAATTATATGAGAACTATGTTTATGGATAAAAAATTAGAGTTAGATTTCTCAGGGTTGGGAAACAAAAGAAGAGTGAAAATTTAGATTTTGTTCATACAAATTTATGGGGACCAACTTAGGTACAACCTTTGGTGGCTCTTTTTATTATGTTACTTTTATTGATGATGCAACTAGAAAAACCTGGGTTTAATGCATTAGATAGAAATATGATGTCGTTGTTAATTTTAAGAAGTGGATGGATTTGGTTGAGAATAAGACATGGAAAAGATTGAAGTGTCTAAGATATGATAATGGGGGTGAATGTTGCAGCAAGGATTTTGATAGTTACTGTTCATACTATGGGATTCATAGAGAGGGTTCAATCCTTGGAACACCACAAGAAAATGGTGTGTCGGAAAGGATGAGTAGGACGATCATGGACCATGCAAGGTGTATGAGATTTCATGTAGGGTTTCCCTAGTAGTTTTGGGATGATGTTGTAGATATTGTTGTTTATTTAATAAAGAGAGGGACTTCAAGAGATTTGGATGGTGGAATTCAAGAGGAGGAATGCCAAAGTAAAAAGGTAAACTACTCATTTCTGAGAACTTTTGGTTGTGAAGAATTTGCCCATATTTATAAATAAAATAGAACAAATATTGAGGCTAAATCCAAGAAATGAACCTTTATTGGATATAGGGTTGATGATTTTGGTTATCACTTATGGGATTATGAAAATCACAAAATCATTAGGAGTAGAGATTTGGTATTCAATTAAAAGGTTATGTACAAATATTAGTTATAGGGAAAGAAACAGGAAAATGAAAACATAGAGTACATGGTGCTTGACGAAATCAAAGAAAATGATGTTCCAAATATACTAGAAAATCAAGAACAACAGGAGGTACCTCAAATCCCTGCAAGTGTAAGAAGATCTACTAGTTTAAGTAAATCCCTTCAACAATTCTCTCCTTCATTGTATTATTTATTTATGAATTATTATAGTGAACCAAGATGTTATAAAGAAGAAATGTAGGTGGAAACTAAAAAGAAGTGGTAGAAAAACATGGATGAGGAGATGGACTCAATGGTAAGAAACCAAACTTGGGATTTGGTTGAGTTTATTGTAAGTAAAAGGGCATTGCAGAATAAATTCATTTACAGGTTTAAGGAAGAAGAATGAGGCAAGAAGTGGCATAAGGATAGACTTGTGGTAGAGGGGTTTGCACAAAATAAAGGTATAGATTTTGATGAAATATTTCCTCCTATTGTTAAAATGACTTCAATTAGGACTATTTTTAAGTACAGTGGTGGTGGAATATTTGCATATGAATAGTTAGAGGGAAAAAAATCCTTTCTACATGGGGAGTTTATAAAATTGAGGCACATAAATATTACAACCAAGACAAAACTTACTATAGATGACACAGATAAATTTGCTTAATGAAATGTCAGAAACAGTAGAAAATACTTGAAGCTATATATTTGCTTAATCATTAATAAGAAAAGATAGATTACAATGCAATAAATTGACATGCATACCCATGAAATTTGAATCCAAGAGAGGTAATTTGAATTGAATGCATAAAAGTTCCTTAGTTTTCAATTGACACCACTCAACACATCAGTTAACCACTTAACTCCAACATAATTGACTCTAACTGACTCAGAGGCAGATTAGACCGAGTCCAACAGACTAGAACTCAACTAAATGCAAACAAGTAGGTGGAGGCAGCTTTTTGACTTCAGTTAGGTGAGTTAAACTGAACTCAGCCACCAAATTTAGGTGAGGGTGCCTTTACACTCCAGTTAACTACATTTAAACTAGAAATAAGAATAAATCATGGGAAAGCCGCATTTACCACTTCAATTAACTGAAAATTAGGTGAAGTAGATGCCAGTTGACTCAGTGGGGCACATATATCATGCATATCAACCCATATTTTCTACCTGATAGAAGGAGGAGGCTCAGTTAAGCTCCCTGATTAAATGAGGAGATCCAGTTTGATGATGCAGTCACATGTTTGAGTCAAAACTTAGGATAAGTGGTAAATTAGGAAAAAAATAAGTAAAATAATGATGTGTGGTTGGAAAATGACTCCATCACCCCCCCTTAAGCTAATATCATGTGTAGGAGTAAAAATTAGGGCCCTAGAAACAAAGGCCATAGGTCACCCTTTACAAAAATAATGCTAAAATGCTAAAAAAAAATCTAAGTTAGGAAAAGAGGAAAAACCTGGTGGGAAAGAAAACCCCCCTCAAAATGAACACCAAATAATTAATCTATCTTCACCATGATGGAACTCACCCCTAGAAGTGAACAAAGGGAAGAGAACTTCTTCTTAGTGAATTTCTTAGTGAAAATGTCTGCAAATTGCTCATCTGTGGGGCAATATTGCAGAACAATTGTTTTGTCATGCACAATCTCTTTGATGTAGTGCAAGTGGATATCGATGTGTTTAGTTATTTATCTCTGATTTTCACAAAATATGACAGTTGAAGTGGTGTTACCAATGTCTAATTCTTCTAGAATACCTTGCATCCAAACTACCTACATGCATTGACCGCTCCCCGATACTTTGTCTATGTTGAAGATAAGGAAATGGATTCCTGTGTTTTTCTTGAACTGAAAATAGGCCCACTACCAAAAAGTGAAAACATATACTAAATTGTACTGAAGATCTATGATATCTCCATCCCAATATGAATCTGTGCATCCTACCAAATCTAGATCATAATCAACAACATAGTGAATTCCAAAGTCTCTAGTACCTTGGCACATAATATAGAATACTCTTGGCTTCCATCCAATGAATTTCAAGAGGCTGATGCATGTATATTTATACAACATTCACAGCATAAAAAATAGCAGTCCTTGAATGTGTCAAGTACAAAATGCTTCCAATCAATTACCGACAGATAGTGGAATCCAGCACCAATGTAGAATTTTCCTTCCTCAAGACTGATTCTTGAGAAGAATGGGAAAGGTGTAGACTTACAATCAACCATAATAAAATTAATAAGAATTTATTAGGCATAATTTTATTATATATTCATTATCCCATCAAAATATTGAGTTATTTCTAGGCTAAAACATTTCCTTAGCTGGCCTAAATCACTCATGTCAAATGCTTCATGCAAAGCGGTTTTTATGAAGCTGATTGAAGAAAATGTGCTTCCTATAATTAATAAATCTTCAAAATTCAGAACTATGATCAGAAAATTACATTCATATTTCTGTAGATACACATTTGGATCATATTTACGTCTTGCAAAGTTTTGTGATAGCAGAAAAGAGTCCATCTTTGCATACCAAACTCTTGGGGCCTGCTTTAATCCATACAATGATTTTCGAAGTCTGCAAACTAATGTTGGGTCTCATATGTACCATTTAGGCTGATTCATGTAGATATCTTCTTGTAGGTATCCATGAATAAAATAACTCTTCACATCCATATGATGCACCTCCTAGTGTTTGGATGTGGAAATGGCTAAAACTAGTATAATAGAATCCATTTTTGCCATTGGTTCAAAGGTTTCTATATAGTCCACTCCTTGAACTTGTGAGAAGCATTTTGAAACCAAACAAGATTTATATTATGATGTTGATCCATATTCAGAAACATTATTTTGGTATACACATTTGCATTGAATAAGTTTCCACCCAGGTGGAAGAGAAACTAGCTCCCAGGTTGCATTTTTCTGAAGAGAGTGATATTCTTCATCCATGGTAGCTTTCCATATAGGATCATGATGGGAATGATAATATGAATTTATATCAGATCCAATTATCATATATCATTTATTGGATATCAAATAAGCAGTGCATGAAAGAGAAATACATTCTCTTTGATAGTCTGCTCGAGTTCTCCTTAGATCAACAAGATTTCCAATGTTTGACTCGGCAGAGGAGAGAGTCTTTTCTGCCCAATTTGGTAGATGAGTGGGCTCATTTGGATGTGATTCAGAACCTGATATTGATAACTGATATCATACATTACATATGAAATATCAGAGCACAAAATTTCATTTTCGTCTCCAAAATATTCATCAGGAAGGGGAAGCGATTTTGCAGTTTCTTCCGCAACTAGTTTAAGACCTTGAAGAGGTTCTTCAAAGAGGACACTTCTCTTGATGAGTATATTTTTGTTTATGATAATAAAGATATTGTATCCTTTTTATTATTCAGCATATACAATGAGGATAGACTCAACACTTGTTGGCCACTTTTCCTAACCCGCATGACCTAGGTTCTGCGCAGCCTGTCAACCCAACAAAGACCCGAGATACCAGCCCAATAGAGAAAGCCTTGTCGGCAACACCTACAAAGTAGGCACAGTCTCACCCAAGATATCTATTCAATGGGTAACTTCTAGAACCATGTTTCTATGATTGTCAAGGGATTATAGTCCCTTGGTGCATGACCAAGGCACTCGATGAAGACAACTAGATGGCTAGACGATGGAGTTAGTCTTCCGTGACTGAGCACAACTATATGTCAATGCACACAACCTAAGATTTTTCTCAACCTCACAAATGGTGCAAATGGTGTGGAAAAGGTGACTCGTACTAACAGACCATCTGCGACTCCCTTCATGACTTAAGAAATTAACGCACAGGATGATATATACATATATTTCAACGACACTTTCCCAAACCTTCATCTACTGATTGAAGTATAACATCAGGAATTTAATATATATTTCATCATCATGCAGAAATAAAATAACAAACATTCACATAAACATTCATAGAATTAATCATCCATTCAAACATAAGAGATAACGTGGAAACCCATCTGGGAAAAACCACCAAGGTGCTCTTCATCTGGCATGAGAAAAGGATATAGCACCTTGTAGTCTGCAGGATGTAGACTAATCTTCTGATATGTATTTATGAATCATAATTCTGGTTCTAATGTCTTTGGTTTGTTCTTCTACTCTAGTCCTACTCCTAGAGGTCTGCGCACACAATAGCCAAATCCATGGCTCAACAGCCTCCTATCACTACCAAAGTCTTCCTGAGTCCTCTCTTCCTCTAATCTCTACAAAATTACAGCAAAATGGAATCCTCACTATGGAGCATCCATGAATAGCCAAACCATTAACTATTAATCACCAACTAGTGATCGACCATTACCGAAGTAAGGAACAACCTACTAACTATAGAAAAGCCAACTAAAAAGAAATCATGACCAACCCTCCCTCTATTGAATCCCTCCTATTTATACTATTTTACATGACCACGCAGGGCTGACTACATACAGGAAGTCTGCTAATTGTCACCATCAGCCACCCCTCAGGCTATAGCTGTGGTGATTAAAACTTGACATGAGGCACTATCAGCCTGACTTACAAATATTCCCTCGTATGTGTGTTGTTGCAGGCTTACACTGCGTTAAATGGCCATGATCTGCACCTGTTGCTTTCCTACCATTATTACCTACATGCTCATGCACTCACCTTTCCTTCTTCGTGTTCCTATCCATTCTTCTTGCACTGGTCCTTTGCTTCCTTTGTAACCTTCCTTTATTTCTGTTGCACATGCGATGCACCTTCTTTTGCTTGCTTGCCACTGTTAGTAAGAATATTTCACCTTCTATGGATAGAAGTTGTTCCTCTGGTCTGAATAGTTCAGATCCAGAACAAATGAATGACAAAGGATGAAGACCCTCCCTGGGTATCGTAGATACCTAGAATGCCTGCTTCGATAGTAAAACTATGTACCTATAATCAGATTAAACACACAAACACATCAAATCTATGAGAACATAATCTATTAATCCATGTCAGTGACTAAGGAATCCAACAACATTTACATGTGAAATCAAACAACAATAGTAAAGTGGGACAGAAATCAGCTTTGCATTAAGATTAAAATGGATAATTTTACAACCAATTAATCCTTAGTGTTGACATTCATCTCCATGAAACCAAAAATTTCATCCCCATAAGCTCCAACTTTTCTCTCTATGCTCTCCAATGGCTTCAGCCAAGTGGTCAATCCAACATCATAATAATACTTCAATGGTTCTCCCCCACAACCATGGATATGAGCTTGTATTTATAACGCTCAATGGATAGGAATGGTTGAGAGATTGTGGATGGGGTGGCCTCTAAGATCCTAGGATGAGGTATCTTGAGCTCAACTGACCCACAATGATAGGGATAAGAGAGGACATGAGGCTCATGATCTAGAAGCCTTGAGAATATTATTTTTTTCCCATTTTACCCAGGGTACCGCTTTTCTCATTCTATGATAGAGAGGTTTAGGTACAAAAATATTATGGACCAAGGGCTACAAGTAGTGGAACCACTTATGGACAATGAGGAATAGGTGGTGTGAGGAAGGTACCTCTCATGGATAAAGGGGAAAGCGCGGTGCTGAGTATTTTCATGAAAGACTGACAAACAACATGGGTTTCCACTCCAAGTGTTGGGATTAAGGGAAAGTAGATATGTGAAAGGTCTTATCACATGATGATGATAGGATTTTGGTATAACAGGATGGCCATCAAAGCATGAGTCTTAGAGGGATATGATAAACAAGAGCTTTGAGAGAACTAGTCGTTGCTACGAGGTGAAAATGTTGGCTCAATCTGAGTAGGTAGTCAAGTAGGCATCTGTAGTACATCAATATTTTTGACTCATAGACACAAGTAACCAAGTCATGGCTTCTGACCAATACAAGGTAGATCCATGGGAGGAATAAACAAGCATGGCTACTAGAATACAGTGTAGATCCATGTGATAGAGGACTCAAACTTGGACATAGCTACCAAATCATACAATGTAGATCTATGTCATATAGACGCAAATTTGAGCATAGCCATGACCATACAAATGTGGATCCATGCTAAATATACAAAACTCCATCGCAACCTAGGGGAAAAGCAATGAGCGCTTTAACCAACTACCCAGGGTCTTTGTCTCGTCTTCCATAAAGTACGATTCTGTCCATGTGATTACAATGATCTAAAGTCAAACATGGCAGAAACACTTTGATTAACGGCCACTGATGTGAACTATTAACAAGTGCGAGGGAGATCACCATTAATGTCAATGATTCCCAAGGTACCCTAGTACAATCGATTGAGTGTGAATAGATGTCCTAATGTCAGACACCCAGTCGATTCTATCAATCAAAGGTAAATGATGTGAACCTATGTCGAGAGCGAGAGAATATGTCATTAAGGCATATAGATCTCAAGGTACTAAGTATTTGTTTCTAAGACTATTTCCTGGATAATGAGCTGATGTTGACGGGAATATTCTTGTCGAAGGAGGGCCATGATGAGTCCCACATCGACGAAACGAAACTCAGAACATAGTTCTAGAATGCTGTGAATGTAGTAACCATAGGATTGACTCAAAAGTACTGACACAAATATTGTGTTGATTGCAGAGGTAAAACTTCTTCAAATTCTCTTTAAACATCGGGAGGCACAACAAAATACTTGGCAGCATGACTGAATAGGACAAACACACAATGCGACAGTGGACAATGCATTCTTCTGAAAGACCCAAAGGAGTGGCATGACTCATGAAAGTGGATCATCATGGAGATCAGCTGAATACCCAATTGACTGACATGATGTGTAGATAAGTGCCATGTTAAAAGGTAACGACAAACTACTTCCATTTATTTGCAAAAATGATTCCCTTCCCAATTCCCCCATCATGATTGATGAGTGCCTCTTTTCAATTTTACGAGTTCAAAGAGGGTAACAAACACTTGATATAGCTTGTTGGAAGACAAGTCCAGACTCATATGTTTTACGAACCTAAGAGAGGAGGGGTTTGTTCCCAAAATGGGTCTCTCAATGTTTAATTCAATGAGTCCATTGAAAGAAACTTGGTATCATTCATGTTTAGAGAGTCTGAACGATTACAGAAGAAGACTCCAAAGGGGTCCTTTTTTGTATGGTTTAGTCTCTAAGGCCCAAAAAAGTGTAAAATCATACCTTATAGAACTCTTCCAACCATGATCGGTTGGAGTGTTCCTTTTTCATAAATAGTCCTATCCGAACTGAAAAAGATATAACTTACCGTCGGACGGACGACTCTTCAAATGCTTTAACGAGCGTGAATAAGACAAGATCGCTTGACAATATTTTCATATTTAGGGAGCCTAAAAAGAGTTTAAAGAGGACTCCATGAGGTTTGTTTACACAATGTCACTTTTTACTAGCCTGGAAAGAATAAAAAATGGACTCGACGATATTTTCATGTTTAAGGAGACTGAAAAAGAGGTGAAAAGAAGACTCCATGATGTTTCTTTACACAATGCCAGTTTTTTATGTGCCTGGAAAGAATCAGAAATGGACTCAGACCTTTGATATTGGGTTTAGGGAGCATGACCAAAGTGTCGTAACAAACGCTCATCAACCTTTTCCATTTTATGGAAGTGCGAAAGAGTCATAAAAAAACTCCCAAAGCTTCTTACTATAGTTCTCTTATCCTGCAATCGACTAAAAAATAAGTGTTAAATGCGTTCATAACTAGCATTAAGGGATTGCGACTAATGAATATAGAGTAAAAAGTAATTTTACATCAAAACTATAGTATACCAGACCCAAAAATGCATATATAAGTCATGTAAATAGTAAAAAATCAAATCATTTTACTATTTACTCATATTGGAGAGCATTTTGAGCACTTTATTAGCTAGATCTTCAGCAGCTAATACCAGGAGTTCCCACCGTCAGATTTGAGCACCGTTAGTTATAGGTAATAGCTAAAACATTACTCTTTCTTTTCAAAGCATTTATTTTGAGTTTTGATGGGGTTTTGGGCTTGTATGGAAAGCCATAAAACCTTGAAAATGGGCACCGTGCATACCCCTTACGGGATATGTGGTACCTCCTGAGAACCACGCCTAAAACATAGATGACAGGCAGTGCCACCGCCTGTCTCCAACGGTGCATAGGCGGTGTCAGCCATGGAGATTTCAAAATAATATCACAAGCAATAATAAGTCATTCTCTTGATTTTAAATGATTATAGATGATTCTAATGGGTGCTATTATTGTTTTTGGTAGGTTTTTGTTGCTCAAACATGGTGAAATGGAAAGAAAGGAAACATGACATCGATGATGCTTTTGCTGAAAGGAATGTGGGTTGAATTGCAGCATTACAGGACTATGGGCTCCTGAAATTCTTCCGAACCCCAAGCATGGTGTCACATGAGGGGTTTTTAGAGCACATACTACGGATGTGGAATCCGGAATAGTAGTACTTCGATGTTTGGGCCCATATTCTGATAGTGGAGGTAGAGGATATCTACTTCCTGATTGGTCTCTTAAGGTGGGGTGCCCCCATCTCATTGATAGGTTCCCGTGGATGGGATATTACCACTCAAGAGCTGATAGATCATCACTGTGTTCCAAGGACGAGAACATCAGGGAAGAAAATCGCCATCAGAGCAGTGACGAATGGGCCCTTATGGACCATCTTGTTTACTATGCAAAGGGTGGCTGGGAGTCAGGGTGTGCACTAGGCTTCTAGGGAACACATGTTGTATGCCATAGAGGCCATGGCACCCACGATATTCAACTAGGTAGAATCCATGCTTCCGATATTTAAATATCAGCTAACTAAGTGTCAGCAGGGAGAGCTAAAGAAGTTTGGCTTTGGTTCCATTTTAGCCTGCTTATTCTTCGAGCAGGATCCACAAATGAGACCTTAGGTGGTATTTAGAAGTATGAGAGCACGGGACCCCTGTATGCTGAGGTGGGTCTAGATCATGGCTCATAAAGGAGTAGGTAGAGGGAAGGTGAATTTTAGTGACCCATTCTTCAGATGGCTCTAAGATCGGATCCTCATGGTTGAGGATTATGCTTATGCAGGTACAGACTTCACCAGAGCTCTTGACCTACCACTCCCACCTGGTGGACAGTGGGGCGACATTGGTAAGAAGCAAGAAACCCTAAAATGGATGAAATTTTTTTATGTTTTTTAATGTTTTATATTTTTTATGTTAAGTGACGAGACCTATATATTCTCATGTAGATGTTGGAGTAGCATGACCGGGAGGATATTCTCCACTGGATAGGCGAGGTGGAGCCGGCTTTGTACCACGGGGTGATGATATCACTGGGGAGTTAGAGGAAAACCTGGAGAGTTTGACCTTGGATATCCCAGATGCTTCCATTGATGACCTCCCAATGAGGTATCATAGAACTACATCAGGAGTACCAAGTCGATTCAGTAGGCTGCTGCGTATAGTAGCTCGAGCAGTGATGTGCTACCATGAGCATCACTAGTGTATGAGATATGTACTGAAAGCTGACAGCTTCAAGATTTTGAATAGTGTTTTTTCTTGNGTTTATTTACAATGGACCATGTTTGATTTCAATGTCATGAATGGGCAATATGCCAATCTAGGATGTAATTAGCTAATGAGTCAGCAACTACATTATGTTCCCTATGGATATGCCTATAAGTGATGGTTTCAAATGATCTTTCCAGCAAACGTACTATCCGAAAGAGGCAGAGAAGAACTGGGTTTCTAATGGTGTAAACATGGTTTAAATGGAAAACCACAAGTTGTGGGTCCATCAAGACTACCAGATTATGAACATCTTGAGAGGCAGCTTTAGTCAGGAGACCGATGACTGCTTCATACTCGGTGATGTTATTAGTAGCAGGACCTATAAAAACTGTTCCTGAACTGACCAAATCTTCAGTTGGGGAAAAGAAGACCCAAGCAGCTGAGGCGAGATTCAAGGTGTGGCAGAAAGCACCATCAGTGAAGTCATAGAAAGCCATCTGCATGACCAAAACATGGTATAAACAGATGTAGACAGGAAACTCAAAACCATATTGAAAATACTAAAGGCACACTAAAAGCCAAGCAATATACATATATAAAAGATACTATCCAAGAAAAAAATAGGCATAGTACCTTTTTAGGTACAACCCATTGCGAAGTTACCCAAAAGGGATTCCATAATAATCAACGAGCTCATAGGCTCCTTTATCTAACACCTTAGAAATGACAAAAGGTCCGTACCACATGGACTCGAACTTACCTTTCCCTAGTTTGTCATATCTCTGATCATAAGTCAAGACTAGGTCACCATCATTAAAGACACAAGGTTGGACATATTTATCATACTACACCTTGATGCATTTCTTATGTGCCTCATTAGCCAAGGTAGCATCTCTCTGAGTCTCATCAAGGTTATTCAAGTACAAAACTCTTTCTTCCTCTGCGGAAGTGCCTGGGAGAAGTTTGACGGCAAGTTGTAAAGATGGAATCTGACATTGAATCGGTAAGATAGCTTCAAGTCTATAGACAAGTTAGAATGGCATGAAACTAGTGGTTGTTTTCACAGAAGTCCGATAAGCCCAAAGAGCAGAGAAAATAATGTGGTGCCAGTTGGATTTATGATCTCCAACCATCCGACAAAGCATAGTTTTTAAAAATTTGTTAATGGCCTCTACCTGACCATTAGCTTGTGGATAATATGGCATAGAGTTTTCATGGTGAAAACCTAGCTTAGCACTCAGTTCCTCCATAATTTTATTACGGAAATGGGATCTATGATCAGAAATAATGGACTGTGGGACTCCAAATCTAGCTATGATATGATTGAACAAGAAGAGAGCGGCATTCTTACCATCTTCCGCATATGTAGGCATGGCCTTAGCCCATTTTGTGAAATAGTCAACGGCTATGATGATGTAACCATGCCCCTTGGTTGAGGTAGGCTTACAATGCATGAAGTCAATCCCCCATTTGGAAAATAGGCCAACGGAAATGACAGGGTCTAGCAGAGTAGGATGGGTGCACTGTTTAGGATAAAAGTGTTGAAAAGGTGGCAATTTCTTAACAGCCTCATGACAATATTTGAAGATAGAAGGCCAGAAATAGTTAGTGTGAAGGATTTTTTGGGCTATAGCCGTCCCAGATAAATGACCGCCACATGCTGCAGAGTGGAAATCATTCAACACATGTTCAGCCTCCTTATGGGTGAGGAATTTCTGGAGAATAGAATCAATCCCATGTCTATACAAGGTATCATTTAGGATGAGGTAGTATTTCACGTGGTGATGGATAAGGTGATGATCGTCACATGATAAATGTAGCTGAAATCATTGTGTTTGGAGATAAATAATAAAATATCCATACCAAGGGTCGGTAGTGCTAATCAGGAACAAGAATTCATCCAAAAATGAATCACTGGGCTCAGATTCCATCGAAGCATAGGGAATATCACACATGAGCTTGGAAAATACCAAGGATTTCTTTGATGTGGCTTTGGCAAATTCCAGATCAAACTCCTTTAGTATGACTATCCATTGGGAGTACTTGCCCCCGAGCACCTGACGAGTCAAGATGTAATACGCAGGGTTATGGTCTGCCAATACAGTAGTAGTGCGGAGCAAAATGTAGTGATGAAACTTTTGTACAGCAATGACCGTGGCCAATGCTAGTTTTTCCACACATGAATAGTGAGTTTCGAAATCCATAAGATTCTTACTAGCATAATAAATCACGTGCTCCTGACCATGGATATTTTCTTACACTAAAACCATAGCAATGGTAGTAGCGGAGGAAGCAATATACAGAAGAAAGTCCTTTGAATAATATGGGGTGTGTATCATGGGTGAATGAGTCAGAGTGTGCTTAATATTATCAAAGGCACATTGGGCCTAGTCACCCCAGAAGAACGAGGTGTTCTTCTTGAGGAGATGCATATAACCATGTATTTTCTCTGCAAAATTGCACACAAAACAGTGGAGAAAGTTTTCCTTCCCTTGCAAACTTTGGAGTTCAAGGATATTAGTTGGGGCTGGTAGAGCTAGAATGGAGGCAATTTTCAAAGGATCAATCCAGATGCCATATTTAGATACCACAAAACCTACCAGACGTCCCATCTCAATGCAAAAAACACATTTATGCGGATTGAGCTGTATATTATAATGATGGAATCTCAGGATTATCTCTCTAAGATGACTAGGATGGTCCTCCCATCACTGCGAATGAGCAGGGAGGTCATCAAGGTACAGTTCAACAATATGTTTAATATCATGAAACACATAGGACATTGCTCGTTGGGATGTGGCTCTAGCATTTTTCAAGCCAAAAGGTAACTTCTTATATGCAAAGGTTACCCATGGGAAAATGAATGCTGTCTTATGCTGATCGAAGGGTAATATTTCAATATGATTATAGCTAGAGAAGCCATCCATAAATGAAAAGATGACACTTCCAACACAGTTGTCGATAATCTGATCGATATGCGGAGTAGGAAATTTTTCCTCGGTACAAGCTTTATTCAAATCCCTAAAGTCGATATAGAATCTAATGGTGCCCTAATTTTTATTGATAGGGACAATGTTTGATACCCATTCTGTCAGGGGTATAGGATGAATAAACCCATCTTTGAGAAGTTTCTCAATTTTATCTTTAGTAGCTGTGGCTTTCCGAGGATGGACTTGCCTTAGTTTTTACCTGACAGGTTTAGCCATGGGATAGGTTTTAATCTCATGGACCAAAATGGATGGGTCAATCCCCAACATCTCTTCATAGGACCAGGAAAAAATATCATGGAATTCTTTGAAAAGTGCCTTGTATGCTTTAGATTCATTTTGCTGAGTAGTTCTTCCCAACATGAACATGTTTGATAGTATTAGGCTTGGCTGATATGTCAATCGGATTCGTCTAAGTAATGTTGCAAAGGTTTGCTTCAGAATCTGTATCTTGCAACAATATGGGACTTTGGGGTACATTGACAATATTAGTAGGAAACAAGGATGCATAATCATGGCTAACCGAACTAGTGTTGGGGAGGAACATGGATCTATGATGGTGATCCTCCCAAATGGACTCATCTGTATTCATGATCTCCATAATGGACTCATTGGAGGGAAAAGTATCAAAGAGATAATCTAGGATGGAAAGAGAAGGTTCTAACAAGTACAGTAAATGGTAAGGATCCTAAGCCACTAGATGAAGGTCATCAGTGTGATCATCAGAAAAGGTTTGAATGGTGTCATACATTGCTTCATGTGGACTCAACGAGGTGGACTCAACAACGTTTTTGCCCTTAGGCTCATAATCAAATGAGGCGATCATATGGACTGTCGCGGTATCTATGCTAGGAGGAGTGGATGGAAAAATCCCCATAAGGGATGCATCCTTCAACATACCTACCCCAATCAACTGGTAAGGAGGAGGGGACTTGCCTAACATGGGGATGTTATTAGCTATGGAGGTAGTAACATCCGACGTACAGAAATCAAGCTGGTCAATGGTAACAATTCTCCCTAGATGTGGAAATTGGACTGTTTGGAATACTGTTGAGGTGACAACAGTCATGGCATAGAACCAATTTCTTCCTAGAAGGAGGTTGTAATCTAAGGGGGCATCTACCACTTCTACTTAAATGGAAACAGTTTTCCCCCCCAGCTCTCTACTGCTAGGGCTGATATGGGACCATGGGGTTGAAAACCCCATTCGTCAAAGGCATTAAGGGTCATAGGTGATGTTACAAGCTCAGGAGAGCTGAGGGCCTTCCAACAAGACAAAGACAAAATCGAGGTCGAAGCTCCTTCATCTAGTACTGTTCGAAAAACTTTCTTTCCCACTACTTTCATAATGATATAAAAAGCAAGTTTATGAGGTAACCTATACTTATAGTTCTCAACATTGAAATGAATCGAGTTAGTATTATCTGGGTCTAAAGCTTCTAATGGTGTCAACATGTTTTTGCGCTATGTAGGGCAACTTTGGAGTACCTCTAAGGTAGACATTGCACAAGGTTCCTGAGCGAGATCTTCAAATACATTATAAAATTGAGCATCTTGGGCATTGGGATTAAAGATAGCCTTCTGAAGAGTAGTCTTGGGTGGATGCAAAATCATGTTGAGAGTAGGCTTCTCGATAGATAGGGGGACATTATATGAGGATTCAGGAGAACTAGTAGAGGGAGCTTTCCCTGAAGAAGAATGATATTCTTTTTTATCTACAGGTTTGTTATAATTTTGAATTCAAGTTTTTAGATTAATGGTATCCAAGGTCATCATATGAATTTCTTCTGATGAACTAGAGTTACCCTAATTAGACATGTGGTATATCAGTTGTTGCTAATAGGGAAAAGGGTTTGTGAGTACTGCGGGTGCGGGATTTGATTTTATAAATTGGGAGATTGCGTCTCGATGAGGACACTCCTTTTAGAAATGGTCACCTCCGCATAGTAGACAGGGATATTTTTCCTTTCGTTTCCCTTTATCATTATCATTGTTGGTTGGTCTTGGATTCTCCTGTTGGTTTTCAGGTTTTTTTATTTCTATTTTTACCCTTCTTTTTATTATTCCCCGAGGTTTGAGTACTTTGAATAGAATTAACCTCAATGGAAACCTTAGGAGTCGAAGGAGTAGCAGTGGAAGTCTGGGGTTTCTTGTAAGGTTTCACTACTAATGGGGACTGGGTTGAACCAACAATCCCATCAATAGGTACTTTTGCTAGTGGCTTGGCAGGATTGGTGCTAGGGCAAGGAGCTTGAGGAATCAGGTCATAAAGAGTTCCAGATTGGGAATAAACCAAGTCTAGTTATTGAGCCTGACTAATATCATTCTCTTCAGTAACGAAACCACCCATGGAACATCTCAGGAAATAGGAGGCAAAAAATATTTGGTAAACCAATGAGCTAATAACTGATCCAGAATAGGGGCCTTAATAAGCCTTCTCTGCATTCTCCACTCATGGATATGATCAGATATGTGGGTCAAGGTGTTTTGTCATAGAGAAGTTAAGAGATCATTACCCATTTCATAATGAATAAGGACCTAAAATTGTGTAAGAAACACAGTTGCCAAGAAGCCAAAATCCACAAATGAATGTTGTGGGAGTTCAATGTACCACTTCGTGGCTATACCGGTCAAAGTTCACTGAAAAAGTCATAAATGAACTGAATCATCCATGAGGGAGTTTGAAGAACACCACAAACGGAATGTCATAACATGGTTCTTTGGGTCATCTCCCTACTTCCCATTGAATTTCGGGATGTCCAATGGTATATTTACCGGAATAGGAGGCCACGAGGGATTGTGTCGAATGGGGTTATTAATCAACTTGGACAAATATGGTAAGTCCAAAGTTTCTAGGAAAGGTAACTAACGGTTGGGTTATACATACTGGTAATATTAATATGGCATATAATTACTAGTAGGACCATACATGGAATGAAACACAAGTTGCTTTGAAGAAGAACTAGCGGAAAATCCACCTGCAGGGGGTTGATTTCCAGGATCGGGACCGCTAGGACCGCTAGGGCCTTCAGGAGGAGGACCACCAGGACCACCAGGAGGTCGACCATCAGACTCTCCAGGGCCACTAGGAGGTAAATCTCTAGAGCTTCTGGAACCACTAGGAGGAGGGCCACCAGACCCTCCAGGGTCGTTAGGAGGAAAGCCACCAGGCCCCCCAAGACCATTAGGACCATAAGGACCATAAGGAGGAAATTTTCCAGATCCTCCAAGACCATTAGGCCCCCCAGGGGGAGAACCTCCATAAGGCAGTCCTTCAGCACCTCCTGCAGTATGTATAGGTATCCCCCCCATAGCTGGCACGTAAGACCAGTTGGGTTTCCCCCATGGCGTAAAAGTATTACTAGGGTATGAAATTCCAGCATAAGGCATTCTTGTAGGATTAGGTGGATGATTAATTTTACCTACAGGTATTTGATAACCATAACCTCCAGAAGATTGAATGGTTATAGGTTGTGCCCCCAAGGGTTGACATGAACTGGATGGGGGATTAACCGCATTAGTATGGGTGGGAGGGACATAAACTATAGATGGTTCTATATTAGAGGTCTGCCCTTGACCAGGTACAATTTTGGTGTCAGATAATGTAGGTCGTTTTGGGGGTTACCCCCCAACATTAGAAGGTACTAAAAAAATAGGAATCAAAGGTTGGGCCCCAGGTGCAGAAGACCTGGGAGGATTTGGAACAAACATAACATGGGAGGTGATGGGGTTGGTAATTTGACCTGGGTTGTGTGGTGTTACTGCATGATCTATAATCGGTTCAATGGGTCTCATAGAATCGGCAAGCGAACGATATCCCACAGGAATATATGTGGAACATGATGGTGTCGAGCCTAATAGTTCATCTATTTGCTTGTTAATCTCCTGTGCACGGAGAATGGCAGCACAGTATTTCCTACATTCTTCTTCATCTTCAGAAGAGTTTAAATGGGTACCAAATGAGGCAATGGCCTGTCCTATAGAGGTATCCCGAAATGGATCATTGGGACCATAATACGGATGGGTAGTATCATCAACATGACCTTCAGTGGGAGAATGGAATGAGGTATTTCCCTGAGAAGGTTGTTGGACCAAGGGAGGCGAGCGTGAAGAATATGGTCCTCCACTTTCTGTAACCACATTATCTCCTACTTCGGAGGTGGTGGCAGCTCCTTGGTCGATAGCTTCGATTGGATTTTTTCCTGAACCAGGAATAAAATCAGGTGGCAAGCCCCGTACTCTTTTGGATTTCTTAACTTAGCCAGTTTGTATAGTTCCTATCTAACCTAGGGTCTGAAAAACTAGAAAACACACCAAAAAATTTCCCTACACAAGCTATAGGTCAAAACAAGCACACTTAAAATGATAGGAGGAGTTCAAATAGTCAGGTCTCTCACCTGGATTGTCAAGAAGGTGCCACTTGCAATATACCTCGAGGGTACATGCATAGTAATCTCCCCAAATGTTGTTTTCAGTGTATGGCTCCAAGCAAGATAGCCAAAGGGATTTTCTTAGATAGATAAGGTATCCTAGTGGGGTCTCCCGATATACTCAAGGTATGTGGGAGCTCGAATCAGTATTAGTGCTATCTAATGCATAACCGTACAAAAGGGGCCTTCTGATATACAATTGAGTACATGAAGTACCTTTCTATATACCTCAAGGGTACGTGGAAGAACCGTACGAGTCCCAGGATGTAAAGAAGACAAATAACGATATCTCCTATGCTTAACGATGCCCGAACACGTCTCTAACCTATCACTCCAATTGCTACATAAATTTTAACCTATAACTACCATTAATTTTAAAGTGGAGGGTTAGGTGAATGCATGGTATTTTGACAGAAAAGTAAAACCATGAAGTATGCTTATGCAGTAAGAACTACATATCAATTCAGAAAAAGACTAGATCAAGGTAAAAACTAATAGATTGAGAGTGATAAAGAGCATAAAAGGTCGAAAATAATTTAGATCTAAACAGATCTAGAAGTTTCAAACCAAAATCCACTGAGTCATATAGCAGATCTGACTGAAGAGAGTTGTAGAAGGAGCCTAGATTCAGACAAGAGTTGGAGAACTGAGGAATATTAGATCAATTGATACATACATTCATTTCCCAGCAGAGTCATCAAATTTGTTAGCAGGAATATTTCACCTTCTGCTGACAAAAGCTATTCCTCTGGTCTAAATGGTTCAGATCTAGAACAAATGAACGACAAAGGATGAAGACCCTCCCTAGATATCGTAGATACCTGGAATTCTTGCTTTGATAGTAAACCTATGTACCTATAATAAGATTAAACATGCAAACACATCAAAGCTACCAGAATATAATCTATTAATCCATGTCAGTGACTAAGGAATCCAACAACATTTACATGTGAAATCAAACAACAACAGTAAAGTGGGATGGAAATCAGGTTTGCATTAAGATTAAAATGGAGAAGTTTACAACCAATTAATCCTTAGTGTTGACATGCATCTCCATGAAACCAAAAATTTCATCCCCATAAGCTCTAACGTTTCTCTCTATTCTCTCCAATGGCTTGGGCCAAGTGGTCAATCCAACAACATAACAATACTTCAATGGTTCTCCCCCTCAACCATGGAAATGAGCTTGTATTTATAAGGCTCAATGGATAGGAATGGTTGAGAGATTTGTGGATGAGGTGGCCTCTAAGATCCTAGGATGAGGGATATCAAGCTCAACTGACCCATAATGATAGGTATAAGAGAGGACACGAGGCTCATGATCTAGAAGCCTTGAGAATCTTCCTTTTTTCTCATTTTACCCAGGGTACCGCTATTTTCCGTCTATGAAAGAGTAGTTTAGGTAGGAAACACTTATGGACCAAGGGATAAAAGTGGTGGCACTTCTTATGGACAACAAGGAATAGGTGGTGCAAGAAAGGTACCGCTCATGGATAAAGGGGAAAGCACGGTGCTGAGTATTTTCAAGAAAGACTGACAAACAACATGGGTTTCCACTCCAAGTGCTAGGATTAAGGGCAAGTAGGTATGTCAAAGGTCTTATCACATGATGATGACATGATTTTGGTATAACAACAACTTCTTCCTTATGACCCTTTCCTAGGACAACAGTCCCCAAACACTCACATGTGGCTTGTCCCGAGCCACAAAGTAATGGCAATAGGAGGTGGCGCAAACTACACGACCATCTCTTTGCTGAGAAATTTTTTTTTTATTTTTTTTTTTGCACCTTCTCCTGCTTCCTGCCTTGCACACTTTGTTCCTTATGTTTTTTATTTCCTGTGTTTCCTACACCATGGAATCATCCCATAGAAGAATTTTTAGATTACAAAACTTTAGTTACTTTAGTCATACCATTTCTTCCTTGGCATCATCTGAGGACTCTTAATGGCGAGTTCCACTTATGAATTTCACCAGGATTGTTAGTGTCCTGTTCCAACACAGCAATCAAATTCTTATTATCATTCTCAGGCTCCTCAGGTTTTCGTCTTCATCTTGATTTTCCACTTCCTGTTCTGCGGAGCTAGATGCGCCAGTGCCCAACTGATGATCGCATGTGCCAGAGATATGAACTTTGAAGAATGAAGCATTGTCCATATTGAAAACCAGAAAATCCATGAATTCAAGGGAGTTATTAGAGATGAATGATTCCCAAACTTTGATGAATTTCACCTTAGCATCATAGTCTACAAGCCATATCTGGCCATGTAGCCCTTCTTTGGTCCTTCCACACATGGAGGCCTCACATGTACTGCCAGAAGTTGGGCCTACTTACCAGCCCTACAGGCTTAGTGAAGTGGGGCAAAAACTTGGATCCCCACTGGATTCCTTTCAGGTGCCATAGCCAGAGCTGCTAACCAATTGAAAAAGAAATAGCTGAGGATGACTTCACCAAAGACTTCTAGCTGGGTAAAAATAACTTACATACTATTAACATATTCCTTATTCCCATCTTCGGAGATAACCGACACACTAAAGGTTGCAACAACTGCTTTGTCTGGTAGAGCCGCTCACAATGGCACTCCTCAACCCATCTGTAATTGGTGCTCAAGCAGCATGACCAAGGGATGTTTGCTCTGGGTGCACCCTTATTTTATAAGAGTAGCATTGGGCCACATGCCATCTTGGATTATCTAGGTGCATCATTAGGAAAAGACCCTCCTTTGGTGCACCAAATATTCCTCTCTGATGCGGCTTTTTTCACGCGCTCGTATTTCCTGTTCATTTTTAGCAAGAAGGGTGATGCTCCCCTACAGTTCTTGCTCTTTCTCCTTCAACAGGGCCTTGCGCATCTTTGCCTTCCTCTACTGTTTTGTTTCCTGATAAGAAACAAAATTTTCCCTTAGCCAAATTTCATACACGACCACCTATTGAATTTCATAGACTTTATCTAAGGATAGCTTGGAGAAGTCTATCTGTGTTGATGTATTTGTAACTTCAGAATGTATTCATCTATGTATCTTATGTATTGTAACCCGATGTTTATTCCTGGATGTATCTATTATGTAATTGAGTCATGTTGTCATGCCCTGATGTTCCGATCCGAAGAATCAATAATGTAAACAAGTCATGTCAAGTCATAGTGGGTAACCCTCTGATTGTGTAAGGGTTAAGTCCCCGCAATTTCAGGGCACTAGGGTTACTAGACTCTCCTAGTAGAGGTCAGGCCTAGTAGGATTTTATTCATGTTGGGATTAGTATAAATAGATAGTTGGGGTCTCTATTTAGTACACATCACTCACACACTCAAGTGTAGCGCATAGTTGAGGAAGGAGAAGACACTGGGGCTTGACAAGAAGAATATTACTGCTGTCGAGAGTGCATCTTACTATTTTGGGGTTTTACATCTTGTGTTGATTCTATCTTTGAGGAAGTTGCGGGGTTTTCTCCATTTATGGTTTCCCCGATGAAAAACACTGTGGTCTTCGTCTCTTGTGTTTGATTGCTATACTTTTTGTTCTCTCAGTAAAGATCCTAACATAATGCTAGCTTAATGTTGAAAAACTAACATGGTATCAGAGCTAACCTGAGAAGAAGACACTGTGTAGCTACGGGAACTAGGGATTCCTAGTTTGTGGATATTCCTCCACATATTTTTAGTAAAAGTAAGGTGGAATAACTCTTCTCCTCAGGGTGCATCTTTCTGTCGAAGCATATTCCAATTCTGAGGTTTTTCACTTTTGGACCTGTCATTGCTGTCAAAAATTAGGGATTTTTACAGAAGAGGAATTTTTTAGTGAGACCAGGCCTAGATTGATCTCCTCCCCAAAATCAAAGTTAGGGACAAATTTCAAGGCATTTGGGTGGACAGAACTCTGGAAAATAAAAACCCTAATTTGCTCCTGAACCAGCTCTACAGGATTGCAGCTCAAGTTTCAGATATAACATCTTAAACCTAGTAAGATCTAAAATATTTTGTATTTCCATTTGAGGTTCTTAGTTAAGATGTCTCATCATACCAAGCTTAATGAAAATCTTGAGGGAGCTGATAACTTCTGAGCCTGGAAGTTTAGGATCTCCCTGGTCCTGGAAAAAAATGAGTTAGACTCCTACATCCATGAGGAGGTTCTAGTTCTAGAGGGAGATGAGGCAAAGACCTTTCATAAAAAGAAGATGGTTATGGCAAATAGGATCATTGTTTATTCTATCAAGGATCACCTTATCCCATAGGTGTCCTCTCTCAAGACACATAAAGCTATCTTTGATGCCCTAACCAAATTATTTGAAGGGAAGAACATAAACCGGAAGATGACACTAAGAAAGAAACTAAAGAATGTGAAGATTCAGAATGCAGAAACAATCCAGTCTTACTTCACAAGAGTTTCTCATATCAAAGAGAAACTAGAAGCAGTTGATGAAGAAGTGGAAAATGCAGAGATTGTAATGACTAAATTGAATGGCCTTCCTAGGTCATGGGATTCTTTCATCCAACGAATCTGTGCTAGAAAGAAGTTAGTCAAGTTCAGCAGATTATGGGAAGAGTGCTCTCAAGAATAAGCTCAGATAGCAGCTCGAGAAGAGAAGATGGGAAGTGAATACCAAGCTCTCATGGTACACTCCAAGTCTCACTCCAAGTCAAACAAAAGAAGACCTCATATCTCCAGAGGTAAGCACTCTCACAAAGATAACACTAGAAAAGATGTATCTAGGATCATATGCTATATATGTGATGAAGCAGGACACTATGCAAGGAATTGTCTTAACAAACAGAAGATAATGAAGAAGAGTAACAAAATAAGACATCATGCTCATGCTGCAGAGGATGATGAACCATCTAGGAAGAGATCCAGATATGAAAGTGAATATTCTTCAAGCAAGGATGAATATGTTCTAATATCTGCTCTCATAGGTAACATTACTCATGGAAGTGATGATTGGATTATAGACAGTGGGGCTTCCAAACATATGAATGGATTCAAGGAATCCTTTGTGAGACTTTCAGAACATGAATCACCTCACAAAGTAAATCTAGGAGATGACTACCAATATCCAATAAAAGGTAGTGGGGAATCTTCCTATAAATTAGACTCTGGAAAGTCTCTAACAATGAAAGAATTATTGTTTGTGCCAGGACTCAAGAAGAACCTTCTCTCCATATCAGCATTAGATGCAAAAGGAATGCAGGTTGCATTCATAGATGGTCAAGTCATCATGTGGCCAAAAGGAAATACTATCAATGATGTGGTAGTTATTGGAGAACAAGAAGGAGGATTGTATGAATTAAAGGGCCATCCAGAACAAGCCTTGGTCCATGACACAGTAGAGCCAAGTGAACTTTGGCATAGAAGGCTTGCACATGTGCATTACAGAGCACTACCTATTGCAAGAAAATCTATCGAAGGTCTTCCATAAATCCAAGCAAAACATGATGGGGTCTGCAAAGGATGTGTGAAAGGAAACAATACAAAGAAGACATTTCCAAGTAGTGAAAGAAAAGAAAAAGGAATATTGGAAATCATCCACTCCGATGTATGCGGTCCTATGTCATCAAACTCTCTAAGCGGGTATGCATATTATGTTTCTTTTATTGATGACTTTTCTAGGAAGACATGGGTTTACTTAATGAAGAACAAAGACGAAGTATTTAGTAAGTTCAAGGAATTCAAAGCCTTGATCGAGAACCATACTGAAAAAAATATCAAGACCATTCGATCAAATAATGGTGGAGAATTTACTTCAAATGAATTCAAAGAGCTATGTAAAGAATCAGGGATTAAGAGGGATTTTTTCACTCCTTATAATCCACAAAAAAATGGGATTGTAGAACGGAAGAATAGAACTATCATGGAAGCTACAAAAGAAATCCTTCATGATCAAGACCTTCCTATGCATATTTGGGTGGAAGCTTCCAGAACATAGGTGTCTGTATAGAACCGTAATCCACATAGAGTACTTGAGAACAAGAATCCTGAAGAATTCTTCTCCGGCAAGAAACCAAAAGTCAGCAATCTCAGAATATTCGGTTGTCCTGTGTACATCCACATTCCAAAAGAGAAGAGGACTAAATTAGATCCTTCAGGAAAGAAGGGTATATTTGTGGGATACTCTGAAATCTCAAAGGCTTACAGAATATATTTCCCAGGATACAAAAATATTGACATCAGCAGGGATGTGACATTTGATGAAGACACAGCTTACAACAAATCCAGAAAGAGACCTGCTAAAGAACCTGAAGAAGCACAAGCACCCAGAATTCATGATACAACCATGAATGAAGAAACTCGAGAAGAAGATAGAGAATTTGAAGAACCACAAAGACCTGTAGATCCACCTATGGAAAAGAATCCTCATAAGAGGAAACCTACTTGGGTACAAGAACTTATCCAAGGTGCGGAAAGATATGGGACTCCAGAAGAGAATCACAGAGAGAGAAAGAGGACCAGTTCCCATTCTGGGTATGTAGCTTTACTATGTGATTGCATTGATAAAGAACCTTCCAGTTATGAAGAAGTGGCAGAATGGAAAGAATGGAAGGATGCTATGATTGAAGAGTACCAATCGATCATGAAGAATGATGTTTGGGATGTTTTCCCAAGACCAGACAGGAAGTCAGTTGTAACTTCCAAATGGATCTACAAGATCAAACATGCTGCAGATGGTAGCATTGAAAAATATAAGACAAGATTTGCAGCTTAGGATTTCTCTCAGAAAGAGGGAATAGACTATGAAGAAACCTTTGCACCTATAGCCAGATACACTTCCATCAGATCAGTACTTGCTCTGGCTATAGTGATGAAATGGAAGATACACCAGATGGATGTCAAGACTACTTTCTTGAATGGTGTAGTGGAAGAGGAAGTGTATGTAGAAAAACCACTTGGTTTTGAGACACATGACAGGGAGTCTCATGTATGCAGATTGAAGAAATCCCTGTATGGTTTGAAACAGGCACCCAGGACATGGTATGGTAGAATTGATAGCTTTCTATCCAATTTGTGCTTTACCAAGAGTAAAGCAGATTCCAATCTCTACTACAAGGTTGAAGATGGCAACCCAGTGATGCTTCTACTATATGAAGATGATCTGTTTGTGACAGGTATGGATGGGTTGATTACTGATACGAAGAGAAAGATTTCTGCCAAGTTCGAGATGAAGGACTTGGGTATGATGCATTACTTTCTAGGTATGAAGGTGTGGCAAAGTGCGGATGGAATCTTCCTTGGACAAGGGAAGTATGCAGTAGAGATCCTGAAGAGGTTTGGCATGATGGAATGCAAGACTATGGCCACACCTATGGCATTGAACTTGAAGCTATTGAGTGATGGTTCATCAAATTCGGTTGATGCTATGATGTATCATCAGATGATTGGATCATTGATGTACCTGACAAACACGAGACCAGACATTTGCTTTGCTGTGAACACCTTGATCCAGTTCTTGACAGATTCAATAAATGTTCACTTGATTGTTGCAAAGCATATTCTGAGGTACCTGAGGGGTACAGTTGATTATGGGCTCAAGTACGATGTGAATCAGAAGATTAACTTGGAGGGTTATGTTGATTCAGATTGGGTAGGCAGTGCCATCGATAGGAAGAGCACTTCAGGGTGTTGCTTCAATATGGGATCAGGTGTGATCTCTTGGTTTAGTAGGAAGCAATCCTATGTGGCACTGAGTACAACTGAAGCAGAGTATGTCATAGCTTGTTCAGCTAGTTGTGAGGCAGTATGGCTATGGAAGCTACTGTCTGATTTATTTGATCTCCAGATGGATGCTTCTTGTATACATTGTGACAACTAGAGTTGCGTGAAGTTGTTAGAGAATCCAGTGTTCCATGACAAGTCGAATCGCATTAAGATCAAGTATCAATATATTAGGGATATGGTGCAGAGGGGAGTAGTGAAGCTCCAATATGTTGTGATGAAGGAATAGATAGCTAATGTGTTGACGAAGCCATTGGCCAGAGTGGAGTTCGAGTACTTTAGGGAGAAGCTTGGTGTTCTCTAGATCGAGGTTTCCTCCAAGGGAAAGTGATGAGTCCCAAAGCCATTCTAATGAGTAGGTCAAATGTAAGGGATAAGCCATTATGTCATGGTGAGAGGATTTAGTTCCTTCCATTTCAAATACGAGTGCTGAGATTCATAGCCATTCTAATGAGTAGGTCAGATGTAAGGGCTAACCCATTCTATCATGGTGAGAGGATTCAGTTTCTTCCATGTCAAATATGAGTGCTGTCCATTCTATTGAGTAGGACAGATGTAAGGGCAACTGCCACTCTCTAGGATAGTGGAGGCACCTAGTATGTTACCAGGTAGCTCAGTCTAGGACTGGGGGCCATTCTGTCATGGTGAGAGGATTCAGTTCCTTCCATGTTAGATGTGAGTGCAGGCCATTCTGTCATGGTGAGAGGATTTAGCTCCTTCCATGTCAGATGTGAGTGCAAGCCTTTCTATCATGGTGAGAGGATTTACTTCCTTCCATGTTAGATGTGAGTGCGGGCCATTCTATCATGGTGAGAGCATTCAATTCCTTCCATGTCAGATGTGAGTGTTGGGCCTTTTTGATGTGATTGTAGGTTCCTACATGATTAGATGTGAGTGCTGGGTGTTCCTTTCTGATGAGTAGGTCAGATGTAAGTGTTGGGAGAAGACCTACCTGATGGCTAGGCCTACAACTAGCATGAAAGAAGGCTGGCTCTGTAGAACTTCCTATGACGAGAAAACACACATGATGATGACTAGATGAGATCCAGATTGAGATATGATCTAGATCCAGTTATGATGACTCCGAGATATCCAGATCGAGTGATGATCCAGATCCAGCAGTGATGATGCAGATCAAGAGATGATCCAGATCCAGTGATGATGATCCAGATCGAGTGATGATCTAGATCCAGTCTAGTGATGATGATCCAGATCGAGTGATGATCCAGATCCAGTGATGTTGATCCAAATCGAGAGATGATCCAGATCCAGTGATGATTTCCCATGATGATCTAGATCGAGAGATGATCCAGATCCAGTGATGATGATCCAGATCTAGTGATGATGATCTAGATCGAGAGATGATCTAGATTTGAAGAATGAAGATGAATTGAAGATGAAGATGACTTGAAGACTCAGACGATCGAGATGCAAATGATGAGATGATCCAGTTGATGCAGATAAGAAGAACAGTGCTGAAAATTGTGTCAAAAGAATACCTTCCTAGTTAAGAAGGAGTGTTGATGTATTTGTAACTTCAGAATGTATTCATCTATGTATCTTATGTATTGTAACCCGATGTTTATTCCAAGATGTATCTATTACTTAATTGATTCATGTTTTCATGCCCCTATTTTTCGATCAAGAGAATCAATAATGTAAACAGGTCATGTCAATTCATAGTGGGTAACCCTCTGATTGTGTAAGGGTTAAAGTCCCCGCAGTTCTGGAGCACTAGGGTTATTAGACTCTCTTAGTAGAGGTCAACCCTAGTAGGGTTTTAGTCATGTCGGGATCACTATAAATAAAGAGCTGGGGTCTCTATTTCATACACATCACTCACACACTCAAGTGTAGTGCATAGTTGAGGAAGGAGAAGACACTGGGGCTAGACAAGAAGAAGATTACTATCGTTGGGAGTGCATCTTACTGTTTTGGGGTTTTACATCTTGTGCGGATTCTATCTTTGAGAAAGTTGTGAGGTTTTCTCCATTTATGGTTTCCCCGATGAAAAACACTGTCTTCATTGTCTCTTGTGTTTGATTGCTATACTTGTTGTTCTCTCAGTAAAGATCCTAACATAATGGTAGCTTAATGTTGAAAAACTAACAATTTGTTCACTGTTGTCATCAGGACCTACACTTGTCTCTACATATGCCTCTAGTGCCTGCCTCTTAATCACCACTTTGATTGACAAAACTAATGCTGGTGTAACAAGTGGAATATGCGGATCAACACCATATGTCTCGGCCTCCACAGTGGCTTTGAGATCCTGAATGGCCTCTACAAGCTTATTGAGATGGCCCTCAAATTGGGTAGCAATGTTTAATTGATGCATCCTCATAATAGAGAGGTTATCTTGCATGAGATTAGAAACAGCATCGACAAGTTCCTGCACATCATCTTCAGTCAATGTATTCATGTTCATCACTCTATCCGCTATTTTCTTTTTGCAGGATGAGTGACCCTCTTCTTGTTGTACGTGCATTTGTGTCTGCGCATGCTCTTGACTTGGAGGGTGCTCTGATGCATGATGTTCTGAGTCACCAATATCATCATCATCCTCATTGTGTTGCTATGACTGAGCATCTTGGTTGTCATCACCTTCATGCTCTTCGCCATTAACTTGGTGAAGCAACGGTTCCTCTGCATTCTGCACTTCAAGCAGCACCTCTGCTAGTGGGTCACGCCATTCTTCCGACCAAATATTGATAATTGCATCCTCATCCTTGTTTGTCACCATGAAGTGTGCATGGTGTACCTATTTTATTGGGTCCTTTGTTGGCTCTAGGATCATATTATGTGCTTCAATTTGAAACTTGATAAATGCCATGTACCTATGCATCGTCGCAACATGGATTCTGTGGGATTGGTGGACAACATCCTGTAGCACCTCTGCATGTAAAAAGAATGCAATGTTGTTATCCTTCTGTTGAATAGAATTGAACTTATCTTCCCACAAATTTTGGTACCTTGCACTAAGGCAAGGTAGTGGGACATCCATCTATACATAGTTCAACAGGTTACCCCACAAAGTGAACGGAATCAAGATTAGAAGCCAGGAATAGTGAAATTTGTAGGTGTCCTTGTGCTGAGCCTACATCGCATTGTATATAAGTTTGTTTAGAAAGTACCATGAACAGTTGAATACTCCTCCTAGTGCACATAAATCTACGAGTTCCACCACCACTACCGAACATTGATTGGGTATCATCTTATGGAGCATCTTACAAGATAGGATCTTTGCGGCGACGCACACACTTTTGTCATAGATGGGCCCAATTAAGAAGCCCCATCCTGCTCACTGAAGGTTATGCTTCTGCTTGATAGGGTTAATTTCTTGCTTGGCCAATTATGGTACAGGATCATCAGCTTCATTTGGGAGGCCAATGATCCTTGAAATTAACTCAGCATCAACCGGATATGGTTGATCCAACTACAAGAATCCTCTATGGAAGCAGACCAGTAACTACTTCATGTACATATTGACTTGTATGTTATGGCCAAAGTGAGGCATAAAGATCATGTTTGTCAGAACTGCATGGGCAAGGCCCTCGGCCCTGTCCATTGGCCTAAGCACCTGAGCGTCGCTTGTAGTTGACTAGTTCACAACCATGTAGTCTATTATCTGTAATCCTTCCTACTATCGAGTGTCAAAGTCTTGAAACTTCAATATAGCCAACTTAGGAAGGATATCCTTTAGAAAGGGAACACTGATAGGAATTCACAGCGCTACCAAAGTAGTCACCACCTTCTTTGGGAGAGCCCCCTCCTCTGCATCAGTTCTCCTTGGCTGAATTGAATGTGGGAAATTTGGATCAACTCACTATGCCTATGGTTCTCTTTGTGGCAGCAAGTCTTCGTCCATGACATATTCTGCTCCTTCACCAGTAGGTGCCTTTCCTCACCCATCTAGAGGAGACATAGCCTTGCATTTTCTTTGCTGTAATGGTGGTGGTCCAGACGCCTTGTTGGTCTTACTGGGCAGACTTGGGTTTACTTTATTGTACCAACAAAACCCCTAGCTCACTAGCCCTTTCAACAAAAGACCACAGAATGGCCTGAAGTCTCACCTGAAGTGATCCCATATGGGGTGGTTGAAGAATCAGGTTTCCTCAACCAGGTTCTGTAGCATCCTAGGTCCTCTTGACTCTACTTAACCAGCTAAATCTACTAGCAAGGGCTGTTTCTCTCTTCCTAGTTGACTTTGCTATGGGACTGACTCTTATCGCATCGCAGCTTCTAGGACGATGCGCAAAATTTCTCTTCTGCTCAACTCTTAACCTGCGATATCTCACACCGCAGCTCCACCGTACGTGCGATATCACCTTTCTACGTTGCGATATTTCCTATAGTAAGACTCAATATGCTCATCAACTCTCAAGGTCCAGACACTTCCTCCCTAGGTATAATAGCTCAGTTAACCTTCCTTAGGGTGTTAAACAACTTCACTTAAGCTCCTATAGTTTAACATGCTAACATCAATTACGCTCAACTTGCTAAACTAAATATATAGAAGTCACTTAACAATGTAGCTGTTAGCTATTGTTAATCAAGCACTGATAAACTCATATACAGAATACTCAACACATTCAACTCACATTTAGCCTTCTATGTTACTGTAAACTAAAGGATAGCATACATACATTCATTAACTGATAAGCAAAGTTCATGTAATGGATAATAGATAGCAAATAAGTTAGAGCACAATCACATGAAGCAGTCGCACAAGACACAGATGTTACGTGGTTCACTTCCACGGGGGGAAGCTATGTCCATGGGAACTGTGTTTATATTATATCTAGATAGAGTGAACACAGTTCCGTTGCAACTTCTTATGCAACTTAAGATCTTCTGGGAAACTCCATGCACACAGCTGGGAGCCCTTCTCTTAGATCTCTTCCCTTCCTATAATGCTTTCTTCTTACAATGTACCCTTTCTCTCTCTCTCAATCCCTGCAAATTGTTACATTCATGCTGAAGGAGTCAGCCACTGGTTACCATAAGATAACTACAGACTTAACGATAGAACCAGGGATTGACTCTTCCTCAATGTTTCACAATACTGACAACAACTAGTAACAACCCTAAAAACCCAACCCTTCATAATACAAAATACATGCTTAAATAGGTGGCCCGAAGGTCTCACCGTGATACAAAACTGTGGACCTGTCCCAACAGTAACCCAAAACCCTAACTATGACAGTTGGCCTATCTATACTTTGAACCACCACTTACTGGACACATTGCAGGTTCCTGTAGTATTCCATGATTTTCGGCGCTGATCGTGGGTATGGGCACCGCTTCCTTGGTCGTTCCCCTTCTGTCCTTTGTCTTTAATACCTTTTCTCATTTCTCCTTATCCATTTATGAGGGTAGCTAAGCCCTCCTGTCATCACCTCTGAATTAAATGTAGTGGTTTAGCTTTCTTCTTGGCTGCTTCAAGTACTATTTCCTTTGAATTCCTTGTTCCGACTGCCACGATTTTCGGCCCGTGATCCACCGCGGGAAATGCGCTACAGCATCATACCTTTATCACATCTCTTATATTGCTAGCTTATCGGCATCGCCAAAACTGTCTTTCCTCCAAAAATTGTCCATCTTCTACAAAAAATAGAAGTTTTTCCTGTAGCTGCGGGGCCCTGCTCCAACAGTTCCCTAACACTTACTTATGGCTCATCCCCAAGCCATTAATAGCTCACTTCTGTTTCTGTAGCTTCTCCTTGGCTTCCTGCGAAGTCCTTGTGAATCTCTCCTTGAGTCTTGCGACATCTTTGTCCATAGCTTCGACACAGTATTGTGCCACTTCAAGCATAACTTAACTAATCATGCAGTCTTCTATGCTATCAATTACACTCTTTCTTGCAGTGAACTCCTTGACCTTCTACTCAACCGCATCGACTAGCTATGTGATTTGTTCTTGATACATTTGAAGCATATTATTGAATTGGATCTCTTTTTCTCGCAACCTCTATGCTTTCTATTGCAAACGATTCATCTCTGTCATCTTCTTCATCTTTGCAAGAGCTCCTAAGCTCTTGACTTCTTCCTTTATCTCTGTTGTTGCATTCCCTATGTTCTGGATGCTCTGCTACAAATCTAGTGTATCTAGGAGCTCTTCTAGCTCTGACCATGTCTTCATCGCATCAGCTAGCAATGACTCTGCATCATCTATACGACACTTCATCTGTGTTGAAGTGATTCTAAAGGCCTCTGCCCTTGCTTCCTTGTCTGCCTCAGGTGTTCCTGGTGCTCGATCCTCAAGCTCAATAATCTGTGCCTTGTGGTCTTCCTCCATCTTTCCCATTGTCTCTTCTAGAGCCTTTTCTCTATCTACAATTATTCTTACTTTATGTGTTAGAGGCAAGGAAAACTCTATGTTACACTAGGGTAACTCCAATGCGATGTTCTACAGGACCTAACTTAGATCCTATTCTCTTTCTTCATATTGTCTTAACTCCTCTGCCTTTGTCTGAAAGCCTGCAGTGAGCTCTGCATTCTGTTGTATCAGCTGAGTGTTCTGCTTATAATTCACAAGCTCTCTATCCCTAAGCTCTGTGGTGATCTGCTACTGGATCATCTTTAGTTGATCAATAGGGAATTGTGCCAGATTAACCTCGACAGGTTGTCTAACCTGTATCTACACATCAATCATCGAAACAGGGAATCAGATGCTCCCTGGCGGTATCAGCCCTGTATTGGTGCGATCCTTTACAAATAATTCCTCGTGGGAAATCGATGGTGTTGAGATTTATCCTACTGTCACCTTGACTGGATGAGTCTGCATCATGGCAGTATTCTCAGTTAGTGCCTTCAACTCCAGAAGCTGCTTATCTATCGTGCTCTGCAACTTGTCCTGCGATGTCTGCATCGCCTGAAATGAGTCCCGCATCTCCTCCTTCAATCTTGCTGCGATGAGATCATAGTCATCATTTGTTAGTGCGGTCTTTGTAGTTGGCATTGAGGCTTTGACTTTTTTCTTCTTTCATGCCGCTGGTGGCACTTCTACTGAATCTTTCCTCTTGGAACCCACCTTATCTTTTCCTTTGTCTAATGGATCTATCGGTGCGGTATCTGCTATTACATTTCCTGCTGTGGCATCTTCTAATACCTTCTTCCACTCTTCATCAAAGTCTTTGATGACATCTTCTACATCCTGCACTATCATCCTAAAAAATCCAATAGCCCATTCATCCTTTCTAAACCCTTTTGGCCTCAGATAGATTGTATGCCTGTCTGCAATGAAATCAAGCCGATTGTGGTACATGTCAACAACCTCTGTGTTGAACAGCGGTGTCTCCTGGATGAATTGCTTCAATAGCTTATAGTATTCATAGAATACTATCATATTGATCTTTTTCTTAGTTGGACTATTGCTTTCCCATAAGTTTGCATATAGTGTGCCTCTGCACTCTCCGCCTCGTAGCTATGGAAACTGGATATGGGGCAGCTCTCTCCACTCGACGAATGCACATAATATAAGCATCCACGAGAAGTGGAAGGGGTGGTTTGGCTCATCCTGTGCTGCCAAACAATATGCAAGAAAAATATTTAATAAAAACAAACACCAATTAAATTGTTCACCTTCTGCAACCTGCACGGCAAGGTGAATTACTGCTCCTGTGACTTCTTTTGGGTGACCTTTAGTTAATAGTCTACCTGCAAGTAGACTGGCTGTAAATTTGAGTGTATCATCTACTAAGGATGTGAGGTCATAAGCTCAACCTCCTCTCTGTAGCTTATACTTGTTAACTAGAAGCGTTGGGAGCTTAGTATCCTTGCTCTTCCCTGATATATGCATCTGAGGGTCCTTACCGCTTTTGGACAGCCCAATGATGTGGTGTATCAAATCGATGTTCAGATCAACCCTGTTACCTAGCCAGAAGTAACCTCCATGTACATAGGAAAGTAGCACACGCACCACGGCATAAAATCTACACCTCGTCCAAAATGTGGTATTTTCAACAAATTGAGCAAGCCTGACTGCTCAAGAATCTGGACATGTTCCATAGGAACAAACTCATCTGCACCAGTCCTCAGGTTCCTCTAAACCATAAGATACTGATCCAACCGAAACTGAGGATATTTCTTACTGTCTCCAACATTATAGTCTATAAATTTGAGAGCAAGGACATATCCTAATAGTTCTCCATCTTCCTTTACGCGGGGATCAATCGATGGTAGCAGAATAGGAAACTTAGCACCCTTGGGAATGGTTACCTCTGGTGCATCTTCGATTCATGGAAAAATGTATACTATTTCCATATGAACTTCTTCTTCATGCTCTGAGCTGGACTCTTCTACTATCTGAGCTTGAGTCTTTGTCCTTGGCATCTGCCTGACCTGTGTTGCACCTATGTTCATAATCCTGGGTAGCGTCGTCATAGCAGACTCGAGGCCACCATGCTTGAATCATCGCATGATGTCTTCTAAAGGCTCCATCTCAAATGTAAACCATTCGGTGCGATACTCTGGACTGAAATGGCTGCAAAAATGGGGAAACCAACACTCTGTAACTGGAGTATCTCTACACAGGGAAAACTCTACAAATTACTCTATAACTCTCAAAAATCGCAAAAGTAACCCTTCTGTTTGAATGATCTGTGCATTTGTAATGAAGGCGATAATCTCTGAAGCAACGGTCGCTTAGGTTGGACCCGTTGGTGGCATTTATTGCATGGACAAGACAACACCCCATGCCTCGCTCCTCATTAATTACTAAAAAATCGTTCAAATTTCCCTCGAAAATTATGCACAAGCATCAGTCTCGACCAAGATTTACCAAATCTAGGACAATCATTGTACTGTTTCCAAATATAGGGAAACGTATACCTATCATATCTACATTAATATCTTGTTAGAATGTGAAGTGACTGGCCCTCTTTCCCTTTCAAAATCGTCTTCATAGCATGGGGAACATCATCTCACTGCGATGTCACACCGCATCGTCCTAGATCACAAAGTTGGTGTGAAACTCTGCAATGTTCAAAAAATCTGCAATCGTCCTATGACTTGCGCAAAATAAACTTTCCTGTTGCGATTCCTCCTACTTAGAACTTTTTCACCTGGTGTAGACTAGTTATGGGTGCGATGCCTCCTTTCAACTACACTGGACATCTGCACCACTTAGTTCTCTGAGTTAGGGTTGGGAGGTGGAGTGGCTATCACTATAAAGCTTAATCCTACTGCCATTAATCAAAGTAGGAACAAGTTACCCATTCAGTTTACTGAGCTGAACGACACCTCCTTCTGTGACTTGCTGAATCTGATATGGCCCCAACCAATGTGTCTTGAACTTCCTTGGAAACTTAACAAACTTGCTGTCATAAAGGAGCACTAGGTATCCTGTCTAAAAAATCTTGCTCTTGATGTTCCTGTCATGCCAAGCTTTTTCTCGTGCCTTCTGCACTTTTTGATGAAATCCTGCGATGAATCTGTCTTCTTCTAAGGAAAGCAGTTGCACTAATCTTTCATTCATCGTTTCTGTATCAGCCATATCGGTAATTTGAGAAATTCTTAAACTGGGAATAATATATTCCATAGGCATAACAGCCTCTTGTCCATACACCAAGCTGAAAGGTGTGTGTCCTGTAAGTTTCTTGCATGTAGTCCTATAAGCCCATAATACAACATTAACCCTGAGGTCCCAATCATCTCTTTGGTTGTTACAGATCTTAGTAAGAGAATTTTCTAGAATATTGTTAAAATCCTTCACCGATCCATTAGCTTGTGGGTGGTAGGGAGTGCTCTTATGATGCTGTATCTGAAAATTCTCCATCAAGGCCTCGATAGTGTGATTCAGAAAGTGTGTCCCTTGATCACTCATCAAAATTGCTAGACATCCAAATCTACTTATGATGTTTTCAAAAATGAACTGTGCAGCTGTAGCAGCATCACAATTCCTTACTGCTTTGGCCTCTGCCCACTTGGTGAGGTATTCTATTCCTGTGATGATTTATCTTGCACCAATTCGCTTCCCTGGTGGGTTGATAGGACCCACAAAATCTATAGCCCACTTGTCAAATGCCCGCAGTGTAATATGTGGTCACAGCAGCATTTCATCTCTCCTTGAAGGTTTTCCTACATTTTGGCAGATATCGCAGCATCTGCAAAACTCCTTAGTTTCTTTATGCAAAGTAGGCCACCATAATCCTGTGGCTATAATTTTCTGAGTAGTCGGCTTTCCGGCGAAATGACCTCCTGCAGTACCTGAATGTGCTTCTCTGATAATGGCCTCTTTCTCGTGCAGCATAACGCATTTGTGCAGGACTTCATCTGGACCTAACTTGTATAAATTTCCTGCGATCAAAGTGAAATCTGCTGCTTTAATAACTAACTATTTCTTTTGCTGCTTAGTAAACTCAACTAGTACCCACCCTGTAGTGATAAAGTGAATAATATCTGCATAATACTCATCTATGGTTTGGATAGAAAACAATTGCGCATCTGGCAAATTATCCTCTAGATTACTTGGTTCTTCTCCTGAGTCTATCCACGGCAGGTGATTAGGTGCTGCATTCAATCTCCCTGGTTTTACAATAATTTCAAAATCATACTCCTGAAATAGAAGTAACCATCTGCAGATCCTTCCCCCTAACATTGTCTTATTGACCAAATACTTTAAAGCAGAATGGTCAGTGAACATCTTGAATGGGGCACCCAACAGGTAGTTCCTGAACTTCTGTAGAGCATACACCATAGCTAATCCTTCTCTTTCTGTAGTCGTGTAGTTCTTTTCTGCAGTAGATAGATTTCTACTTGAGTATGCGATAGGGTGATCGATACCCCCTTCTCTTGGCTGTGTTAAGACAATCCCTAGTGCGATGCCAGATGCATCCACATGTACATGAAATGGCTTGTTCCAATATGGAAATACTAAGATGGGTGTTGTAACCATCTTCTCTTTAAGAGTGTCTAAACTTTGCTGGTATTCCTCATTCCATAGGAATTTCACTTCTTTCTTTAACAACTTTTCCATAGGTGCTATGATCTTTGCATAACCTTTGATGGATTTTCTATAATACCCTATATGACCAAGCACTGTCCTCAATTGCTTGACTGAGTTGGGTGCTGGGAGATTTACAATGATGGCAATCTTTACAAGATCTACCATCAAGCCTTGTCTGCAAACAATATGACCCAACAAAATACCAAATGGTGCACAGAATATACATTTCTTCAAGTTAAGAGAAATCTGATATTTCCTACATTTCTCTAACATGAGCCTTAAATATCCTATATGGTTTTTGATTAATCCAAATACAGTCCAATCATCAAAATAGACTTCTAAGAATTTATGGATGTATTCCTTAAAGACAGCAACTACTACTCTAGAAAAAATAGCTGGTGCATTTTTAAGACCAAAGGGAATTATCGTATACTGAAATGAGCCCCATTCTGTCACAAAGGTGGTCTTATGTCGATCCTCTAGATGGATTCTTATCTAGTGATAGCCTAAAAATCCATCAGTGAATGAGTATATCTCCTGTCCTCCCACATTGTCTAAAACTTCATCAGTGAAAGGTGTCGAAAATGGGTCATGAAGTGATGTGTCGTTGAGTTTGCGCAAATCAACAAAAATCCCGATTTCTCCTTTAGTTTTCTTTTCCTACACAACCATGGGACTAACCCATTCGCTCTCTTCTACTGGCTCAATGATGCCTGCTGCTAGCATCTTATCAATCTCATCCTTAACTTTTTCTTTATAACGAGGATTTAATCTGTATGGACGCTGCTTGATTGGCCTAGCATCCTTTTTCAAAGGTATCCTCATGACTCCCAAATCTCCTACTATTCCCTTCATCTCTATAAACTTAGTGGGAAATAAGTCCTGATATTCATGTAACAAATATGCGATGTGTCCTACCGTTTCATCATCCCAATAGTCTCCAATAGAGGCAAAATTTGGTTCTGTTTCTGTGCCAATATTGATCTTTTTAATATTAATAGGCTCTGTGATAGCTGGAATATCTAGCTTTGGTCCATCAACTTCACGAGTCCCTTCTGACTCTGGAATATTGATACTACGAGGATTCTCATCCTCATCACCTGGCTCTTTTGTGAAGTTGTAACACTCTAGCGCATGTTCTAACTGGATGGCCCAATCAGGCTAAGCATACATTAGTAGGGTACAGCCATCAAATATCTTAATCTTTATAATCGTTAGAGCCTGATCAATGCTTGGGTACTCAGATTCAAAAGCAAAAGTGAGTACAAAGCTGTCTATCATAACTAGCCATGTAATCGTTCCTCTGCAAAACTCTGTCTTAGTGTACCGGTTCCTTAAGGCTGTGTCTAAAGTGTGAATGAATAGGTGAACCCATTCATCCTCAGGAATGTTCGACCAATTCTGTTCGCAAATCTTAATATGTGACCTGGGGTCACTTTCTCCTGTATATTTCTGCTATAAATGCACATTGTCATTAGAGAATATGATCACCATAAATCTCTTAAAATCATCCCATGATGCGATATTTTCTTTATGTGCATGCCACCATCTTGCAGGTGTGGCTCTTACTGCAAGGTCAATCATTGCCATCCTCTGCTCATGAGGGATTTCCTGCTCAAACTGTTGTAAAAAGTCATTGACATTTACTAAGCCATCAAATGATAGAATATCCTTAATCTCTGTTCCAATCCATCATAGTGACTTAGTCATAAATGCACATCTGCGAGCTGAAACTTCATAAAGTCTATTCTGCCAATTTTCGAAACCAACATCTGAATCCAATGCACATGAGCTATCATATCACCAACTAATATTTCCTTCTGTGGTGGGATTGATATAATCACTTTGGTTAGCAGTCATCTGATAGAGGCTCTCCATATTATGCACCTCTTCCTCCACTTTGATAGGCTCAATGTATCGAGGACCCTGAAAAGGATCCAATGGTGCGATGACTCGAATCTGTTTATCCTCAAAGGTCATTTGTCTTTTCTTCAAGTTGATAACCGCCATGTTATCAAATGCCCAATCAATACCTAATAAAGCTGGATATGGTCTACTATCGCCAATAATTTCTATGACTTCAAAATCTGCAAAGCTGCGAACTCCATCAATATCAACTGGTACTTGCGGTAATCGACCCAGTGGCGATACCCTCTGCTGATTGGCTAATCGAAGATGGATAGGTGATCTAGCTAACTTAGGGCTACCCATCTGTTCCCATGTCTGCTTAGTAAGAACATTTACCTTTGATCCTAAATCTAGGATTACCTCATCCATTTCAAACTCTCCAATTTGTGCTATGAGTCTCATTTCTCTTCCTGTTCTTGTATGGTCCATAATATTATGAACAGCACGTTGTGTACTGCTCATGGAAGAAGACTGCTGATATTGATCTATGATGCACTAAAGTTATCCTATGGCTTTCTCATTTCGTATGAGTTTCAAGAAGCTCTGCAGGAAGGATTTTACACTTCATGTCAACTCATCCTCTTCGCACCTTCCAAATGTTGTAGCATATGATATCTGCACAGGACTAACGCCATAAGGTTTTTGCTGCGGTACACCCCTACAAGGCAATATCTGCGATCCTAATGGTGTAGGGTCAGTAAAGAAAGTTTTAGCTTGCTGAAATGTTTCTTTGTTCTTCTGTAGGTCAAGTGGTGTATATTTATCAGTGGCTTTACACACCCACTTCGGACTTGTATTCTTTTCGGCATCCTGTGATGTCCTACTAGTAGAAGCACCGCTGCAAGTCACAACCTTGACTTTTGGTTCTGGTTCCTTCTGCTCGGCAGCAATAAGCTGAATATTCTGGTTTACTGCTAGCTTAGGATCCTTAATATTGGCTATCAAGATAGGGCATTCTTCTATAGTATGATCATAGGACTTGCAATACTTACATGTTGTAGTAGGGTTCTGACAATCCCTAGCATAATGTCCTATGGCTCCATAGTTGTAACAAACAATTGGTCCACGGCCATGGCCAAAGCCTACACCACGGCCTCTTCCTCTGAATCCTCCACCACGACCATCATGAGCTAGTTCATGCTATGGACATGCTGCTTGTCCTGATGTCTCTGACTGGACTCTGTAGAAGTCATGTTTTTTCTCTATCATGAGATCATAAGCTCTGCAATTATTTTCATCATGTCCTACTAACTTACAGAAGTTATAGTATAAATTCTTAGGAGTTTGTACATACTTCTGAAGTAAAGGGCATTCCTGTGGTCTATGTCCTCTTGTTCTACAGATTTCACACCATGGCCATTGATTCTATACTAAGGGGTTAGGAGCCCCTCTTGCTATATACTCAACAAATACTGGACAATTATCTTTTGTATGGCCATGTCCTTTACACTTTGTACACCATAATTCTTGTTCAACCTCTTTTCCTTTCTTAATCTCATGTAGTTGTAAAGTGAGATTGGCTAACTGATTCTATAAATTTGTCATACCTACACTAGTCTCAGCTAAAGGTGAATCCTCTAGTTTCATTGCCATCTCCAATGCTTCATCCTGCGTATGGAGTTTTTGTTGCATTAGTGGAATTCTAATATGAGGGAGCAATGTTGTGATGAACCATTCCTTATGGTGCTCCGATGCAAACTCAAAACTAACTTGGTATATAAGAGCTTTGAATTTCTGATCAAAATCCCATACTGACTCTATGGGTAACTATTTAATGTCTTTAAGTTCTGTGATACATTGTGACTCAGACTTGGGTTTCTTAAATTCCTTAATCATTGTGGTCTTGACCTCTACGAGTGTTCTATTTTGCGCTGATGTATACTTCATATACCATGTTAAAGCTCTTTCTCTAAGTGTAGTGGCCAACTGGACAAGCTTAGTATTGTCATCTTGGATCTGTTTAATGGTCCATACAGCTTCAGATAGGAACCAATGCTATTCTGGGTCTTTTGCCCCTGTACCCCTAAAGGTAGGTAATTTCATTTCATCCCCCATTCTGTTTCTATGAGGTGGATTCTGATTTGCTATATTACTACCACTTGGCGGTGTAAATGTAGGTGGTATAAAGGTAGTATGTACTGTGTCTGAACTACTAGATGGAGTTCCTGCGGGATTATTCTGAGTCCCGGTTGGTTTCTGTGGGGTATAAGGGTAGTAAGGGATACCCCCTGCTGCTCTTTCTCTATTACTTTGACCTTGTTCTCTAGTACTGTCTGAACTATCTTCAAAGAAGGAAGATCTGAAATCTACTTTATATCTCTTACCACTACGTGTACATCCAATTTCTTCAGAATCACTCTCAAACTCTTGTGACATTACACTTACTTAACTTATTCATTTGAGAATATATCCAGTACTCCTTTTTCATACAATAACATCTTAAGGGACAAATTTAAAGAGTTCAAGTACTAACCATGATATCCCTTGAAGAAGTACCTCTCTGCTTCACTGAAACTCTTTCTTTGATCAACTGTAAACTCTATAATGAAACCTTCCAGGAAACTCACAAACCAGAAGTATACTGCCCATGAAATGGGATTATCTACGCTCTTCACGGTGTGAATCAGCTCCAGTGTCCAGACAATGTTCCTTTTCTTCTTGAATACATGGTTATCATTCAACTTTGACAACCAATCATACAACTCATTTGCATAGGTCACAAAAAATATCTCATGTAGATCTGTGAAGATATGTTTCTGTAACCAGTCCTCTGTACTCAGCCTAGGACTCTTGTTTTCTTTCTCATCAAATTCTCTTTCCTTAGACTCAACCCACTGGTTAAGTTCTTCTTTAGTAGGATGCCAATAGAACATCATCTCTTCAATTTGTTCAAAACCGGCAATGGAACCATTTGTTGGTCATATTGGGAAGACCTAGGTTTACTTTATTGTACCAACAAAACCCCTAGCTCACTTTCCCTTTCGGAAACAGACTGCAAAATGGCCTGAAGTCTCACCCGAAGTGATCCTAGATGGGGTGGTTGAAGAATCAGGTTTCCTCAACCGGGTTCTGTAGCATCCTAGGTCCTCTTGACTCTACTTAACTAACTAAATCTACCAGCAAGGGATATTTCTCTCTTCCTAGATGACTCTGCTATGGGACTAACTCTTATCGCATCACAACTTCTAGGACGATGCGCAAACTTTCTCTTCTACTCAACTCTTAACCTGCGATATCTCACATCGCAGCTCCCCCGACAGTGCGATATCACCTTTCTAGGCTACGATATTTCCTACAGTAAGACTCAATATGCTCATCAACTCTCAAGGTTTAGAGGCTTCCTCCCTGGGTATAATAGCTCAGTTAACCTTCCTCAGGGTGTTAAACAACTTCACTTAAGCTCCTACAGTTTAACATGCTAACATCAATTATGCTAAACTCACTGAACTAAATATACAGAAGTCACTTAACACTGTAGCTGTTAGCTATCATGAATCAAGCACTGATAAACTCATATACAGAATACTTGACACATTCAACTCACATTTAACCTTCTATGTTACTATAAACTGAAGGATAGCACACATACATTCATTAACTGATAAGCAAAGTTCATGTAACGGATAACAGATAGCAAATAAGTTAGAGCACAATCACATGAAGCAGTTGCACAACACACGGATGTTACGTGGTTCACTTCCAGGGGGGAAGCTACATCCATGGTAACTGTGTTTATATTATATCTAGAGAGAGTGAACACAATTCCGCTGCAACTTCTTATGTAGCTTGAGATCTTCTGGGAAACTCCACGCACACAGCTGGGAGCCTTTCTCTTAGATCTCTTCCCTTCCTATAATGCTCTCTTCTTACAATGTACCCTTTCTCTCTCTCTCAATCCCTATTGATTGTTACATTCATGCTCAAGGAGCTGGCCACTGGTTACCGTAAGATAACTACAGACTTAATGACATAACTAGGGCTCGACTCTTCCTCAATGTTTCACAATACTGACGACAACTAGTAACAACCCTAAAAGCCCAACCCTTCATAATACAAAATACATGCTTAAATAGGTGGCTCGAAGGTCTCATCATGATACAAAACTGTGGGCCCATCCCAACAGTAACCAAAAACCCTAACTGTGATAGTCGGCCTATCTGTACTTTGAACCGCCGCTTATTAGTCATGCCATAGCTTCCTGCAGTCTTCCGTGATTTTCGGCGCTGATCGCGGGTATGGGCGCTGCTTCCTTGGTCACTCCCCTTTTGTTCTTTATCTTTAATACCTTCTCCCATTTCTCCTTCTCCATCTATGAGGGTAGCCAAGCCCTCCTGTCATTGCTGCTGCCTTAAATGCAGTGGTTGAGCTTTCTTCTTGACCGCTTCAAGTACTGTTTCCTTTGACTTCCTTGTTCCGACCACTGAGATTTCTGGCCCATGATCCATGGCAGGAAATGTGCTACGGTGTCATACCTTTATCTCATCTCTTATATCACTAGCTTATTGGCATCACCAAAATTTTCTTTCCTCCAAAAATTGTCCATCTTCTACCAAAAATAGCAGCTTTTCCTATAGCTACGGGGCCCTACTCCAACACGCCTCTCTTGGTTGCATCGCACTAGGCTGTCTCAACTCTCTATCGGATGCTACAGCTACTTGTTGTTGTCCTAGAAAATCTAGCATTATCTGAGTTGGGTTAGGTGCAGTTAGTGAACCAGGGGTTGGAATGGTAGCATGACCATCCCCTCTGATATGTTGGTTGCACGTTCTTTCCATGGGGTCAATCTCTGGTTGTTGCTGCGGTTGTTGTACCTTGGGTGACTATATTCCTTCTTCCTCATTAATGGGAAAACTAGAGATAACATTTGCGTTCGATGCCTCACTCTCACTAGGGATGTTAATTACCATGGATGTCGGTGTAATTGAACAAGGATGGCAAGGTTTAGCTCTATAATCACATGGCTTTGGTTTTATTAGGTCTCATTGTGTGTAACAGAATGCTTGATGCAAAGTCCAAATATTTATATGGCCCTCTGTGTCCTGCAATCATCATTTGACAAGATGCCGAGGTCTAATTGATCTTCTGGATTGCTTCTGTCGACACTTTCTACATTAACTATTGTAACTTCGCTTTACCGGATGTACCTGTCAGGCTAGTTATTGTAGTTATGCCGAGGACAGGTGATGAGACCAAAACATACACCACCCTGCTCATTGTATATGTCACTTAGGTGTCACATCTGCCATAATCTTTGTCAGAGATTCATAGTTTAATGTTGGCCAGCTTGTCATTCCTGCTTTTCGCATCCTTTTACAACTTTTTTCCTTGTCCCATGCGCTAGTGGATTTTTTCTTTGTTCCCTTCTTCCATGCAAGTGACACCTTTTTTGCATATTCCTTCTATGCCTATTTCCTCTTCCACACAGCATTCTTGGCCCATGCAGACTCCTTCCATACTCGCCGCTAGCTGACTTTTCCTTACTTGAGTTTGTGCAGTGACTTGATTCTTGCATGTTTCATTGCTTGCGCTTATCTCTTGTGCTTTTATGTTGGTTCTATCGCAGTCCTGTGACAGAGTGGTTACATCCTTTGGCCTCTCATCTTTTTTTTTCTTCATATTTTATCCTAGGATGTTATGCATGTCGTAGTACAGCTTCACGAGACTGTCATTCACCATACCCATGACATAGGTACCATCTAACTTCTGGATTTTTTCTACACCTGCATCAATGATGTGCATGATCCTATATGGCCCTAGCCAAGGTGTCTTCAACTTACATGAGTGCTTGAACAATTTGTTGTCATACAGTAAGACAAGTCTTCCTTATTTGGATGTCTTAACCCTGATTCATTGATCATGCCATGTCTTTATTGCTTCTCACTTGGTTTAGCATCTAGTCGCAGGGGTGTTTTCATCTCCCCTAAGTCTCCCACTATTCCCCTCATTTTTGAGAAGTTGGTATGGAATAGGTTTTCATACTCATGTCGTAGATCCATGATCTTTGCAACTGCTTCATCATCCAAATAATCTCTAATATTGGAAACCTTCAGGTTCTTTGGTGATCCTATATGTACTTTCTTGATTTTCAAGGGCTGGAGGAACTGGTCAGTTGAAATTCTACTTTGTTATACTTCTTGTGTGCCCTTTGATTCTGATATGTTGATGTTAGTCAAATCATCATTTGCATCTCCGATTAGACTATACTGCTAAATGGCTGCCCTGCATTGGTGAAAATTATCCTCTTGACAAGGTTCTTAGCAACTATATTTTCCTTTACCGTCTGAAGTACATCATCCATTATAGGGTTCTCATCAACAAATTGAAATGTATGCGCAAAATGGTTAGCGATTATTTTCCAATCATGGGTTCCCTAGCACAGATACATAGAGGTATAATAGGTTCTAGGTGTGGTGTCCAAATTGTGTATGAAACCCTCATAGGTGGGTAGCTCCCTTGACTCATTATCCACCCATTGCACAAACCTTGTAACTCTTACACACCTTTTCATAGAGACTTCATGTAATCTATTTTTCCAACCCTCCAAAGCCTCACCTAAGCAATATGTACATGAGCTCATGTATCTCCATCTAGGGTTTCCATCTATTGTCATATTGGTATAATCTTCATGCATAACTGTGACATTGTATATCTAGTTGAGGTAGTCACCCTGTCCCTCATTATAGATAGGCTTGATGTATCTCTGTCCCTCTAATGGATCGATGGGTGATACTACCCTCATTTCCTTATCTTTGAATGAGAGAATCCTTTTCTTAAAATTTATGATGTTCTGATTGTCTATGGCCCAATCTATTCCTAGAAGAGCGGGGTATGGGTTCATGTCATCAACAATGTTAATAACTTCAAATTCTACAAATGTGCAGAACCCTTCAACATCTACAAGGACATTGCTCAACTAACCAATGGGTAGGACCTTCACCTAATTGGTGAGTCACAACTAGATAGGAGACCAATCCAAGCACGTATTGACCATACTTTCCCATGTTTTCCGTGTCAAAATATTAACATTTGAGCCCAGATCCAAGATGATATAATCCATGTCGTAGTCACCTATCTACGAAGTCATCCTCAACTTGCAGCCAGTTTTACATTTTTTTCGTACTTGGTTAACTTTATTTTCAGTTCACGGCTCTACAGGTATCTCTTCTATCATTGCTTGTAGTTCTGCAATATCATCTTTATCTTGTATTAGCATTAAACAACTTGACAGAAAGGTTATTAGATTGCTAACCTTTGGTGGAACCTTCTTTTGGAATATGCGTTGAAACTGTTCAGGCATGACCTTGACTTCTATGGAAGTCGATGGTACTTCTGGGATTATGAATTCTAATTGTACATCCTAGAATACTTCTTTCTATTTTTGGACATTCAGTGGCTCATTTTTTTGTGTCGCTGGCCTTACTTTTGGTTGCGGTTGTTCTTGCAGTTTGTCCTGGTCTGCTCTAGTCATCGCACCTCCTCGAGTTACAACAGTGATGTTCAAGTCTCGTGGTTCAGCTGCAATCATCCGAACATTCACTTTCGGATTCAATTTTGGGTTCTGTGCATGGTTAGGTCCTGCAATGGTCCTTGATTGCCACTTTGCGATCAGTTGAGGACATTGTTCAACATTATGGTCCTATCCCTTACAGTATGAACATGTCTTCATATGATCTAAACAATATTTGACATAGTGACCCAGTTTTCCACAGTTGTAGCATGTAACTTGACCCCTTCCTCTACCAAATCCTCCTCCTCCACCTCTTCCTTTGAATTTTTGGCCACCCCTTCCCTACGAGTGTGATTGCTATGGTGGGTACTGGTTCTGCTGGTAGTGTGGCTGATAGGGGTTTTGTTGTGCGTACAACTACTGAGGCATGTACTGTGGTTGAATCGATTAGGTGGGAACTATGGAGGCTGATACAATGCTTACATTTGTTCATCCTGAACAAACCCTTAATTTTTCATTAAGTAGGTGTCGACAATCTTTTCTTTCAAAAGCTGATATGCTCTACAATATTTCTCATCATGTCCTACTGATTTAAAAAATTTACAGAAAATTTTTGTAGGGGTACTTACAATTTTTTTCAAATATAAACATTCTTCATTGCGATGGCCTCTTGACTAGCATATATGACACCACAGTATGCCATGGCCATTTAATGGGTTAGGTGCACCTGATGCGATGTAGCTCAAGAAGGTCAGACAGTTACCCTTAGTGTGTTCGTCCATCCTACATTTTGTGCACCATAAATATTCTTGTGCTTATTTACCCTTCTTGATATCTTGAAGTTGTATCATCAGATTAGCCAGCTATGACTGAATCTGCACCATCCCTGCGGCACCGTTGCCAATGGGCAAGGCCTCTAACTTCATTGCCAGTTGTAGTGCTTCTGTCTGTGATTCAATATTTTGCTGCATTAACAACCCTCAGATGTGTGGTAAAAATGAATCAATAAACCACTCTTTATGCTTCACATAAGACATTTGGAATATTACCTTGGCCATCAATGTTTTAAATCATTGGTCAAAATCCCATACCGTTTCCACCAGTGCTTGTTTGATTTCTTTGATCTCGGTAATACACTGCGACTCTAATTTAGGCTTCCGAAACTCAGAGATCATTGCAACTGGGATCTCTTCAAGGGTCTTCTGCGTTGTTCCTATTGGTGTGGCACAGAACTTCATAAACCAATCCAGTGTGCAAATCCTCAAGGTTGTGATCATCTGCCCCTTCTTTATATCTGCATTATGGACTAAACGCACCATCCAAAAAACTTCACATAGGAACCAATGTTGTTCTAGATCTTATGTTATACCAAAATCCTATCACCATCATGTGATAAGACTTTTAACATACCTACTTGCCCTAAATCCTAGCTCTTGGAGCGGAAAATCATGCTAATTGTCAATCTTCCATGAAAATTCCTAGCACCACGCTTTCCCCTTTGTCTAGGAGCAGTACCTTGCTCGCACCGCCTATCCCTTGTTGTCCACAAGTGGTGCCATTGCTTATGGCCCTTAATCCACAAGCATTTTTTTCCAGAACCACTCTGTCATTGAAGGAGAAACGCGGTACCCTGGGTAAAAAGGGAAAAAGAGAAGTTTCTTGAGGTTTCTAGATGATAAGCCTCGTGTCCTCCCTTATCCCTATCATTGTGTGTTAGATGAGCTCGAGATCCCTCATCCTAGGATCTTAGAGGCCACCTCATCCACTTATCTCTCAACCATCCCTATCCATTGAGCCTTATAAATACAAGCTCATATCCATGGTTAAGAGGAAGAGAACTCTGAAGGTATTGTTATGATGTTGGATTGATCACTTCGCCCAAGCCATTGGAGAGCATAGAGAGCTAAAGTAAGAGCTTATGGGGATGAGAATGCTTGGTTTCATGGAGATGCATGTAAACACTAAGGCTTGGTTGCAAACTTCTTCATATTTCTATATTAATGCAAGTTGATTTCTGTCCCACATATATTTTTATTGTTTGATTTTGCATGTATGTTGTTAGATTCCTTAGTCACTAACATGGATCAGTAGATTATATTCTGGCAGTTTTGATGTGTTTGTGTGTTTAAGCTTATTGCAGGTACACAGGGTTACTATTGAAGCATCACATTCTAGGTATCTACGACGTCCAGGGAGAGTCTTCAACCTCTGTCCTTCATTTGTTATGGATTTGAACCATTCAGACTAGTGGAACACCTTACTGTTTGCATAAGGTGAAATATTCTAGCTAACAAATCTGGTGACTCTGCTGGGGATTGAATGTATGTATCAGTCAATTTGATCTTCCTCCATTCTTCAACTTTGGTCTGAATCCAGGATCCTTCTCCAACTGTCTTCACTTAGATCTGCTATCTGACTCAGTGGATTTTGGTTTGAAACTTCCAGATCTATCTAGATCTGAATTATTTTTGACCTTTTATGCTCTTTTTTGTTCTCAATCTATCAATTTGTACTTTGATCTAGTCTTTTTCTGACTTGATTTGTCGTTCTCCTTGATGTTTTGGATTTACACAGGGAACCGCACATATTCTGTTGGCAAGAAGCAGTGCCACCGCCTGAGTCTAGTTAGCAATAGGAAGTGCCACCACCTGAATCTAGTGAATAAGGAGTGGTTCTACCTCAAAACCACCTATTAGCAGCTTCATCTACGCGGTGCCAGGTAGGCCCTATTCCAGACTTCGTATTTTGATTTTTGTGTGTTTCTGGCTTACTTTTTCATGAAAATGAAGTGTATTTTTGAAAAAAAAATGCTCCCTCACGGTCGGGAGGGGTCATGAATTGTATATTATGCAGTCGCTTTGATTTTTGTATTCCCTTTGCATTCAAAGAGAGTTTATGTTTCTTGCATTGGATTTTTCATTATTTTCTTTGCTTGAAACCTCTTGCTCTTTTCTGTAGATATTATTCATTGGAATTCGAAATATACATTTCATTTTCATGTGTATGCCTTGGTTTGTTTTGGACTTGGAATGCATGAGTTATCCATGTTGTTTTGAGTCTTTCTTTGCTTGGGGTGATTCTTGTTTCCTTTTGCATGCTGATTTTTTCAGTGCTTGGTAGGAAAGATTGGTTCTTCATTTCCTTGTCTATTTCAAAGAGAATTTTTAGTTTTCTCTCTCTTTTGCTTTATTTGCAAGTTTATTGAAATATTTTCTTCTTGTTTTGTGCATGATTGTTTGAAATTCTAGATCTTAGTTTCATTGAGAAGAAACATCTATCTTCAACTTTGCATGCATTAGAGTTAGATTTGTTTGGAAATGTTAGTGAAATCATCTTTCCATTATGTTTTTATGCGTCTTTTTCAAGCATGAAAAGATAGGAAACATTTTGATTTATGTTATATGTTATCTGTATCTCTTTCTTATTTGCTTTGAAGATTGTTTGGGGTGCATTGACATTTCACTTTTCGTTTGAAAAGATAGAATTGCATTTGCATTTGGGTGTGCATTTTTTGAAGAAAAGTAAATCTCTTTCCCTCTCTTATGTAGAATTTCATTGAAGAGGAAAACTTGCATTGTCATATAGATCAGTGTGCATCTTCTTTAATTTCAAGTTTTCACTCCATGGTTCCACCTAAATAGACAAGATAAAATTAACTATAGTACTAGGTTAAAACTTTTAGCAATTTGAGTGATAAGTTAGAGACGTGTTCAGGCGTCATTAAATGTAGGAGTTGTCGTTACTCATTCGCATTACATCCCAAGACTCATGCAGTTCTTCCACGTACCATCGGTATATCGAATGGCCTTTCATGTACCCTTGAGGTATATAGAAAGGTACTTCATGTACTCAATTGTATATAGGAAGGCCCCTTGTGAACAGTTATGCATTAGACAACACTACTACCGATTCGAGCTCCCACTTACTTTGAGTATATCGGGAGACCCTTTTAGGAATCCTCAAACCATCTGAGTTATCCTTTTAGATTATCCTATGAGGTTCCTGACTCTTATCCACTCCTTTCACATGTTTTCTTGTTGCTTTTGGTTTGAGTAGTACTTGCTTGTGCATGGTAGTTAGGGGGTTATTAGAGAGTTTAGAGATGGAATCCTCATCTGGGACTACCACTCAAGAGGTCCCTTTCCAAGGTGTGCCTTTTGTATTCCCTCCAAGTGAAGGTATTGGTCCTCCCTTTATTGCCACTCTAAATATTCCTGGATTAACTATAGGACTACCAGTCTAGATTTTTAATCTGGTAATTCCTGTTACACCTAATTTCTCAAATTTTACCTCTCCTCTGAGAGAGGATTGACCTCAACCGAATCCCTCTCCTTCTTCATCGGTTGTGGCTTCGTCTCTTTCTTCTTCTTCACTTGACCAAAGATCTATGGTTAGTATTCATTTGGATAAGAAGAAGAAGAAAGGGAAGAGTAAAAAGGAGAAGGGTAAGAAAGAGAAAAAGAAGCAACCATATGCTCTTGATGGTGCTCGTTCTAAGAGAACACTTGAAAAACCCAAGTTCCCTTGTAAGCTTTGCAAGGGGGACCACCTTCTTAAGGAGTTTCCCGATCTCTCCCCTATACAAGAAGAGTGGTCTAAAAGGTCCAAATCATTTGTTTCATTGTTGGAGCAGGGCCCCGCAGCTACAGGAAAAGCTGCTAATTTTGGTAGAAGATGGGAAATTTTTGGAGGAAAGACAGTTTTGGCGATGTCGATAAGCTAGTGATATAAGAGACGTGATAAAGGTATGAAGCCATAGCACATTTCCCACCGTGGATCATGGGCTGGAAATTGTGGTGGTCGGAACAAGGAAGTCAAAGGAAATAGTACCTGAAGCGACCAAGAAGAGAGCTCAACCACTGCATTTAAGGCAGCGGCAACGACAGGAGGGCTCAGCTACCATTATAAATGGAGAAGGAGCAACGGGATGAGGTATTAAAGACAAAGGACAGAAGGGGAGCAACCGAGGAAGGGGCACCCATACCTGTGATCAGTGTCGAAAATCACAAAAGACTGTAGGAAGTTGTGGTACGATCGGTAAGCGGCAGTTCAAAGTACAGATAGGCCGACTGTCACAGTTAGGGTTTTGGGTTACTGTTGGGATAGGCCCATAGTTTTGTATCATGGTAAGACCTTCAGGCCACCTATTTTTAAGCATGTATTTTGTATTATGAAAGGTTTTTCAGGGTTGGTTGGGTTGTTTCTGGTTGTTGTTAGTATTGTAAGACATTGAGGAAGAGTTGAGCTCTGGTTCTATCATTAAGTCTGTAGTTATCTTACTGTAACCAGTGGCCGGATCCTTGAGCATGAATGTAAAAATCAGCAGGGATTGAGAGAGAGAGAAAGGGTATATTGTAAGAAGAAAGCATTATAGGAAGAGAAGAGATCTAAGAGAAGGGCTCCCAGCTGTGTGCGTGGAGTTTCCCAGAAGATCTCGAGCTGCATAAGAGGTTGTAGTGGAACTATGTTACTCTCTCAAGATATAATATAAACACAGTTCATGTGGACATAGCTTCCCTCCTGGAAGTGAACCATGTACATTTGTGTGTTGTACGATTGTTTCATGTGATTGTGCTCTACTTATTTGCTATCTGTCATTCATTACATGAACTTTGCTTATCGGTTAATGAATGTATGTATGCTATCCTTCAGTTTACAGTAACATAGAAGGTTAAATGCGAGTTGAATGTGTTGAGTATTCTATATATGAGTTTATCAGTGCTTGATTCATGATAGCTAATAGTTACAGTGTTAAGTGACTTCTGTATATTTAGTTCAGCGAGTTGAGCATAATTGATGTTAAGCGTGTTAGACTGTAGGATCTTAAGAGAAGTTGTTTAACATCCTAATGAAGGTTAACTAAGCTACTATACCTAGGGAGAAAGCCTTGGGACCTTGAGAGTTGATGAGCATATTGATTCTTACTGTAGGAAATATCACAGCGTAGAAAGATGATATCGCACTATTGGAGGAGCTGCGGTGTGAGATATCGCAGGTTGAGAGTTAAGCAGAAGAGAAGGTTTGAGCATCGTACTAGAAGCTGTGATGTGATAAGAGTCAGTCCCATAGCAGAGTTAGCTAGGAAGAGATAAACATCCCTTGCTGAGAGATTTAGCTAGTTAATTAGAGTCAAGAGGACCTAGGATGCTACAGAACCTGGTTGAGGAAACTTGATTCTTCAGCCACCCCATCTAGGATCACTTTGGGTTAGACTTCAAGCCATTCTACGGTCTGTCGCTGAAAGGGCCAGTGAGCTAGGGGTTTTGTTGGTACAATAAAGTAAACCCAGGTCTACCCAGAGAAAGACCAACATTCATCAACCTCTAATCATAATGTTGACGATACCCCCTCAACCAGTGACCCATTGGTAAAAGGTCATAAGGGTAAATTATTGTATCCTTTTTTAGTATGCAAGGCTATGCTTTGTACTTTTCTTTTTCCAAGCATGGATGAAGCTTCGCATTGGTTGGAAAAAAAAACTGACCATCAACAGGTGATTCCAACAAGTGATAGTGAGTTATCCCTCGATCCCCCACTGGTTGACCAAGTGGTCGATTCAGATTTATCTGTGGTTGATCCGACTCTTCCTTTGGAGAGTGAAGTTAAAGTGGTTGATTTGGTGTCATTTCCACCCAATCTCGCTCTTTCATCAGAGAGTGTTAAGACTGAAGTAGTCTCTTTGACCAAATATTCATCTTGTTCTTCTCTTACAGCAGAGAATGGACTGAAACCTACTGAGGTTTCCATGCTTCGTTCTGATTGTTCTTGACAAGAGGAAATTTTGTCTGTTTCGACAGAACCCTCCCCAAGTAGTGAGGTTATTTCCTTTGACTAAAGTAACCTAACAGAGTCTCGCCTTCATTTGAGTGTTCCTTTCCAAATAGTTGTGAATGTTACTGCTAGGTAGATACTTCGCACTATTGTTGACGAAGGGGCTTCTATTAGTATTCTATCCTCAACTGCTTGGAAAGCCTTAGGTTCACCTCAGCTTGTGCCAACCAGGAATCAGATACTATATTTTAATAGAAGACCTACTGCACCTTTAGGGACCCTCCCTTATTTACCTATTATGTTAGGAGGGAAAACTGTTTGTATTGATGTTATGGTGGTCCAAGGTCCTTAGGATTTCAATCTGCTCCTTGGATGTGATTATGTCTATGCCATGAAGGTTGTTGTGTCCACACTCTTTAGAGTTATGCATTTTCCCCATGATGGGAAGACTGTGACCATTGATCAGCTTTCCTTTGTTACACCTGACCGTCACATTACTCCTAGTAATAAGACTGCCCTGAATGTGCCACATGTTCTTATGACTCCTTCCCCTTCTTCTATTTAGCTTCTTCCCATCATAGGTAAAATGGGGGGCATGACTCTAGTCTATGGACATCATAATGGAGATAAGGTGCTAGCTTTTATGTAATGGGGGAAACCCACCAACCTCTGGATATCATGTTGGATAGGAGCATGTTTGTGAGCATATTTTACTTTTGGTTTCAAGCTCGTTAAAAAATAAAACCACTCCTTCAGCATAGTTTACCCTTTTGATTTCAAGCTTGCATAAAAATGAAACTGTGTCTAGAGCATAGTTTACTTTTGGTTTCAATCTCGTTAAAAAATAAAACCAATCCTTAAGCATAGTTTACCCTTTTGGTTTCAAGATTGCATAAAAATGAAACCATGTTACGAGCATAGTTCCCATTCTATGTCAAGCTCGTTAAAAAATGAAACAAATGCCTTTGAGCAAAGTTCCCATTCTATGTCAAGCTCGTTAAAAAATGAAATAGATATCCTTAAGCATAGTTTACCTTTTGGTTTCAAGTTTGCATAAAAATGAAATCATTCCTAAGCATAGTTCATTTTCTATTTCAAGCTCGTTAAAAAATGAAGTATGTTTCCAAGCATAGTTACCTTCTATTTCAAGCTTGTGTAAAAATGAAATAGATCCCCTTCCCTTGATTCAAGTCTTCCCTTTAGTGCTAGAACTTGAATCTTCTTTCCACCTTCCTAATTCTCGTTCTCCCTACCCCCCTGGTGAACATTTTCACATTAGTAACCAGGTTTTTAGGTTGGGTATGGAAGAAGAATCATCACATGAAACGAATCTTGGGGGCATATCAAGTGCTAGCAACCATGCTAGGGGTAAGCTTCGCTAGCAATCATGCTGGGGGAAAGATTCCAACCTCTATATATCATGTTGATGGGATTTTTCAAGCATAGTTTACCCATTAGTTTCAAGCTTGCGTAAAAATGAAACCAATCTTTGAGCATTCTTTTAACTGATCTTCGAGCTCGTTAAAAACAATAAGATAGGGTTGAGCTTACTTTTAATTTTGTGTGCTCTAGTTAAAACATGAAAATTGGTTTGAGCTTAGTTTCTTACTTTTTTGTGCTCTAGATTCAAACATGAAAAATGTTAATGGAGTTCACTTTAAACTCTTTTCAGGCTCCCTAAATATGAAAAGATCGTCGAGCGATCTTGTCTTCTTCACGCTCGTTAAAGTATTTGAAGAGTCATCCATCCAATAGTAGGTTATCTCTTTTTTGGTTTGGATAGGACTATTTACAAAAAAGGAACACTCCAGCTAATCATGACTAGAAGAGTTCTCTAAGGTATGATTTTACACTTTTTTGTGCCTTAGAGACTAAATCATACGAAAAAGGACCCCTTTGGAGTCTTCTTTCGTATTCGTTCAGAGTCTCTAAACATGAGCAATATCGAGTTTTCTTTCAGTGGACTGGTTAAATTAAACATTGAGAGACCTGTTTTGGGAACGAACCCCTACTCTCTCAGGTTTGTAAAATATATGAGTTTGGACTTGTCTTCCAACAAGCTATATTGAGTTTTTGTTACCCTCTTTGAACTTGTAAAATCGAAAAGAGGCACTCATCAATCATGATGGGGGAAATGGGAAGGGAATCATTTTGCAAATAATGGCAGTTGTTTGTCATTACCTTTGAACATGGCACTTGTCTGCACATCATGTCAGTCAATTGGGTATTCAACTGATCTCTGTGACGATCCACTTTCATGAGTCATGTCACTCCTTTGAGTCTTTCAAAAGAATGCATTGTCAACTATCGTATTGTGTGTCTGTCCCATCTAGTCATGCTACCAATTCATTTTGTCGTGCCACCCAATGTTCAAAGGTGATTTGAAGAATTTTTACCTCTGCAGTCCACACAGTCTTTGTGTTAGTACCTTTGAGTCAATCTTATGGTTACTAAATTCACATCATTCCATAACTATGTTTCATGTTTTGTGTCGTCGATGTGGGACTCATCATGGCCCTCCCTCGACGATACTTTTCCCATCGACATCAGCTCATCATCTGGGAAATAGTCTTAGAAACAATATTTAGTACCTTAAGATCTGTATGCCTTAATGACAGATTCTCTCACTCTCAACATAGGTTCACATCATTGACCTTTGATCAATAGAATCAACTAGGTGTTCGACATCATGACATCTATTCACACTCAGTAGATTGTACTAGCATACCTTTGGAATCATTGACATCAATGGTGATCTCCCTCACACTTGTTAACAAATCACATCATTGTCTAGTAATGAAGTGGTTTCTACCATGTTCGACTTTAGACCATTGTAATCACATGGATAGAATCGTATTTTGTGGAAGACAAGACGAAGACCCTGGGTATTTGTTTAAAGCACTCATTGCTTTTCCCCAGGTTGCAATGGATTTTTATATATCTAGCATGGATCCACATTTGTATGGTCGTGGCTATGCTCAAATTTGTGTCTATATGACATAGATCTACATTGTATGTCTAGTAGCTATGTCCAAGTTTGAGTCCTCTATCACATGGATCTACGTTGTATTCTAGTATCCATGCTTGTTTATTCCTCTCATGGATCTACCTTGTATTGGTCTCCAGCCATGAGTTTGGTTACTTGTGCCTATGAGTCAACATACTGATGTACTACAGATGCCTACTTGACAATATGCTCCGATTGAGCCGACATTTTCATCTCATGGTGAGGAATTGTTCTCTCAAAGCTCTTGTTTATCATATCCCTCTAAGACTCATGCTTTGGGGGGCATCCTGTTATACCAAAATCCTGTCACCATCATGTGATAATACTTTTGACATACCTACTTGCCTTGAATCCAAGCTCTTGGAGTGGAAACTCATGCTAATTGTCAATATTCCATGAAAATTCCTAGCACTGCACTTTCCCCTTTGTCCAGGAACATTACCTTGCTCGCACCACCTATCCCTTGTTGTCCACAAGTAGTGCCACTGCTTATGGCCCTTAATCCACAAGCATTTTTTACTAGAACCGCTCTGTCATTGAAGGAGAAATGCAGTACCCTGGGTAAAAAGGGAAAAAGAGAAGTTTCTTGAGGCTTCTAGATGATAAGCCTTGTGTCGTCCCTTATCCCTATCATTGTGGGAAATTTGAGCTCGAGATCCCTCATCCTAGGATATTAGAGGCCACCTCATCCACTAATCTCTCAACCATCCCTATCCATTGAGCCTTATAAATACAAGCTCATATCCATGGTTGAGAGGAAGAGAACTCTGAAGGTATTGTTATGCTATTGGATTGATCACTTGGCTAAAGCCATTGGAGAGCATAGAGAGCTAAAGTCAGATCTTATGGGGATGAGAATGCTTGGTTTCATGGAGATGCATGTCAACACTAAGGCTTGGTTGTAAACTTCTTCATATTTATATATTAATGCAAGTTGATTTCTGTCCCACATATATTGTTGTTGTTTGATTTTGCATGTATGTTGTTAGATTCCTTAGTCACTAACATGGATCAGTAGATTATATTCTGGAAGTTTTGATGTGTTTGCATGTTTAATATTATTGTAGGTACATAGAATTACTAATGAAGAATCACATTCTAGGTATCTATGGAATCCAGGGAGAGTCTTCAACCTCTGTCCTTCATTTTTTCTGGATCTAAACCATTCAGTCCAGTGGAACACCTTACTTTTCGTAGAAGGTGAAATATTCCAGCTAACACTTCCATCCCATTTCTATTGAATGTGGGTAACCAGACATTCGTTGCATCCATTGAGTTGGTGTCGAGGTTTTTTGGTTCAGAATTCAAAGGGGGTGTACCTTCTCGTGCACTAGTCATAGGGTTAGCACTCTGCATATTACCAGTCCTTTCTGGGGATGAAACTCTAGATCTTACCTCTGGTGATATTGCTGGTGTTATGTAGTTGTGTCCTGACCTCGACGTCTCCTCATAATCCTCAAAATCTTCTGGTCCTTCCAAAATCAGGCTATAGTCCTCCTCTTCTTTGCAAGACCCTTCATCTTTGCACAATCAAAGTTTGTGTTCATTCTCCTCAAACAAGCTAGGATTTAGTTGTCCCCTTTTGGTTTTCCATCTTGTCCCTGATTTGAATATTCTTCTACTCCTTAGGACTCCAACTTCTAATTCAGGTTCAGTGCTTCCTAGGAGCATTTCAACTTACCCTTTCCCATCTTCTCAATAGTTTGTCTTTGACATAGCTTCATTCTTAGGAACACAACTCAACTACTCAGCTACAAATTACCCTTCTCATAGGGAATCATTTTTATCCATGTACAGATACATAACAAGTATCATCTTTGGGGTCTTTGGAAAAAAAAAAAATTAGCTTCACTATATGAATTTATAGTGTCTACTGCAAAATCAGTAATATATCCTTGCAATATATTGTCAACCCAAAAATCAACATCTCTGTAAATGGTGTTACTTACATTGGTTACCTCATGAACCAACTGATCTCTCCACTCGACGGTCTCTCTTCTCTGGAAGTTTGTTTGCTTAGTCACCAATATTGAAAATCATTCATGCAGTAAAATGGGGAACTCAACAAAGAAGATATCATGAATATCATAATATATATATATTTGTCTATCCAGTTCTCTGCACTCAACCATGTCTCTACACTCTCTTCTTGTGTGAATGCTAGTGTTTTACAATCCAGCTAGTCTTCTATCTCATTCTTTGTCGGATGCCACAAAATTTCCCTCAATTTCATCAATAAGGTCTCGGAAATGGAACCATTTGTTAGCCACTTTTCCTAACTTACACAACCCAGGTTCTATGTAGGCTATCAACCCAACAAACACCTGAGATACCAGCCCAACAGATCAAGCCCCATCAACAATACCTACAAAGCAGGCCCAGTCTCCCCTGCGATTGTTGAGGGATTATAGTCCCTTGGAGCGCGGCCAAGGAACTTGACGAAGGAAACTGGATGGCTGGATGGTGGAGTCAGTCTTGTGTGACTGAGCACAACTATATGTTAGCACGCATAACCTAACCTTGTTCTCAACCTCACAACTGGCGCAACTGGTGCGGTGTAGATGACTCATACTAACAGACCGTCTATGAATTCCATTGTGACTTAAGTCATTAACACAGAGAACGATATATACATATATTTCAATGACACTTTTCCAAACCTCCATCTACTGATTGCAGTATAACATCAGGCATTTAATCTATATTTCATCATCATACAAAAATAAAATAACTACCATTCACATAAACATTCATAGCATTAATCATCCATTCAAACACGAGATAACGTGGAAACCCATCTGGGAAAAATCGCTAAGGTGCTCTTCATCTGATATGAGAAAAGGATATAGAACCTTGCAGTCTATAGGATGCAGACTGATCTTTTGATATGTCTTTATGACTCAGAATTTTGGTTCTCATGCTCTTTGGTTTGTTCTTCTACCCTACTCCTACTCCTAGCGGTCTGCGCACACAGTAGCCAGATCCATGACATAGCAACCTCCTATCACTACTAGACTCTTCTTGACTCCTCTCTTCCTCTAATCTCTACAAAAATTACAGCAAAATGGAATCCTTGACTATGGATTTCCCATGAATAGCCAAACCATTAACTATTAATCACCAACCAGTGATCGACCATTACCAAAGTAAGGAACAACCTACTAACTATAGAAAGTCAACTAAAAATAAATCATGACCAACCCTCTCTCTATTGAATCCCTCCTATTCATACTATTTTACATGACCGCGTAGGGCCAACTGCATATAGGCAGTTTGCTAACTGTCACCATCAGTCACCCCTTAGGCTACAACTATGGTGATTATGACTTGACATGAGGCACTATTATCCTGAGTTACAAATATTCCCTCATACATGTGTTTCTATAGGCTTACACCGCCTTAAATGGCCATGATCTGCACCTATCACTTTCCAGCTGTTATCACCTGCATGCTCATGTGCTCACCTTTTCTTTGTCACGTGCCTCTCCATTCTACCTACACTGGTCCTTTGCTTCCTTCATGACCTTCCTTTCTTTCTGCCATGCACACTGTGCACCTTCCTTTGCTTACTTGTGACTTCTTCCTTATGCCCCTTTCCCAGGCCAACAACACTCTAACACTCCAAATATTTTCTCTTATCTAGTGGACTTCTAGCCCATACAATGGACCTGAAAACCTTGAGATTGGACACATCACAACATTGACCAGTTAAATATTCAAAAGGTGTTTTCCCTTTGAGAGATGAGTGTGGGACCCTCTTCTAAATGTATGCATCAATATTCATCACCTCAGCCCAAATATTTGTAGCCAAATATTTAGACTCAATCATACATGTTATCATCTCTTTTAGTGCTCAGTTTTTCCTTTTCGCTACACCATTCTGTTGAGGTGTGTAGGGAACAATGTTCTGGCTCTTGATCCCATTTTCTGCACAAAGTTGGAGAAGCTTTGATTTAATATATTCACCTCTATTATCATATATGAGAGCTTTGATCTTGCTCCTAGTAGCATTCTCAATGGAAGCTTTAAAATCTATGAATTTTTCAAGGACTTCCGATTTCATTTTGAGAAAGTAGACCCATGTAAATATTGAAAGGTCATCTATGAAGGTGAGAACGTAAATCGAGCCATTCATGGAGGTAGTTTGCATTTGACCACTAATATCACTATGTATCATCTCAAAAATACATGAATCTTAGCTAGGTTTTCCTCGATCAAACCTATGCTCAAGATGCTTTTCGACTATGCATCCCTTTCCAATCCCTTTTGAGAATTTGATTTATGGAAGGCCTCCCACCATGGAATCCTTTTGTATAAGCTACAAATATTTACATTTTAGGTGTCCAAACCTCTCATGCCACAACTGACTGACCTCATTTACATAAGTCATAATGGCACTTGGCTTTGAATCAGGCACAAAGTTGGAAAACTCATAGGTCTTAGTAGCATGATTTGGTTTTCCTACTACAATGAGTTTTCCCGTGGCTATCTTAGATATTTAAACATCATTGGGGATGAATACAACTCTTTTAAGAAAAACAGTGTGTGTCATTTGATACACATAACACAAGTTTGAATCCAAATAGGGAACATATAGAACATTTTTTAAGCTTCCATGTTCTAGGTTAATAGTACCTTTTCCTTTTGATGAGACTTGTGAGTCATATCCCATGTGTATGGGGATGTAGCTATTGAAATCCGGTGATGTCAAAGAATCCTTGCATGAAACCATATGATTTAAAGCTCTAGAGTAAGTGAAAAAATCTCTAGGTTTCAAAACATTAGCCATGAGTGCATGTCCTCTTTCAGGATGATTATTTTGATCTATAGTATCCTTCTTCCTTGTGCCTTCTAGAAGAGTGATGTTGTTTTTTTCAAGGATAAGGGACATATGATCAATATTTATCTTCATGCAAGAGATTTTGGGATGAAATCCTCTAACAAAGTAAGATAACTTTGTCTTCTCTTTTCCTCATTCCGTGTTTTTCCTCGAGCCTAAGGGCTGATCCAACTGCTGGTTTTTATCCTTCTTCTTGGGAGGATCAAACTTAGTCTTCTCTTTATTTTTCTTTCCATTTACATTTCAAGCCTTGGGATCTCCAACAAAAAAACTTTAGATATGGAGGATCTCATGGATCCCATTTGAACAACTTTATCATGCTCATTGGTTAGGGACTCAATGAATGATTTCAAGGTACCCATATTCCAATTCAAAATTGTAAGATTTCTGGTATGAAAGGTAGAGACAAAGACATAGTAGTCTAGTACTAGCTTTGAAATGATATAAATAATTAGTTGATCATATTTCTTCTCAACTTTGCATTGCTTCAATTGGAGTACAAGGTGCTTAAACATAGTGGACAACTCATTTATGGTCTCAAAATTGCCCGGATTGTGAGAGATTAGTTCATTCTCCAAATAATATGCTCTCAAAACATCTTACTTTCCAAATAGATAAGCAATTTTTTCCCACACTTACTTGGGAGTCTTCAATCCACTAAGACAGAAAATGAGATCCTTTGAAATGGAGAGGCATAGAAAACCATACGCTTTGTCTAGTTTGTTACAATATTTTTCCTTCTCTATTACTACATTTGGCTTTATCTATGTGCCCATGGTAACTCTGTAGAGTCCCTTGGAATGCAATGATATCTCAATATCATATTTTCACTAATGATAGTTGAAAGGAGTGAGAATATTTCTAGAGGAAGAATCCATTTTCCAGTTGTAGCGAATGTAATAGAAGTTTATGAGATACCTACAATCACAGAAAACAAAAAAAATAAGGTTGAACAACATGCACTTTTTGAGTTTCTTCATTCTTGGATAGACTTCTCTTGACAAAATCCAGAGGGATAAATGCTAAGATTCTAGGACTTATGTGGAAAACTCTCCACTTCTGGTGCAGTGTTGGAATAGTTTTGAGCAATTTTTCTCAATATTCATTAAAGATCCATAAAAAAAATTCTATACAAGAGTTTCCTTGTCCTACCATGGATCTGATACTATATAAAATTGAGGCACAATAATCTCATAACCATGAAAAACTTACTATAGATGATACAGATCAATTTTCTCAATGAAATGAGAGAAACAATGCAAAATACTTGCAAGTGTATATTTGCTTAATCATTAATCAGAAGAGATAGATTACAATGCAATACAATGGCATGAATAGCCATGCAATTTGAATCCAAGAGAATTCATTTGAATTGAGTGCATGAGAGGTTTAGTTGTCAGTTGACATCACTCGACACATCAATTAACCACTTAACTCCAACATAATTGACTCTAACTGACTCGAATAAAGTTTATACTGAGTCTAACTACATAGAACTCAACTTCATTCCAAAAAGTAGGTGGAGGATCCTTTTTTACTTCAGTTAGGTGAGTTAAATTAACTACGTTACCAAAGTTAGGTCAAGGCACCTTTAATACTCGAATTAACTGGATTTAAACCATAAATAAGAATAAATAATGGGAAAGGCACCTTTACCATTTCAGTTAACTGAAAAGTAGGTGAAGTAGTTTCCATTTGAATGAGTGGGGTGCATATCTCATGCAAATAAACCTAGATGTTTTTCTTCATTGAAAGAGGAGCCCCAATTAGGCTCCCCAATTGAAGGAGGAGATCCAGTTTGATGATGTAGTCACATGTTTGAGTCAAAACTTAGGATAAGTGGTAAGTTAGGAAAAATTAAGCCAAATAATGATGTGTGGTTGGAAAATGACTCCAGCACCCCCATGCCCCCTGCCCCTTAAGCTAATATCATGTGGAGGAGTAAAAATTAGGGCCCCAAAAACAAAGGCCATAGGTCACCCTTTACAAAAATAATTCTAAAATGCTCAAAAAAATCTAAGTGAGGAAAAGAGAAAAAACCCAGTGGGAAAGAAAACCCCCCCTCAAACTAAACACTAAATAATTATTCTATCTTCACTATGATGGAACACACCCCCAGCAATGAACAAAGGTAAGAGAACTTCTTCTCAATGAATTTCTTAGTGAAAATGTCTGCAATTCTCTCATATGTGGGGAAATATTGCAGAACAATTGTTATGTCATGCACAATCTCTATGATGTTGTGCATGTGGATCTCGATGTGTTTGGTTCTATGTGTATGAACCATATCTATTGATATCTTGATTGCACTTTGATTTTAACAAAAGATGATAGTCAAAATGGTGCTACCAATGTCGAACTCTGCTAGAATACCATGTAGCTAAACCGCCCGAATGCAAGAATTGATCACTCCCTGATACTCTACCTTTGCTGAAGATAAGGAAATAACTGCCTTCTTTTTTCTTGAATAGTGAATAGGCCCACTACCAAACATGTGTTGAATTATTGTAACTTCGAAGAATATTCTATATGTATTTTTAGTGGTCCCCGATGTTCCTACTGGGAGAATCACTTGTATCTCTTTATGCCCTAATGTTTCTAATCGAGAGAACTAATAATAGTCATGCGGAAGTCCCCTGTGTTGTAAGTTGGGTCATTAGTACCCTAGTTATGGTTACTCAAGCCTACAAGATTAAATTAGGATTACTCGAGCCTACATAATTGAGTTAATTATTAAGTGAATGAAAGAATATAAATAGAGGTGAGGCGCTCCTCATTTGGAACACACTCACACTCACTTGTGTAGCACATGAGAGAGAGAGAGAGAGAGAGAGAGAGAGAGAGAGAGAGAGAGAGCTATAGCTGGAGAAGGAGGAGGATCAGTCTTTTGGTTTTACTTTTATCTTTTGGGGCATCTATATTGAGGAATATTGTTGTTGCGTTTTTCCCATTAGGTTTTTCCTAGAATAAATCTTTGTGTTATTTTTGTGTGGTTGTGCTTATCTATATTTCAGTGATCTTTTGGCTTATGGTTATGTTGTTATGATGCTAAATGTTTTAAGATCTTATATAACCATTAAAACTCAACATGGTATTAGAGCCACCCTAAAAGAAGACATTGTGCAGCTGCAAAAGTTAGTGATTCTTACTTTTTGGGTCTCTCTTCACAGTCCATTAGAAAAATAAGGATGGTTTGACTCTCCATTGAAGGGCACGTCTTTTTGTCGAAGCATAATTTGATTCTAGACATTTTTAGTTTTTGCTGTGGGAAATTAGGGCTTTTTACAGAGGAGGAGTTTTTGAGTGAGCCCTACATAGGATTACTCTCCTCATCAAAATATAAATTTAGAGACCTGGGTCAATATTTTAGGTTGGGTGAAACACCAGGAAAGTCAAACCCTAGTTTGACTCTGAGCCTGAAAAACCCTAAAATACTGAAACTGATAGTTTTGGTAGATTCTCTATATCTCAAACTTTCATGAGCTGAAGATAAATTCTTTATGTACAATGTTTCCAAATTTTAGACTCAGATTCACTATATTCGAGGAGATACGATACCTCCAAGTTAGGGTTCTAGCCTCTCCCAGGATTCATCCCTAAACAAGGCACCTGGGGAGAATTGTTATATCTTAAGCTATGAAGGTCCAAATGAAATTTCGTAAGATGTTCCAAAAAGGTAATGGAATGTAAAGTTTTGGTGATAATTTCAGATCCCAAAGATGAAACAGTGACATGTGGTAGTCTGTACAAGTTCTCTCTTTTGAATAGTCCTCAAATGAGCCACCTTGGAAAAACACACATAAGTTCCAATTGGTAAAATGAATTCTTCTATAACATGCAGTGTTGGAAGGAGGACATGCTAGGATACCTCAGTACTAAATTTTAGACAGAGAGGAGTAGTAATTTCAAAGATACCGTAGAAACAATATCAGGAATTCTACAGAAGAAACTAAAGAAAAATAGGGCATAAGATATTTTGCAATTATGATCATAGTTTTGGGAAAATGAATGTAATGCTCAGCTCACCTTCAAGAGGCACATATTTCTATCAAATTAGATATGAAATATTCCAATTTTTAAAAATTAGGGTTTCTATGACAAACCCTAGATCAGCCAGATCCAGAACCAGGACGAACACCTTAAACCGGTAAGATCTAATATTTTTCCATTTACATTTGAGGTTCTCATTTCAAAATGACCTAGCACGCCAGCTTGGTGACAAGCTTCGTAAAGATAAAAAACTTTCGAGCATGGAAGCATAGGATTTCACTGGTTCTTGAAGAAAATGAATTGGAAACCTACATAAGTAGAGTGGTTCCAGTTCTAGAGGAAGATGAGGCTAAATCCTTACACAAGAAGAAAATCGACTCATAATAAAAGAGAAGATGGGAGCAACTGAAGATCAAGTGCTCATGATTCAAAGAATATTCCTCAAGCAATGAGGAATATGAAGAACTCAATTCTTGAAGAACCTCTTATCCATCTTAGCATTTGGATAAGAAATGATGATGTCATGAATGAAGAAGATGGTGAAGAAAAAGGATCAACAAAGAGTCTACCAATGAAACTGTGTTGTTATACATTTGTTTTATATCCAGTTGATGTATTATGCATGATATAATGTTTGCATTAATTACATGCATGTGATGGGTAAGTAGCTCATGGTGCTATTCCATTTCTACTTATCTAGAATGAAACCTCTGACATATTGGATTAGTGCAAATTCTCAATGATGTCATATTGGCTAAACAGTTGCATGATGCATAAGAATTTTTTGTTATTCATATATTCTATGAAATGGTTCTAACCATGAAATTGGTGCATTTGACTTGTAGGAAAGTTCATGTACAACCACCTACAAGAAAATAAGGATGAGACTTGTTCCAAAGAACAAGTGATGACAATTCAAGATTCACTCCAATAAACATGAATCTGAAGTTCCCAGGGTCAGAGACACCGTGACAGAAGAAAGAGCTTTAGAGAGCGGTAGATCCACCTAGAAAGATGAAGACCTTGGGTACGAAAGATAAATCAAGATGAAGAAAAGTATGGTGAGACTTCCAAGAGGCCCCATACACACTCTAGATGTGTAACATAGTTGGGTGGAATCATTGATGCAAACCTTTTCGGCTATGAAAGAAGCTATGATCAAAGAATAATAGTTGATCATGAGGAATGATGTCTATGACATGGTTTCAAGACATAAAAGGAATTATGTAGTGTCTTCCATATGGATTTACAAGAAAAAGTGTACAAAGCAAGATTCATGGTTTGCCTCAGAAAGAATAGACTATGGCATGATATACTCTATTAATCAGGCAGACTTCTCTAATAGAGGTATATATCTAGTAGAGAACCACCTATATAGAATATGAAGGCACCCATATAAAAGCACATCCAGGAGCTTGACAGATCACCTAGAGTGATGAATATTTTAACCTTTTCTACAAGGTTGAAGATGGAAACCTACAGAAAACAACAAGCTCACAGATGGGTGCATGAGGAACTTTTCAACAAAGTTCAACATAAAGGGATCATGGTGAGATGAGATAGATACATAGTAGCAAAGAATGTTACCTATCACTCCAATACAAAATGAAGAGGGAATATGATGCTTTGCTTTAGGGGTAGTGACTAGAAAAGATCTCTAAAGTTGGAAATGGTACAACATGATGGACAACTTCATGATAGACTAAAACTTTACCAAGAGTAAAGTGGGTTCAAACCTTCAAGGTTGAATGTAGAAGACTAGGATATGTTGATGACATAACATGATGATGGACGAATACCAAAATGATGTTTGGGATATAGTAACCAAACCAGAAAGCAAGAGTGTGGTATCTTCTAAGTGGACTTACAAGACGAAACATGTTGCTGATGGAAGGAAATATTTGTTGCTAGAGGATTCTCTCAGAGAGAAGAAATTAGTTATGAAGAGACACTCTCTTCCCTGATGAGGTGGAACTTACACTAGATGGATGTAAACACGACCTTCCTGAATGGTGTGATTGAGGAAGACGTATACATAGAAAAACCACAAGGATTTGAAGTTGAATATAGATGAACTCGCATATGCAAGTTGAAGAAGGCCCTGCATGGCCTGAATCAAGCTCCCTGAACTTGATATGGAAGAATAGATAGTTTCCTGATGAAAGCCGATCCTAACCTTTACTTCAAGGTTATAGAAGATGAACCTGTCATACTATTACTGTATGTGGATATTCTATTTCTGAGAAGGAATGAGAAACAGATTGTAGAATGCAAGAAGAAGCTCGTTGAATAATTTGAGATGAAAGACATTGGTCTAATGCATTATTTCCTAGGCCTAGAATTATGGAAGAACTCAGAAGGAATCTTTCTAAATCAGGAAAAGTATGCAGTGGAAGTTTTTGAAAATATTTGATATGTTCGAATGAAAATCCACGGCCACACCCATGGATTGAAACCAGAAGTTGTTAGTCAATGACTCATCAGAGTTAGTGGATGTGACTTAATACAGACATATTATTGGGTTGTTGATGTAAATAACAAATACCAGACCAGACATTTGTTTTTCTATGAAAACCTTGAGTCAATATCTAGTTCAACCTAGATGGGTTCACTTGATAGCTCCAAAGCATGTGATGAGATATCTGAAAGGGACTATAGACTTTGATCTATACTATGATGGAAACCATGATTACATATTGTATGGCTATACAAATTCATATTGGGATGGAAGTGTCTTATATAGAAGAAGCACATCAGGTGGATGTTATTGTCTGGGGTCTACTATGAGTTCATGATTTAGCAGGAAATAGTCCAGTGTTTCTCTTAGCATGGCTGAAGCAAAATACATAGTAGCTTGCTCTGCTAGTTATGAAGCCATATGGATTCGGAAGCTGATGTCAGGTCTCTTTGACCTAGAGATGGATACTACAGTAATTTTATGTGATAACCAGAGTTGTATAAAGATGACAGATAACCCTATGTTCCATCAAAGCACATAGAAATATGGTATTTCTACATACGATATAAGATGTAGATGATGATGTTTCAGTATTCCCATACTGAAGATATAGATGATGTTTCAGTATTTACATAATGTAGATGAAGATGATGGTGATTCAGTATTTCTATATTGAAGATAGAGATGATGATGCTTTTAGTGCAGAAGATATAGATGATGATTCATTCAATATTCACATACTAGAGATACAGATGATGATAGTTCAGTATTCACATATTGAAGATACAAATGATGATAGTTCAATATTTACATACTGAATATGTAGATGATGATCATGTTACAAGATGATGATTCAACACTAATGTGTTGACAAATCCTTTGTCTCAGGTAAAGTTAAAACACTTTAGAGACAAGCTTGGTGTTGTTCGAAAAAACCTTCCTCAAAAGGGGGAGAAGTGATGTTTTAGTGGGATTGTATCATCCCTGGAAACTTTTCCTAAAGTGATCCGGTGACTTCAATCCTTGAGAATGAAGAGGGATTGTATCATCCTGGGACATTTGTCCAAAAATGATCCAGTGAATTTGGTCCTATAGAATTAAGAGGGATTGTATCATCTCGAGACATTTGTCCAGAAATGGTTCGGTGACTTCAGTCCTCGAGAATGTGGTAGGATTGCATCATCCTTGAACTTCGTTTCAGAAAGGTGTCTGGAGGCTTCAGTCCCCAAGAATGTGGTATGATTGCATCATCCTTGAACTTCGGTTTAGAAAGGTATCCAGAGGCTTTGGTCCCCGATAACGTGGTAGGATTGCATCATCCTTGAACTTCAGTTTAGAAAGGTATCCTAAGGCTTCAGTCCCCAAGAATGTGGTAGGATTGCATATTCCTTGAACTTCGGTTTAGAATGGTATCTGGAGGATTCAATCCCCAAGAATGTGGTAGGATTGCATCATCCTTGAACTTCAGTTCAGAAAGTAATCTGGAGGATTCAGTCCCCAAGAATGTGGTAAGATTGAATCATCCTTGAACTTTGGTTTAGAAAGGTATCCGGAGGCTTCGGTCCCCAAGAACGTGGTAGGATTGCATCATCCTTGAACTTCGGTTTAGAAAGGTATCTGAGGATTTGGTCCCCGATAATGTTGTAGGATTATATCATCCCTGGAATTAGGTCCAAAAGTGATCTGAAGATTTTCATCTTCGTGATGTGGATTGCAGGTTGTTGTTGATGATGATGTTACTGATTGAAAGATCAGAGTGTGATGATGATGACGTACTGATCAAAAGATCAAAGTGTGATGATGATGATGTACTAATCAAAATATCAGAGTATGATGATGATTATGTACTAATCAAAAGATCAGAGTATGATGACGATGATGATGTTGATTGAAATAGTATGATGATGATGATGATGACGCTGTTCAAAAGTTCAAAGTATGATGATGATGTTGCTGATCGAAAGATAAGAGTATGATGATGATGATGATGATGTTGTTGATCAAAAATTCAAAGTGCTGAAGATGTTGTTGCTGATTGAAAGGTCAAAGTGTTGAATATGTTGTTGCTGATCGAAAGTTCAAAGTGCTTATGATGATGTTATCGATCGAGCGATCAAAGTGTTGCTGACATTGAATATTTGAAGATGAAGACTAAATGATGTTGAAAATATTCCAATGATTCATAGATATATCACCCCAATGATGTTGATGATGCCTTCTCTCTCCTACTATTGTTGTTGTTGATGTTATTGTAGAATACCCTTCTCGTTAAGGGGGAGTGTTGAATTACTGTAACTTCAAAGAATATTCTTTATTTATTTTTAGTCGTCCTTGATGTTCCTACCAAGAGAATCACTTGTATCTCTTTATGCCCCAATGTTTCTAATCAGGAGAAATAATAAGAGTCGTGAGGAAGTCCCCTCCATTATAAGTCAGGTCATTAGTACCCCAGTTGTGGTTAGTCGAGCCTACAATATTAAATTAGGATTACTCGAGCCTACATAACTGAGTTAATTATTAAGTGAATGAAAGAATATAAATAGAGGTGAGGGGCTCCTCATTTGGAACACACTCACACTCACTTGTGTAGCGCATTAGAGAGAGAGAGAGAGAGAGAGAGAGAGAGAGAGAGAGAGAGAGAGAGCTATAGCTAGAGAAGGAGGAGGATCATTATTTTGGTTTTACTTTTATCTTTTGGGGCATCTATATTGAGGAATCTTTTTTTTGGGTTTTTCCCATTAGGGTTTTCCTAGGATAAATCTTATGTTCTTTTTGTGTGGTTGTGCTTGTCTATATTTCAGTGATCTTTTGGCTTATGCTTATGCTATTATGATGCTAAATGTTTTAAGATATGATATAACCATTAAAAATCAACAAAATAAAAACATATACAGAAGTGGAATTCTGATCTATGTTATCTCCATCCCAGTCCAAATTTGTGACTCCTAGCAAATCTAGATTAGAATCAACATCATAGGGAATGCCAAAGTATCTAGTACCCTACACATACTGTAGAATCCTCTTGGCTTACCTCCAATGAATTTCATGAGGATTTTGCATGTATATTGATACAACATTCATGGAATAAGAAATATCAGGTCTTGAATGTGTCAGGTACAAAAGGCTTCCAATCAATTGTCGATAGATAGTCAAATCCACCACCGGTGTAGAATTTCCTTCCTCGAGACTTATTCTTGAGAGGAATGGGAAAGGTGTAGACTTAAAATTAGCCATACTAAAATTAATTATCATGTCTGAAGCATAATTTATTGGATTATCATTATCCCATCAAAATATTGAGTGAATTCTAGGCTAACAAATTGCCTTAGCATGCCTAAATCACACATGTCAAATGCTTCATGCAAAGCGGTTTTTATGAAGCCGATTGAATAAACTGTGCTTCCTGTAATTAATAAATAATAAACATACAAAAATATAATCATAAAATTACCTTAATATTCTGTAGGTAGACATTTGTATCAGACTTACATCTTGCAATTTTTTGTGATAGCTAGAAAAGAGTCCATCTTTGCATACCAAGCTCTTGGGTCCTATTTTAATCCATACAATGATTTCTGAAGTCTACAAAATAATGTTGGGTATGATATGTAGCCTTCATGATGCTTCATGTGGATATCTTATTGAATGTATCCATTGAGGAAAGCACTCTTCACATCCATATGGTGCACCTCTGAGTGTTTGGATGCAGAAATGGCTAAAACTAGCTGAATAGAATCCATCTTTGCCATCGATGCAAAGGTTTCTGTATAGTCCACTCCTTGAAATTGTGAGAGAATTTTGAAACCAAACAAGATTTATATTTTTTGGTTGATCCATATGTAGAAACCTTATTTGGGTAGACCCATTTTCATTGAACAATTTTCCTCCGAGGCAGAAGAAAAACTAGCTCCCAGGTTGCATTTTTATGAAGAGAGTGATACTCTTCATCCATAGAATATTTCCATATAGGGTCATGATGGGAATGATAATATGAATTTGGATCAGATCCAACCATAGTATATCATTTCTTGGACATAAAATTATCATTTCATGAAATATTAATACCTTCTCTTTGATAGTCTGCTCGAGTTCTCCTTAGATCAACATGATTTCCAATGTTTGACCTGGTAGAGGAGATAGTCTTTTTTGCTCATTTTGGTAGATGAGTGGGATCATTCAAAATGATTAAAAACCTGATATTTCATGCTCACTGATATAATACATTACATATGAAATATCATAGCACAAACTTTCATTTGCATCTCCAAAATATTCATCATAAAGGGGAAGCAGTTTTGCAGTTTCTTCCTCAAGTAGTTGTAGATCTTGAAGAGGTTCTTCAAAGAGGACACTTATCTCGATGAGTATATTTTTAGTTATGATATTCAAGATATTTTATCATATACCCAATGAGGATACACTCAACACTCTTAGGCTCCAAATTTTTTCTCTTATCCAATGGAATTCTAGCCCACTCAATGGACTCGAAAACCCTGAGATTGGATACATCAAGCCTGTGACCAGTGTAAGCTTCAAAAGGTGTTCTCCCTTTTATGAATGAGTGTGGGACCTTGTTTTGAATGTATGCATCAACATTCACTATTAACCCAAAAAATCCCTTAGTAATCTCTACATGACCTACACCACACAAAGACATCTATGTACGACCCTCATTTGACCCCCACACCCTAAAAAAGGATTTAAAATATGAAAAAAGGCTTAAAAACCCCTAAAAAGAGCCAAAGTAGCTCTCATATGGGCTAAAACCTCCAAAAATGGGCTAAAACCCCTCAAAGGAGCTTAAAACCCCCAAAGGAGCTAAAGATTGGGCGAAAGGGGCTGAAAGCCCAAAAAAGGGGCTTAAAACCCTAAAAATCCCAAGAAAAAGTGTAAATAGAGGGGTGGGGGTCACTCTCAAATCACTTCTCATCTTCATATCATTACGCTTCCCATGTGAGTGCCTTGAGACCCTTTGTCTCTCAAGTTTATCACCCTCCCTCTTCTCCATTCCTTCATTGAGCCAAATCTCCCCATCCATTGAGAGGTGCTCCCCCAAGCTAGGGCATGGTGGCCCATTTCAACCAAAGAAGGTATATTTCTATTTTGTTTTATTTCATGTTGTAGTTTTCTAACATTTTTGCTTGCAGGTTTATGGTTTAATATTTTGTTGCAGGTTTCCATGGACTCCTAGTAGCTATTTCTTTGTTTGCTTATAGTTTCACTCAAGGTTTTTACTATTAGGCCCTAACCGTGTTTGCAGGGTTTTCTTTCTTTTTCATTCCATTCTCACATGAACCCTACCCTTCCATCCTATAGATGGAAGGGAGTTGTTCCTGCCTGTAGAAAGGGTGAAATCCCTACTAGATATTTGCAGACCATGCTGAGTCAATCCCATAGGATCCCTAGATTTAATTTCTATATTTTAGTTTTTATTTTTCCCTAGTTTAGTTTTCTTTCACATCTAGATTAAAACTGTCTTTTTATGCATTTTAATTCATAGAAAAGCCTCCTTAAGGCCAAACCAAGTCCATTCGGCCACAGTATAGGTTATTGTAGGCCGGTCCTGGCTCAGGCTAAAAAAAATTCCATCTTTCGGACTAGGTCGCTCTTATTAGGATGAAAGGTGTGACCAAATATTTCTTTCAGGCCCGAAAGGTGCAACTTCATCCCAAAAATAAAATCACTTCTATCTACAGTTTCTGAGCGACCCCCTCCCCTAATTTGGGGAAACTTTGGTGACCCCCTCTCCACATTTCCCCTGAAAAGAGCGATCTATCTCTCAGATTCATATTTTTAAAGTTATTGGGACTGTCAGTGCAGCTCAGCTGCCTCTCTCCATCAATCTGTGTTTATTTCATTGTAGCCTATGTAAATTACTATTAAATCAAATGGTTAATTGGTTAAAAAAAATCTAATTAAAGCTTGGATAAAATTACTATAGGTTTCAATTCTTAAAAATTAATATCTTGCCTAGCCCTTCCTCCTCTACCCAATCATCACCCTTTAGGGTATTTTGGGATATGATAAAGGATAAATCTCATACAATAATAGGCACTTCACCTGTCATTTTTCAAAACCAAATACAATGGGTGACTTGGAAGGTAGAGCAGGTGGTAGGCCCAGGGGGCCTCACGGCGTTCGTGTCCTCCCTATTGACCGACCTTGCACTCGAAGGGTGACCTGAGGATATATGGATGGGATTAGTCCCATTGTGTTGAGAGCCCAACACCCTTTCCTGGTTGAAGCAAAATGGAGGTGTAAGGTAGTCACCTAGTTAGGCTATCATAGTTCAGATTCAGGTATGGCATGTATTCAAGTTTTTGTTCACAATTTACTGCTGTCATAAACAATTTACTCATGTTATAAGTTCTGCAATACAATCTATGTGGACTATTCATAAACCATACAATTAGCCACTAGGTGTAACATAAATACAAAAGACATGCACACAAACCATACCACATGAAACAACCAAACTTAGTTCATGACGCTGAGCTAGCCATTAAAATTTATAATTTACACTAAGTCAAACACTTGCGGTCTTTGAGGAAACAAGTCCCTGACTACCTTAACCATGGTAAGTACTTGGGCTCAACCTAGAAACTCATTGTGAGGAGTACCATTGGAACCCCAAAGTAGCTATCCGCTGAGAGGAATTTCCAAGCGAAATGAGAAATGACCCCTACCGATTGACTAGTACTCCTGTGAGGAAAAATCCAAGCACTATATTCTGGCAGTCTTGGTGGCCGAGTGACCACCTGAAAGCTAATAAGAATCCATTAAAACCAGGGTCCAAAACATCATTACCATATATCACCATTTGACATACCAACCAGACACAATTGATCCCCCATGTTTTTCCTCACGCTTGAGAGGCGATCCACCACAGTTTGGGTCCTTGAACCAACACCATAGAGACCATTCTTGATGACCCTCTACATCATTAGAAGGCCACAAAGCCTCTGATTCATACTCAGCGTCATACCAATCTAAGCCAGACCTGCATACTACACCATCTAACCCCATGGATGGTGCAAACCCAAATCCATTTTTCAGCTTAATGATTGGTACTAGACCCACTTCCATACCCCACACCACCACCAACACCCCTGTTGGTCTCCCTAGCACGGTCATGCAAATAATCATAAGTCAGCTACCTCCACCCACACTAACCATTCAAACTGTCCCACCTATCATGCCTGGGGGTAGTGTCTCGTCCACTCACACTGTCCCACTTGGCATACATGGGGGTAGTGGCCCTTCCATTCACATAGTTCCATTTACCACACTTGGGGGTAGTGGCCCATCCACAACTGTGCCACAAGTACCCCTAGTTATGTAGGTGCATCATGTCCCTGCAAACCCCACCACCATTGCTGCCCCATCACACATCAACCTTGGGTCAAACCTTCCTTTCATGGCATGCCTCAACCTACCTGACTTGGCTTGGTTAACAAATGACCCTATCGGCCATCAAACCTTTTGGCCTCCCATGCCAACCAAAATCCCCTCAAACATTCCCAATTTTGAAGGGAAGGCAGGGGAGTGCCCCCAAAACCATATCATGATGTTTGACCTATGGTGCTCATCAAATAGCATCGTAGATGATTCGATCAAACTCAAACTATTCCAATGCACCCTCACAGGTGCTGCAACCAAGTGGTACATTGAGCTACCACAAGCCAAGTACCTGGATTTTAACTCCTTGGATTTCATGTTCCTGTAGTATTTCCAACTCCCTGTTAGATATGACGAAGGGGTGGATATCTTGCTATCTTTCCACCAGAATATTGCGACCCACATAACTGACCACATCCATGAGTAATAACGATGCCATAGTTTGTGCAATATTCAACTTGATGATAGGATCTTCCTAGATTGGTTCCTAAAACAATTGCTACCACCTATAGCAAAGGACGTCGCATCCAAATTCCCCTAATCCAAAGAGGAGGCCATCTTGAAAGATCAGTAATTTGATTTGATCTATGCACAATCTGGATACCTTTACATTATCATTCCAGATGCTCCCTGTGTAGGCACCTCCTACCGGGATGCACCGAGGGAATCCCATGCCATAGATGGCATCATAGGTTTTGTGTCCCACCAACCATAGCACCGTCTGACATGACCTGCAATACCACCACAACCAAGAAACACCCCCAGTGTTGCCTACCAAAACAAAACTTTGGATTATGCAAGAATGTTGTCCCAGTTCGGAGCCACAACTTCTTATGCACAACCTGCACCATGACAGCAATCCCGGGCATTAGCTTGTCTAGCACAACAATATGCAGGACAAATGCCCACATTTAGGGCACCTACACTCACCCAAGTCTACTATGCACCACCGATGCAAGCCATTCAAGCTCCCACCCCCACTTCGCCAGCACCTTTAGGACAGGTGTTTGTACAACAAAATTGTCCTAACTAGCCAACCCCCAATAACCAACAAGGGCAAGCCAGAAATAACATGGAAATAACCGAGCCCTGAACCAAGGCAACAATCAATCACAGGGAGGCGTTCAACAACCAAACCCTCCCAACAATTCCAGGGAAAACCAGCCAGCCTAAAATCCTCAGCAACCAAACACACCTAGATGCAACGTTTTGTTGCACACAAATCAACCGTGCAAGTTGTGTGAGGTCTATGGGTACTATACACACAAATTCCCCTTCATGGGTCATGCCAAGCAATTCATTCACAACAAGTTTCAGCATGCTACCAATACATCATCCCAAGCTCAACCCAACCCGACACCACCAGGGACTCCACCCATCGTCCTCCAAAACTCATTGCCAGTCCAAGGACTGGTATATACTGTACCTACTCCCCAACCCAATCCCAATGCCCTAAGGGCACCTCCGATAGCAGAAACAGGTGTTCACCACCTGCTAGCTATGACAACTGAAGAGGTCAATTTACAGACCAGATGAAATCAGTATGGAACTAACACCAAACCTGCTGATACATCAGCAACATCTACATCCAAAACAACCAATGCACCTCTTCATTTACCCCATTTTCCTCTACGCCCCCCCATATGGCAGGTTTCCAACAATGTCACAGCTAGAGCTGCTGTAAGCTACAACATCTTGGATGATTTGGCCCAAAAACCTATGGCCATGTCCGCTCTCGAGGTACTCAAAACTTTCCCAATGCAACGAAAGGCCTTACTAGCCGCCCTCGGTGTTGTAAATGCCTCCAACTCCAAGTTGATCGCATTCGACATGGAGAATGGAGAACTGTGGATGCCATCAACCATTGCCTTCCAAATCCTGGTTTTCATCTGGAATTTGGTCGTGCACCGATGCATAGTGAACGAGGGGGAATCCATGTGTGTTACGAAGAAAACTTCCTATGGCTTGGGGTACCACAACAAACAGAGTAACTGCAGAAATAAATCCTTTCCAATATGCAAGAGAAACCAAACATCTAACACTAAAGGATCTTGACACATACGTTATTTCGGATGGTTGATGTAGATCCCCATTGAGATTTTCCACTCTCTCTTGTATAAGTAATTTGCTCTCTTAACATTCAGCAAACAAGACAGGCATGCTATATATAATTGCGTTAGACCTACTCTAGCATGTATAATCAATAACATATAACCATTTAAAAGCATCCATGGATTCAATACTCATTTAAATACACATTATTGGACAGGAAAAGATATTTCTATTAATATAAAACAAAGATTAGAATAGTGACAACCTCTATCGGCAGGTCTATGAATTAAAGAAGCTGAGTCCTCCACCTGGGCCTCCACCACTTCAATCCTCCATCTCTCGATAGAAAGCTCACAAGCAAAGGAAAGCTTGGGAAGAACACAAAGTGCTCCAAGGAACAAAGTGATGCAGACTCAAGTATAAGCTTCGGCAACAATGGACTATAGTTTTCTTGCTCTTCAATTCCTCCCCCCCTTCAATGTATCCAAAGGGTTCCTTATATAGTGCTTCAATGGAGTGATGAAAGGTCAAATCTGAGCGATCTCAAGGCATATAGAAGGCCAAGAGACAAATGATTTGGATCCACATCAAGGAAAACTCCAAAACTATTTGGCCTTTTGCACACATCTCGATGTACATGGGTTTGAGGGTCAAATCCGCATATATACGTGAGAACAAATTTAAAAGTCATGTATAGAAAATAAGACATGTTTTTAGGGATGATATTGGAAACATCAAATGTAAAAAAATGGTCCATGGGGTCTAAAGAGTATGAAAAGGGATAGGGAAGGCCATAAAGGTGTGATCCACCATGTGTGGTAAAATCAATTGTAACAAATGTCCCCTAATGTGTGAGGTTGAAGGGGTCATACGATGGCCGAAATACATTATAAGTCCATCCCAGAAGTGGAGTGATGAAGAACCAGCTTGAAGAACCAGTCATCCAACAATACATTATAATGATCAAACTCTACACATAACTAGAAGTAGATATAGCAGTCTTGAATACATAAGAGTACAATGGCCATGAATAGGCATGATACAAAATATGACATGTGTGGTCATCACCACGTACAATATAGATAGATCAGAATCTCCATGATGAAGATATACAAAGGATCATGATATCCATGAAGGCTGAAGATATATAATCGATCAAGATCTCCATAATGGCTGGAAACATCTGACATACACTGGAATCAAGTCACAGGAGCTGAAATATCATGAACACTAGCACGATCAAGGAGGTAGCATATATGAAATGCCACCAATATGGAAGGTCTTCTACACAATCTGCTATGAGTACATGTCCTAATATGCGAATATAGGTGTCGAGGTCAAACATAGTAGTCCATCATATAATTATTGGTCATTTATGTATACCATTAACAAACACGAGATCACCCACCGATAATGAAAATGGGAATCAAGGTACTAGAGTGCAAACTAACAGGTGTGAATAAATGTGTTGAGGTCTAACACTTGAAAGGATCCATCAATCAAGGGACATTGATGTATTCCCAAAAACTATCGATGGTGAGAGAACCTGCCACTGATGATTGCAAGTCTCAAGGCACTCAAAAATGACTCTAGATTCCTATCCCAGAATAAATAATCTGAAGTTGATGGGATGAAATATGCTAGAAGGAGGGAATTAAGGAATCCCCCATCATCCAACATGAGGTACTCAACAAAGCTGTACAATGTGGAAGGAATCGATCATAATGTGCATGAACCAGTATCAGTATCAGGAATGGCCAACATGCAAAGTCAAGAGAACTGAGGAATGGCTGACTCAGGTTTCAACTTACTTTGAACAAGAGCATAAAGGTGAATGGTGACTGAATGTAGGTAGCATAGAATCAATATACAAAACTGGGATATCTCTACGATGCAGGAGGCATCGATAGAGGCTCCATAGGGACTGGAAGCTTAACCAGTTGGTGGATATAAACTCAAAGAAATGAGTACAACTCTTAAAGTCAAACTATTAACCCAACCAACGGATGTGATATACAGTTCTCTGTTCGAAGGCGACACGACTCAACTGCTGCCAAAGATAACATCTTTTCTTGTCCAGATTTTTGGTTTTTTTATTTTTTGGACTTTTTCAAATATTTTGAAAATCTTGAAAAAGAATATAAGTGCTTTATAGTTACAGACTAGGAGGAGACAAGTGTCAATGGGCAAACAAAATAGTTCCAAGCGGTGGAACATACCTATGCTCAATGCAAGGACACATGTGTATGATAATGACACTCAGGGGAAAGTCCCCTCCCGGTAAAAATGTGGAATCAAGCTGCAAAAGATATATAAAATGGCTCTGCATGGCAATACATGAGACAAGCTTGGGATATATGGCTAATAATCAAAGTCAGGGAAGCCAGCATAAGGCTCAATGAGGAAGGCAAAAATCATGATAATGTAATTACAACTTGACATAAGGGAGTCCTGGAGACAAAGGCCAGCAAAAATATCAAGAGGAGTATGAGGCTCTTATGCAAAGACATGGTGATACTATACAAAGGGCTCCCACACCCTAAAGGGAAAAAATGTCGGCATGGGCACCAAATGCAACAAACGAGCTAACTACAGCACCCATGTATGGTCAAGCTCTACCATTCACATCATGTCACTTCTAAAACAACAAGAAGGTTCTGTAACAAGATAGAATGGAAATGGCTAATAATCAAATTCAGGGAAGCCAGCATAAGGCTCAATGAGGAAGGCAAAAATCATGATAATTTAATTACAACTTGACATAAGGGAGTCCTGGAGACAAATGCCAGCAAAAATATCAAGAGGAGTATGAGGCTCTTATGCAAAGACATGGTGATACTATACAAAGGGCTCCCACACCCTAAAGGGAAAAAAAGTTGGCATGGGCACCAAATGCAACAAACGAGCTAACTAGGGCACCCATGTATGGTCAAGCTCTATCATTCACATCATGTCACTTCTAAAACAACAAGAAGGTTCCGTAACAAGATAGAATGGGTTCGTACCTAAGTTTATAATGAAATGGTCATAATGTCATGCAAAATGCACATGGATGTGAAATCTAACCTATATGCTAGTTTAGACATAATACCTAAAAGTGGCATGACCGAGTCAAAACAATGGTCGAAACAACGCTCAAAATGGACTCCTACATCATCAGATTAGTCCAAAATGGTCAGAAATGGTTCAAAACTATACAAAGGGGGTAAAAATTTTCAAAAATTTTCTATAAATAGTAAAAAATTCAAAAATTACATATCATTTGAAATTTTTACCCATTTGAGCTTAGAACTTCAATCGCGAATTCCGGGAGCTTCGTCCGGAAAAAATAGACACCGTTTGTTCTAGGTAACTTCTCATGTCCTCCTCTTCCATTTTCATGTAAATTTTTCGGCCAGTCTAGATTGGTCTTTTCGGCCCACATAGAAATCAGGGATTTTTCTATGTATAGGGTTGTTTATACATGGAAAAACCTCCCAAACCCGCATACATACGCGGCTGTTTTGCAAACAGTGATGTATGCGGCTGCGCACATGGTTTTTTAAGGTATCTAATGACCAAAAAATATTTTTAATGTGCAGGATGGTCCTATAATGGAGGGAGAGGGAACATGGAGATGTAGAAGAGGCTATTTGGGGTGATTTGATCACTCAACAAGCTCTATGTGCAAGTGGGCTATACAAGTTTTGGTGTCTTGGCAGCCTGAGGGCCAAACCAAGACTCTTGCAGATGCTAGTAGACTACTGGGATCCAGAATCAGAGTATTTCCATATCGACAGGATGTCCCTCACTATAGAGGTGGAGGACATATATTTCATTACAGGATTATCCCAACGAGGAGAGGTGGTGAACCTACATTCCCGCGGGCCCGGAGGTGGCCTCACCATTGAGGAGTACATTGTAGTATACTGTTTTCTAGACATGGAAAAGGTTGGGAGTCAGATCCCAACAAAATCCATCCAGGTACTAGGCCTGAAGGCCATACTATTGGCACTCGGTAGGATAGCTGGGCTAGCATCACTTCACCAGGCCTCGTAACCATTGATGTTCTATGCAGTGGAGTGCATGAGACCCACATTTTACGATTGGAGTACTGCATTGTTGAGTAACATGAAGCAGCAACTCAGTGACTGCAAGATGGGCAGGGTACAAAACTTCAGTTTCAGTAGTATATTAAACACGTTCTTCTTTGAGTGTGTTCTGAGGCTAAGCCCTAGAGCTGACATTCCTCCTCACAGAGTTCGAGATCTAGCCCAATGACATTGGGCAGATGTTATGCGAAGACTAGGCAGAGGTAGGGTGTCCAACCCCTACCCAGCTGATTTCTTTCCATGGTGGCGGTGGTAGATTATTTCCATCAATGATTACCCTTATGTAGGTATAGATTTTTGGGGAGATCTCGACATGCCCCTACCACCCAGAGCAACATATGGTGATATTGGTAACGAATCCCAAACCCTCTTTTTAAAGTTTTTTGAATTATTAATTTTTTTGTGTTTTTTTATATATAGACTCAAAAGACATGCTTTGGTGTGACGACACATAGTGACAACCTGTCATATGTATGAAGATGTTGGACCACGGTGGCCTGACGACTTCCCTCGTCATAGATGGAGGGGAAGAGGAGATGATATCATGGGTGTGGATGCGGAGCAGACATTCCAAAGCATCCACACAAACTTTGTACGGTTGATACACCGGGTACCCATGGCGCAAGTTGAGGGCTTGCCTAAGGCCATGCAACGTCAAGTGGTTGGGGTACCATGAGCATGGGTTTGGTTATCCTGATGACTAGCTAGAGCCATGGTGTGCTACAATGATCAAAACCCCCCTCCTCCTCCATAGAATTAGAGACCTGAGAGTGATTCATTTTTGTACTACCGTGTATTATATTTTGGTGGCTTGGAAGCCCCATTTTTGTATTATGACACTTATGTATTATGCCGTCACATTTTGGATGTTTAATGAATTTGTTTTTATGATGATCGATTTTATTTATTTACATGTGTGTAAAAATGTATGTTTGTGATGTGCTTATGGTCTATGAAACAAATGCCAATCTAACACATAGTTAGAATATGAGTCAACAACTTGATTTAAATTCTTGAAACATGTATGTATGTTATGTTGTCAAATTGCAATTGTAACAATCTCACACGTAAGAATCTTCGTAATAATGTCGGATCCCTAATACTATACAAGCCATTAAGTTGTGACATTACTAACTACGAATCAAGACATACCTCAAGAGAGAGAACACCATGTGAAATGGCATCCTGTAATAGCTCAATAACGACACTATACTCAGCAACATTGTTTGAAGAAGGCTATAAACATATGCCTCCTGAAGACAATACCTGACCAGTAGGAGCATAAATCACCCAAGCAATAGAAGCTGAGTGTTGAGTGTGGCAGCTAGCATGATCAACAAATCCTATGAAAGTGGAAGAATCCATTGACATTTGCCATAAGAAATTAAAGCAAATCAACAAACCCGATCACCATAAGAAAACCTAACTATGCAAAAAAATGTACAATAATATACAATAATCAGCCCTAGCTGAAGATCATGCATAGTATTTTTTAAGATAGAGCCCATTTCTAGGCTCCGCCAAGGCTGTCCCTTCATACTCTACAAGCTCATAGGTGCCTTTCTCTAACACACATTTGACCATGTAAGGACCATGCCACATGGGATTAAACTTCCCTACCCCCAAGGGTTCTTTAGCTTGATCCCATAAAAGGACCAAATATCCTTCACTAAAACTCATCAAATGGACAAACTTATCATACTGGACCTTGACATGATGCTTATTCACCTCTAAAGCCACTAAAGCATCTCGGCACTACTCATCAAGATGCTCTAAGTGGACCAAACGCTCTTCCAATGTGGAAGTGTCTGGTAAAAGCTCTATAGCTAGTCTCAATGAAGGGATTTCACATTCAACCGGAAAGATAGGCTCCACTCCATGTATGAGCTAATATGGAGAAAAATTGATGGTAGTCTTAACCGTGGTCCTATATGCCCACAAAGCAGGATATAACATTATATGCCAATTCATTTTTCTTTGTACGATGGTTCGTTGGAGAATAGAGTTAAGTGATTTGTTCACTACTTCAACTTGTCCATTCGCCTGAGTGTAATAAGAAGAGGAGTGCTCCTGCTTATACCCTAGATTTGAGGCCAACTCTTCCATCATTTGATTCTAAACTACCTACCATGGTCAGTGACAAGCTCTTTCGGAATACCGAACTGAGTAATAATTTGGTTGAATATGAAATGCATGGCCGTCTCACCGTCAGATTTAATTGTGGGCATAGCCTCAGCCCATTTCATGAAATAATCAATGGCCACTATGATATGATGATGCCCCCTAGCTAAAGCTGGGTTGCAATTGATGAAGTCAAGCCCCCACTTGGTGAAGGGACTGGCGGTGATAATCGGATGTAATGGGGTAGGATGTGAGTGCATATTGCGTGCAAACACCTGGCAAGGGTGACACTTCTTGACTGCATTAACACAATCTTTAAAGATCGATAGCTAAAATTATCCCTTTCTCAATATTTCTTGGGTTGTAGAAAGCCCAGATAAATCACCACCACAGACCCCTCCATGGAAATCATTCAACACAACCTCAACCTCCTCATGGGTTAAACAACAACGTAAAATGGAATCTACCCCATGACGGTACAAAATGTTTTCCACTATAAGGTAGTCCTAAGTTATGTGATGTAATCATCATCGCTCATCCCGTGAAAGATGAGTGGGGACCTTCAATGTTTGTAAATATATGATAATATCCCCATACCATGGATCCAAAGTTGATATAAGGAATATATTCTCATGAACAAACATATCCTCATAAACTTCCTCCTCCTCCTCACTTGGGAAATCAGAAATGAGCTCCGCAAAATCTAACAATTTCTTCAATTTCGCCGAAACAAATTCGAGATCAAATTCTTGCAAAATAACAATCCATTTATTATACTTTCCCCCGATCATCCTTCTAGTGAGGAGGAACTAAAATGGATTGACATGACCTACCACCAAGGTCTGGCAAAGGAGAATGTAGTGTCTCAATCTTTGAACTGCATGAATGATAGCTAATTCAAGTTTCTCCACATGGGAATAATGGATTTCTGCATCTACAAGGTTCTGGCTCAAATAATATATGACATGCTCATGGAGATCCTCATCCTCCTGAACCAAAACCATACCAATCGTCTCCATGGATGTGACCACATAAATCAAAAAGCCGTGGCTATAGTCGGGTGGACTAAGCACGGGGGCCGATGCTAAGGCTTACTTAATAGCATCAAAGGACTCCTGGGCTTGCTCATCCTAGCAAAATTTAGTGTGCTTCTTCAAAAGACGCATAAAGCCCTTAGTCAAATTGGAAAAGTTAACCATGAATCTCAATAAGAAGTTTACCATGCCTTGCAAACATTGAAGATGTCTAATATTCCTTGGGGGATACAATTGAAGTATTGCCTCAACCTTTAAGGGATCGATTCTTATACCCTCCTTAGAAACAATGAATCCTAGGAAGTGACCTGAATTCATGCAAAAGATGCACTTATGAGATTTAACCTAACCTGCTAGTGGTGGCACCTTTCAAACACTAATCTCAAATGGTAGGAATGATGCACTCTTAGTTGAGAATGAGCATCACGGTTATCCAAAAAAACTTCAATAATCAATTTGAGATCATGAAAAATCAAGGTCATAACCAGCTGAAATATGGCTCTAACGTTTTTAAGACCGAAAGGCATCTTCCGAGATGCAAACATACCCCAAGGACAAATAAATGCATTTTTGTGTTGATACTCGGGTTTAATTTGAATCTGATTATACCCAAAAAATCCATCCATGAAGGAAAATACCTTGTTTCCCGCACACTCATCCAAAATCTGATGAATAAATGGTGTGGGAAAATTATCCTTAGGACATGCATGATTTAAATCACAGAAATAAGTACATATACAGATCACTCCCTGTTTCTTATCAACTGGAATGGGGTTTGAAACCCACTCCATCAAGGGAACAAGATAGATAAAGTTGGCTTTCAATAGCTTTTCTATCTCAGCCTTAATCGTGGGTGCTTTTCTAGGATTCACCGCACACAAATGTTATCGAACATGATTCGCATTTGGATAGGTCTTAATTTCATGTTCAACAATACGAGGGTCGATACCTGGAATTTCCTTGTATGACCAAGAAAATTTATCATGAAACTCTTTGAACAGCTCTGTATACTCTAGAATATTTGCATGGGAACATTCTGCCCCAATATAAACATTCTCAATCTTGCCAGGATCGTGAGAGATATTGATAGGAATCATAGGTGATATATTCACCATGTTCACATCAACCATCTGACCAGGAGAGCTTAATGGAACCATAGGAATACCAATATTATCGCTAAGAATCTCCCTAAATTCCTCATGCTCCAAATGGTCAATCTCGGGAAGAAAATAAGATCTATGATGTCACTCTTCCCAAGGTGGCTCAACTCTAGACATGGCCTCAATAATAGCTTCATTTGAAGGAAAAAAACTATCAAGGAAGTCATGTGCATGAGAGGACTCAATAACCCATGCATGTAGCACATACGGGTCCTCCTCTTCCATCCACGAAGAGGAAGCACTAGACTCTACAACACAATCAAGATTTGCTTGATATGCAATCATTGTTGCAGGAAACAACACATCCATTTCGATAGGTCCGTTCGAAAGAATCGGTGTAGGAAGAATCCAAGGATCTTCCATATGGGAAGTGAAAAAAGACACTGAATTCAATGAAGATGAATCCCCATCGAAACTAGATTAAATCAAAAGGAGGGGTGCAGGACAACTAAATGTCCCCATAAGGGATGGATACATACCTACACCCACACTCCCAGTTGCCAGCTGAGAGTGGTCGATAATTGGGATTGAAGCTCCTAACGATGCGCTAACACTCGGATTTTTGAATGATGTTTGATCAATAGTAACAATCTTCCCATTAAATGGAAGGCATGCAACTCGAAATACAAAAGAGGCTATGTCTTGCATACTAAACATCCAATTTTGACCCAGTAAAATATTGTAATAAAGGGGCGAATCAACCACCTTGACCTCGATCACAACGATCGTCCCTCCCAAATGGACTTTGAGAGAAGGAAGAATTTCACGTGGCCAAAACAATCTACCATAAAAGACATTCAACATGGTAGCAGATTTAGACAACTCAGGAGAACCCAAACCCTTCCAACATGACAAAGACATCACAGAAGCAGCACCACCTTCGTCAATCATAGTGCATTTGACAGTCATGTTAAGACATTCCACATGAATCAAGAGAGACACATAGTAAGGCAAGTGAGGCTGTAGTCCCATGGTTTCAAATTTGATGATGGAAGAAGAGTTATCATCATTCACCCCAAGAGTAGAAAGCAAATATTTCCTTTGCGATGAACAAATCTGAAGAAATTCAAGCGTAGACATCGCACAAGGAGTATGGCCCAAATCCTCAACAACAGAATAGTTCTGGGCAACTCGAGCATTAGGATTGTGTCCTGAACACTTTAAGACTCCCTTAGGAATGCGAGGTGCATTCTCAAGTTTATCTATAGGATTTTCAATATGCAAAGGACTCTCGGTAGGAGGAGGTTCTTTCCCAAGGTCTGGTTGTGATGAACCATAGTCTTTCGCATGAGTCACAACCTTAGTAGCACGCACCATGTTGATGTGCCCATGACCAGCACTAGTTTCCAGTGTACTTTGATCTCCACCCGATGCAGAATGACGATCATGGGTCCTCGATTTCATATTTTGATTATGGGGTAAAGGATTGGTTAGCACAGCTGGGCCCTGTGCTATGAACCTCGAGGCGTCTTCCATACGAGGGCACAAGTGAGTGAGGTGGTCATCATTACACAATTTTCAAGGAAACTTAACCTTATGTTTAGACTTCTTGTCCCCCATAGCATTACAGTCGTTCTTTTCATTAAAATTGGCATTTTTGTTCTTGTTCCCACCCTTACGATTGTTTTTACCATTTTTCTTATTCCTTCTCGGCTGTTGGTTTCCCTTCTAGTCTGACGGTTGCATAGAAAGTACACTCACCATTTGGGTGGGTTGAGATGAAACCATAGCTTGTCCTGACATGGATTGGTTAATAGACAATTTGCTCACTTGTTTCGTAATCAATTCTGCAGGTTTGGCACTTGTACATCCCATAATGCCATCGGCATGTGGTCCAGGCTTGATCTTGGGATCGAAGCTAGAACGTGGAGCATTAGGTATGATATCATATAATAGTCTGGATTGAGCATAAATCAAATCCAGTTCCTGTGCCCTAAAAATTTATTGTTCCTCATTCTGGACTGTGGATGCAGAAACATCCTTCGTGATATAAGGTAGCAACGATTTAAGGAACCACTCAAGGAGAAACTCCAGTAGTATGAAAGCTTTAATCAATCTCTTCCATCTACGCCACTCTTGGATATGGCCTGATATATGTGTGGCTTTGTCCTACCAAAATGTCGACAAGAGTTTTGTACCAACGTCGTAATGAACTGGTAGCTAGAAGTGGTTGAGGAAAGTCATAGCAAGATCATTGAACAAAACAAATGCCCTCTTTGGTAACTCTATTTACCATTTCACTGTAGGCCATGTGAGGGTGCATTGAAAAAGCCTCAAATGGATTGAGTCATCATGTAAGGAGTTGGAAGAGCACCAAAGGTGAAAGGTAGTGACATGTTCACTACAATATTCTCTTGGTTTTCCCTCAAATTTGGGAATGTCTGAGGGAAGCTTGGTAGGTACAGCTAGCCAAGACAAGTCATAAGATACCAGATTGTTCATTAGTCTCGATAAGTCATCTAAATTTAACGTTGCGAGGAAAGGGAGCCTAGGTTGAGTTGGTCTATGCCACACTCCTTGATACTTTTGGTTCATATAAGGCTGACTACTGAGACAACAAGAGATGCTTGGCTCTGAGAAATTATTATATGAGTAGTCGCAGTATGAAAATGACTAGTAGCAGCATTCTGACCCAAAGGACAATGTGAATGAGGGGGAGGAAGGGTTTTCAAAAATGCATTCAAAGGAGTAGGAATAGAGGATGAAGGGACAAGTGAAGGGATATAAGTGGTATTCCCTATGGTCACACGTCTTGGTTTTGGTATCCGCATATGACTACTAACATTAGGCCTAGGAAAAACATGTGAGGTAGCTTCCACTGCTAGGATGGAAGGTGCAATGTGACTAGTGCTCCCAAATATCTCCACACAGAAAGGAATGGGAATGCCGCTAGGCGTAGTGTTAGGTTCAATTTTTGACTCGGTGTGGTGTGCCAGATCATGTGCAGGGATATCAGGCATGCCATAACTAACATGACTAGTGCTTGTGGGTTCATGGTGAGTCTCGTCACCTGAAAACCAATACCATCGACCTGTGAATGAGGGATCATATTCAGAATGTGAAGGTATATCAGGTGAAGGATCATATACAGGAGTAGGTTCTTCCTCCCCAACCTCTTGAGGTGAAGAGGACATCTCAGGAATTTCATCCTCATGATCTCCCATTGTGCGTGAATCAATGTGATAAGTAGTCCGCCCGGATAGTCGATTTCTCTCTCCCAAAGGAAGAGGAGATGTGGAAGGTGAAAGTCCTACTAAACGACGAGAATGACAAAGTGCCACACTCGAATCCACAATGACTCAAAAAATAAAAAAGACTCTATCTAATTACACAAACCCTAGGAAAACTAGCATTCACAGAGCATACACCTATCTAATGTAAAGCCAAATCACAAGCAAGCAAGGGTAGGATATGTGAGCTCCTGAATGAAGCAGGTATGTCTCACTTAGGAGAGGCTTGAGACTCCCATACACAACAAGCAGAGGTTTGTAACCAATTATTGTGGCCCTCAGCTTCAATGCATATAGCGACTGTGTTGTCTGACTCCAACCTGGTCGGGACACCTACAAATAACCTCTGTGAAGTACCCCCTCGATAACCTAGTTAAGGTAACTAAAGTCACCTCAATATAATCAATGCTCAGGCGAATAGTCACAGATGAGATTGACCATATGGGAAGGGTAGAAAATCCCGAAACTCTCGAAAGATCCCCCAAATATGAATACAATCCTGGAAATATCTCCGGTGCTACTCAGTTATGACTAGGGGTCATCCCAATCAATAATCGCTCGCACTGCCTCATGCTTAACTCCCTTGTAAGAGGAGGATCCTGAGAAACACTAATTATACCAAGGAATTTCACACTCTCACCTGGACAGACACATACATGTTTTTGTTTAGTGGTCTTGGAGAATTTACTCACATTGATTTATTCCAAGACCCTAAAACCTAATCTTATTGGTGCACCCTATAAAAGAAAAGAGTGTAATTCATTTTATTATGCATTGATTTTAATTGGCTTATTACTAAAAAGGGTAAATGATCATGCAATTAATGTGGTTATGATGCAACAAGAAGTAAAATGCAAACCTAAAAATCAATGTAAATGCACTATGTCAAATGAAAAATGGGGTATGCTACTACATGAAATGCAAAATTCTCCTTCAAATGAAAAATGCAATCATTCCTATATGAAAATCTGACTAATACTTTTCCAAGCAAACCTAGTGCAAGTACCATGTAAAATGCAAAATTCAAAAATGCATCATGATGCAAAAACCAAATATTTTTGTATGTTTTGAATTAAAATGAGATAAGGAAGCAAAAGAATGACTCTACCACCCCCAAAATCTGCAAGCACTATCAGAAAACACCCAAGCAAAGCACAAAGGTAAAAGAGACCTAATGCACTAATCCCAAAAAAAATAGAAAATGCAATGACAAGAACATTTTAAAAAATTCTAACTAAAAGACGTCTCTGGTTAGAAACAGAGGTGTATACAAACTCTAGAAGCATCCAAGGAGACTCAGCAATCATCAAAACTCACCTAGCAACACTTAATTCTCCCCTAAAATAAAAACTCAGGGCATACGTGACTATGTACGAAAAAATAGTGTATATAGGTGGATATCCCAGTAAAAACTGTGCGTACACATGACTGTGAAGCCAAGACTCATGTATAGGAAGAAAAAACATAAAAAGAAGGTAAAACAGAAAAGTTGAGACAAAATTTACTCCTATCAAACACTACTAGACAAAAATGTCCCCAGACCTGACTCAGAAATAGAGAAATCAGAGCAATTCAAGAACATTGAATGCTGATAAAAACCCCCAAAGAAAATGACTAGGACCTCCCTAGTATGGTCGCCAATTATGTTACAGAGAAAACTTCCTATGGCTTGGGGTACCATAACAGACAGAGTAACTGCAGAAATCAATCCTTTCCAATATGCAAGAGAAACCAAACATCTAACACTAAAGGATCTTAACACATACCTTATTCCGGACGGTTGATGTAGATCCCCATTGAGCTTTTCCACTCTCACTTGTATAAGTAATTTGCTCTCTCAACATTTAGCAAACAAGACAAGCATGCTATATACAATTGTGTTAGACCTACTCTAGCATGTATAATCAATAACATATAACCATTTAAAAGCATCCATGGATTCAATACTCATTTAAATACACATTATTGGATAGGAAAAGATATTTCTATTAATATAAAACAAAGATTGCAATAGTGACAACCTCTGTCAGCACGTCTGTGAATTGAAGAAATTGAGTCCTCCACCTGGGCCTCCACCACTTCAATCCTCCATCTCTTGATAGCAAGCTCACAATCAAAGGAAAGCTTGGGAAGAACACAAAGTGCTCCAAGGGACAAAGGAATGCAGACTCAAGTATAAGCTTCGGCAACAATGGACTATAGTTTTCTTGCTCTTCAATTTCTCCCCCCTTCAATGTATCCAAAGGGTTATTTATATAGTGCTTCAATGGGGTGATGAAAATTCAAATCCGAATGATCTCAAGGAATATAGAAGGCCAAGAGATAAGTGATTCGGATCAACATCAAGGAAAAATCCAAGACTATTTGGCCTTTTGCACACATACCAATGTACGTGGGTTTTGGGGGTCAAATCCACATATATACACGAGAATAGGTTTAAAATTCTTGTATAGAAAATAAGACATGTTTTGATGGATGATCTTGGAAACATCAAAGGTACAAAAATGGTCCATGGGGTCTAAAGAGTCTGCGGAGGGACAGGGAAGGCCATAAAGGTGTGATCCACCATGTGTGGTAAAATCAGCTATAACAACGTGCGTTATGTCTACCTTAGTCTGGCAGAAGCTTGGATCCCCAATTCTACAACCATCCTCTACTATTATGCGGGCTTATGATGGGAATCCCACTAAATCCCAAGGAATCCTCCCTCATGTCCCCATCACATTAGCTAGGAAAATAGTACTAATTGACATAGAGGTTGTCAATGATCAGTTGGACTATAACCTTCTCCTCAAAAGAAGTTATATGTATGCCATGAGAGCTATAGCATCGACTATTTTTCGTCTCATGATGTTCCCCCATGAAGGGAAAATCATGATGGTTGACCAACTGACTTATCATGATCCGCAAGGGCTAACTGCACCCGTCAATGTTATCCCTACAGTCAACACCATGGTTGACAACATACTAGCCTCCATGTTGTTGAATGTGGGCCCTAGGTTGTTTTCCGATACCAACATGATGACTTCTTTACCCTTGTTATATTTTTAACATTAAGGTAGCATAACATTAGGATATTTAACTAAGAGAACAACAAGCACAAAAATCAAACACAAGAGCCAATGAACACAATGTTTTTCCTTGGGGAAACCATATATGGAGAAAACCCTGCAACTTCCTCAGAGATAGAATCAACACCAAAATTGAAACCCAAAAATAGTAAGATGATCTCTTGACATCAGTAACCTCTTTCTTCCTTGCCCCAGTGTCTTTCTCTTCCTCAGCTATGCGCTACCACTGAATGTGAGTGAGTGTGTGATAAATAGAGAGGCTAGATCTCTATTTATACTAATTCCCAACTTGACTAAACCCTACTAGGGCCGACTTCACTAGGTGAGTCTAACAACCCTAGTTCCCAATAACTACGGGGACTTTAACCCTTAGACAATAGGAGGGTTACCCACCTTGACTTGACATTACTTATTTACATTATAGAAACTCTCGATAGGAACCTTGGGGCATGACATGACTCAAGTACATTACAAATACATCCTGGAATAAACATTGGGTTACAATACATAAGAAATATAAGTGAATACATTCCGAAGTTACAATTACATCAACACTCCCTCTTAACTAGGAAGGTATTCTCTCAACACAATTTATCAGCACAAGTCTTCTTCTTTGTATCATCTAGATCATCATTAAGTCTTCGTCATCTTCACCTTAAATTCATATTTATCTTCAAGTCACCTTCATCTTCAAGTCATATTCACCTGGATCTGGATCATCATCACTGGATCTGGATCATCCTTTGATCTAGATCATCTCTGGAGCATCATATTTGGATCTAGATCATCCCTTGATCTAGATCATCTCTGCTGGATCATCATCACTGGATCTTCATGAGTGTTATCTCATGATTCTTCTCGTCACAAGAATTTCTATAGAGTCAACCCTTTTTCATGCTGTTTGTAGGCCTATCCTCCATGTAGGTCTTCTTCCTGCACTTATATTTGACCCTAAGTCAGAATGGCCCGCCCAACACTTATATATGATCATGTAGGAACCAATCCTATAATCATATCAGAAAGGCATGCCCACCACTCACATCTGACCATGTGGGAACACATTCCACAACCCTATCAAAAGGGCCCAGCACTCACATCCATCAAGCAATGTTGAAAAGGATTCAGCACTTACACTCAGCCATGTGAGGAACCAATCCTCCATGTCGAAAGGATTTGCACTTACATATGACAACCAATGTCAGAAGGGCTCAACACTTATATTCGACCATGCAAGAAACCAATCCTTCATGCTGAAAGGGATCTACACTTACATGTGACAACCAATGTCAGAAGCGCTTGCACTCAAATCTGATAATGTAGGAACCAATCCTACAGTCATATCAGAATGGCCCATAGTCCCATACTGAGCTACCTGGTAACTGACCAGGTGCCTCCATTCCAAGAATGGCATTCAATGCTTACTTATGATCATGTAGGAACCAATCCTATAGTCACATCAAAATGGCTCAGCACTCACATTTGACATGGAAGGAACCAATCCTCTCACCATGACAGAATGGCTCAGCCCTTACATCTGACCATGGAAGGAACCAATCCTCTCACCATGTTAGAATGGCTCTGGGTCTCATCATTTCCTTTTGGAGGAAACCTTGATTTGGAGAACACCAAGATTCTCCCTAAAGTACTCAAACTTCACCCTAGCCAATGGCTTTGTCAAAACATCAGCTATTTATTCCTTCATCGCAACATAATGGAGCTTCACTGCTCCCCTCTGCACCATATCCCTGATATAGTGATACTTGATCTCGATATGCTTCAACTTGTCATGGAACACTGGATTCTTTGAAAACTTCACACAAATATAGTTGTCACAATGTATACAAGTAGCATCCATCTGGAGATCAAATAAATTAGATAGTAGATTCTGTAGCCATATTTCCTCACAACTAGCTGAACAACCTGTGACATACTCCACTTCAGCTGTACTCAGTGCCACACAGGATTTCTTCCTGCTAAACCAAGAGTTCACACCTGATCCCATACTGAAGCAACACGTTGAAGTGCTCTTCCTATGGATGGAACTGCTTGCCCAATCTGAATCAACATAACCCTCCAGGTTAATCTTCTAATTCACCTCATACTTGAGCCCATAATCAATTGTACCCCTCAGGTACCTCAGAATATGATTTACAGCAATCAAGTGAACATGTCTTGGATCTGTCAAGAACTGGATCAAGGTGTTCACAGCAAAGAAAATGTCTAGTCTTGTGTTCATCAGCTACATCAAGGAACCAATCATCTGACGATACATCATAGCATCAACTGTCTCTGATGAAGCATCACTCAATAGCTTCAGGTTCGATGCCATAGGTGTGGTCATGGCCTTGCAGTCCATCATCCCAAATTTCTTCAGGATCTCTATTGCATACTTCCCTTGTCCGAGGGAGATTCCATCCGCATTCTACAACAACTCCATGCCTAGAAAATAATGCATCATACCCAAGTCCTTCATTTCAAACTCGGCAACAAGCTTTCTCTTCATATTAGTAATCAACCCATCCATACCTATTACAAACATATCATCTACATATAGTAGGAGCATCACTAGGTTTCCATATTCAACCTTGTAGTAAAGGTTGGAATCTACTTTACTTTTGGTAAAGTCCAAACTGGATGGAAAGATGTCAATTCTACCGTACCATGTCGTGGGTGCCTGTTTCAAATCATACAGGTATTTCTTCAATCTGTACACATTACACTCCCTGTCAAGTGTCTCAAAACTAAGTGGCTATTCTACATACACTTCCTCTTGCACTAAACCATTCAAGAAAGAAGTCTTGACATCCATTTGGTGTATCTTCCATTTCATCACTACAGCTAGAGCAAGTACTAATCTGATGGAAGTGTATCTGGCTACAGGTGTAAAGGTCTCTTCATAGTCTATTCCTTCTGTCTAGGGGAAACCTTGAGCCACGAATATTTCCATATATTTCTCTATGCTACCATTTGCAGCATGCTTGATCTTGTAGATCCATTTGGAAGTTACAACCAACTTCCCTTCTGGTATTGGGACAACATCCCAAACATCATTCTTCATGATCGATTGATACTCTTCGATCATAGCATCCTTCCATTCTTTTCATTCTGTCGCTTCTTCATAATTGGAAGGTTCTTAATTGATAAAGTCACATAGTAAAGCTACATATCCAGAGTAGGATCTGGTTCTCTTTCTTTCTCTGTGATTCTCTTATGGAGCCCCATATCTTTCCGCACCTTGGATAATTTATCATACCCAAGAAGGTTTCCTCTTATGAGGATTCTTCTCTTGAGGTGGACCTACAGGTCCTTGTGGTTCTTCAAATTCTCGATCTTCTTCTTGAATTTATCCATTCATGGTTTTATCACAAATTCTGGGTGCTTTTGCTTCTTCAGGTTCTTCAGCAAGTCTCTTTTTGTATTTGTTGTAAGTTGAATCTTCATCAAATGTTACATCCCTGCTGATGTCGATCTTCTTGAATCCTAGGAAGTATTATGTAAACCTTCGATCTTTCAAAGTATCCCATAAATATACCCTTCTTTCTTGAAGGATATAGTTTCATTCTCTTCTCTTTTGGAATGTGTATGTACACTGGACAGCCAAATATTCTGAGATGGCTGACTTCTTTTCTTGCAGGAAAAGAATTCTTCAGGTGTCTTGTCCTTGAGTACTCTATGTGGAGTACGGTTCTGTACATACACTGCTGCTCTAGCAGCTTCTGCCCATATATGCATGGTAAGATCTTGATCATGAAGCATTGCTCTTACAACTTCCATGATAGTTCTATTCTTCCTCTCTGCAACCCCATTCTGTTGTGGATTATATGGAGTGGATAAGTCCCTCTTAATCCCTGATTCTTTGCATAACTCTTTGAATTCATTTGATGTGAATTCTCCACCATTATCTGATCGAAAGGTCTTGATCTTATTTTCTATGTGGTTTTTGATTAAGGCTTTGAATTCCTTGAACTTGCTAAATACTTCATCTTTGTTCTTCATGAATTAAATCCATGTCTTCCTAGAAAAGTCATCAATGAAAGAAACATAGTATACATACCCACTTAGTGAACTTGATGACATTGTTTTGCATACATCAGAGTGGATTATTTCCAAGATTCCTTTTTCCTTGCTCTCACTACTTGGAAATGTCTTCTTTGTATCCTTTCCTTTCACACATCCTTTGCAGACCCCTTCATGTTTTGCTTGAATTTCTGGAAGACCTTCAACAGCTTTTCTGGCAAGTGGTAGTGCTCTGTAATGCACATGTGAAAGCCTTCTATGCCAAATTTCATTTGTCTCTATTGTGTCATGGACCAAAGCTTGTTATGGATGGCCCTTCAATTTGTATAAACCTCCTTCTTGTTCTCTAATCACTATTGCATCGTCAATAGTCTTTCCTCTTGACCACATGTGGACTTGGCCATCTACAAATGCAACCCTCATGCCTTTTGTATCCAATGCCGATGTGGATAGAATATTCTTCTTTAGTCCTGGTACAAACAAGACATCCTTCATTTTCATAGACTTTTCAGAGTCTAACTTGTAGGAGGAATCACCACACCCTTTTATGGGATATTGGTAGTCATCCCCAAGTTTCACCTTATGGGGTGAATTGTGTTCGGATAGTTTCTCAAAGGATTCCTTGAAACCTGTCATGTGTTTGAAAGCCCCACTATCAGTGAGCCAATATTTGCTTCCATGAGTGACAGTTCCCGTGAGAGTAAAGATCATAACATATTCATCTTCACTTGAAGAATCTTCACTTTCTTGTTTTACTCTCTTCCTGGGAGGATCATAATCCTCAGCAGTGTGAGCATGATGTCTTCTTTCGGAGTTCTTCTTCTTCTTGGATCCATTATTATTCATGGGACAATTTCTAGCAAAGTGTCTTATTTCATCGCATGTATAACATCTGATTTTGGATGAATCCCTTCTTATAGGATTGTTTTTCTGATGAGAATGCTTACCTTGGTGATGATGATTTTCCCTTCTTCCTTTCCTGGAGTGTACTATGAGAGCTTGATCTTCACTTCCCATCTTTTCTTCTCAAGCTGCTATCCGAGCTTCTTCTTGTGAACATTCTTCCCACAGTCTACTGAACTTGACTAACTTCTTCCTAGCACAGATTCCTTGGATGAAAGAATCCCAAGACCTAGGGAGGCCATTCAAGGTTTTCATCACAATTTCTACATTCTCCACTTCTTCAGCTACTGCTTCTAGATGTTCTTTGATCTATGATACCCTTGTGAAATACAACTGGATGGTCTCCTCATTCTAGATCTTTACATTCTTCAACTGGTTCCTTAGAGTCATCTTTCGATTAATGTTCTTCCCTTCAAACAATTTGGTTAGGGAATCAAACATAACTTTATGTGTCTTGAGGGAGGACACCTGTGGGATGAGGTGATCCTTGATAGAATCAGCAATGATCCTCTTTTCCATAACCAACTTCTTCTTATGTAAGGCCTTCGCCTCATCTCCCTCTAGAACTGGAACCTCCTCACTGATATAGGAGCCCAACTCATTTTCTTCTAGGACCAGGGAGATCCTATACTTACAGGCTCAGAAGTTATCAGGTCCCTCAATATTTTCATCAAGCTTTGTATGATGAGACATCTTAACTGAGAACCTCAAATGGAAATACAAAATATTTATATCTTACTAGGTCAAGATGTCGTATCTGGATTTGGAGCTGAAATTTTGCAGTGTTGGTTCAGGAGCAGATTAGGGTTTTTCTTTTCTAGAGTTTTTCCCAACCAAATGCTTTGAATTTGATCCCTAACTTTGATTTTGAGAATGAGATCAATCCATACCTGGGCTCACTGAAAAATTCAACTTCTGTGAAAAGCCCTAATTTGTGGCAGTAGTGTCGGGTCCAAAAATGAAAAACCTTAGAATTTGATTATGCTTCGATAGAAATATGCACCCTATGGAGGAGAGTTATTCCACCCTTATTTTGCTGAAAATCTATGGAGAGAGATCCACAAAGTAGGAATCCCTAGTTCCCGCAGGTGCACAGTGTCTTCTTCTCAGGTTAGCTTTGATACCATGTTAGATTTTTAACATTAAGCTAGCATAACATTAGGATATTTAATTGAGAGAACAACAAGAATAGAAATCAAACACAAGACACAATGAACACAGTGTTTTTCCTTGGGGAAACCATAAATGGAGAAAACCCTGCAACTTCCTCAGAGATAGAATCGGCACCAAAAGTGAAACCCAAAAATAGTAAGATGATCTCCCGACAGTAGGAACATCTTTCTTCCTTTCCCCAGTGTCTTTTTCTTCCTCAGCTATGCGCTACAATTGAGTGTGAGTGAGTGTATGATAAATAGAGAGGCTAGCTCTCTATTTATACTAATTCCTGACTTGACTAAACCCTATTAGGATTGACTTCACTAGGTGAGTCTAATAACCCTAGTGCCCTGGAACTGCAGGGACTTTAACCCTTAGACAATAGGAGGGTTACCCACCTTGACTTGACATGACTTGTTTACATTATAGAAACTCCTGATAGGAACCTCAGGGCATGACATGACTCAAGTACATTACAAATACATCGTGGAATAAACATCGGGTTACAATACATAAGAAATACAAGTGAATACATTCCGAAGTTACAATTACATAAACAACCCTTAGTGTCACCACCACTGACACCAAATGAGACTATGGATTTGGGCATGCTCTCATCTAGAACTGCTGCACCCAAACAAAAATCGTAGCCGCAGCCCCAAGTGCAACTGCAACACCATCTACAGCCACAACACTGTCTACAACAGCAGCTGCAACATCATCTATAGCCACAACATTACACATAGCCACAACCACAACCTCATCCCCACATACAACCATCAGGGACCTATCTGGGTTCCTCTCCAGTCCACACATTTCCCTTCCTCTTTCCCCCTCTCGATGTCATGAGCCAGTAATGGCTACCTTAAAATTACCCATGTTTACATTGGGGATTCCTGTGTGGTACCTCCATCCACCGACCCAACCCCCAATGCCCCAGGTAGTCTTAATCCCCGTGCAACCCATTGCAATTGAATATCATCCTCCACCTGGCCCGCAAAAACCAACCACTGCACCTACACCTTATTAATTTGTCACAGTGGTCTAGGAACTTGAAAACACAGTCTCACAAAGAATACAAACAAATATGCATAAAATTGGCAAAATGGTGTTGCAATGGAAGTTGCATCTCTATATAATCAAATGAAAGAATGATGATACAATACAATGATCATGCTATATGTATGAATTCCAATACAATTTGAATTCCCAAGGAGGTCATTTGAATTGAATGAGTGAGTCTAGCTTAACTAAATGTAAGCCATAGTGAACACTCAAGTTAACCACTGATCAAAACCCTAATTGACTCAACTGAGTCCTAACTAAAGTTAGAGTGTAATAAATGATTGATTCTAACTGAAAGTATCTCAAACACATGTCACTGCAAGCCAACCAACAAGTGGTAGCACATCAATAACTCCAATGAACCCTGATGAGGTTAACTGAAGTCTAACTGACCATCAGAAGTGGTTGGATGTGCCCATGTTGACTCCAATTCATTAAATATTAATTAAGTAATCAATTTAATGAAAGGAGTCACCTTCACTATTCTGTTTAACTGATTGTAACCATAAGTTATCAATTAAGTGCATTTATGACACTCAGATCACCCTCGAAGTGCTCCATCTAGCCTCCCCAAATGAAGGAGAAGGCTTAGTTGGAATCCTTGATTGAAGGTAGGCGTGGGTGTGCACATGATGATGTCATACAGTGCTCCTCTGATGTTAATTAAGTCAATAAAACTTAGGATAGTGGTTTAACTAGGCCAAATTGACCAAAATGAGTGTGTATGGTGGTAAATGTCTCAAACACACCCCTTAAGATATACTCAATAGAATTAGAAAACATAAAGTTCATATGAAGGCTAGGACCCCAGAAACAAAGGCCACAGGTCACCCTTTACAATATTGAAACTCAAACAACCCTCAAAACAAACTAAGTGAGGAAAAGAGGGAAAACCCAGTGGGAAAATCCCCCCATCAAGATGAACACTAAAAATATTTGGATCACCCTGATGAACTCACCCCCAATAGTGAATGGAGGTATGTGAACTTCTTTTCTGAAAAGCTCTTGGTAAAGATGTCTGCAATCTGCTCATCAGTTGGGTAGTATTGCAGGATGATGGTCCTGTCATGCAGTAGCTCCCTGATATAGTGCATTTGTATCTATACATGCTTGGTGCTATGCCTGGGAACTAGATATGTGGATATCTTAACAACACTTTAATTTTCACAAATGAGGACAGTGAACAAAGTACTACCAAGATGAAATTCTAAAAGAATGCCTTGCAACCAAACAGCTTGGATGCAAGCATTCACTGCTCCTCGATACTCCGCCTTTGATAAAGACAATGCTATGGTGGCCCCCTTTTTGATAGACCATAAAATAGGGCCACCACCAAAAATGAAGACATATCTGGAAGTAGACTTCTGATCAATAGAATCACCCGCCCAATCAAAATCTGTGTATCCAACCAGCTCTATCTCGGAGTTTGCAACATAGTGAATGCCATAGGTCCTGGTTCCCTGAATGTACTGGACAATCCTCTTGGCTTCCTTCCAATGAAGATAATGGGGCTGCTACATGTATCTTGATACAGCATTCTTGGCATAACAGATATCAGGCCAATATGAGTCAAGTACAACAAGCTACCAATTAGCTGTCGATAAATAGTACAGTCCATGGGAGGTGTGCTTTTTCCTTCTTCAAGGCTTATCCCTGAAAAGAAATGGGATGGATCAGCTCTAAATTCAGCCATGTTAAAATTTAATAACAGGTCTGATATGTATTTGTACTAAGTGACCATTATCCCATCAAAATTTTGCTCAATTTCGAGCCCCAAAAATTGTTTTAAGAGCCCCAAATCACTCATTTCAAATGCATTGTGGAGAGTAGTTTTGATGACTGAAATAGAAGCAAGTGTGCTACCTGTGATCAGTAATTCATCAACATATAAAAAAATAATAATAAAATTACCATCATACTACTGTATATACACATTTTGAAGTTTTGTGAGAGAAGGAAGGCATCCATCTTGGAATACCACTCTCTTGGAGCCCGTTTTAACCCGTATAGTGACTTTTTTTATCTTGCAAACCAAATATGGATCAGAAATGTATCCCTAAAGATTCTTCATTTACATCTCCTTATGAATATATCCATGTAGAAAGACTGAATTAACATCCATAAGATGCACTTCCCAGTTCTTAGATGCTGAAATTGCCAAAACTAGGTGAAAATAGTCCATTTTTGCAACTGGTGCAAAATTCTCATGGTAGTCCACACCTTGGACTTGGGAGAAAAATTTTACTACCAGAATTGAATTATATTTGTAGGTTCTTCCATATACAAAAACCTTAGTCTGAAACACCCGCTTGCATTGAACCAATTTCCTTCTCGGAGGAAGAGAAACTAGCTCCCAAGCAGTGTTTTTCTGAAGAGAATTCGTCTCTTCGTCCATGGCAACTTGCCATCTCGGATACTTCCATGCATTGTAGTAGGAATTAGGGTCTGAAATTATCATCAAATAACAATATTCAGATATCAAATTATCAGGACAAGAGAGTGCAATACCTTCTCTTCAAAAATCAGACCGGGTTCTCCTTGGATCATCCGGATTTCCAATGTTATCTCTTGCGGAGGAGAGTGTCTGTTGGGCCCATGTCAGGAGATGATTTTGTACTTAAGGTTTTGATTCAGAATATGATGTTTTCTATAAACTGATATCAGTAATTATAGGATCCAANTTTCATCATCCAAATATTCAGTAGAATAGGAAGGAAATTCAGCAGTTTTCTCCTTCACTAGTTCCACCTCTTGAAGAGGCTCATCGAACTTGACACTTCTTTCGATGATGATATATTTTGTTTTGATATCTAGTATCTTGAAACCTTTTGATTCATCAATATACCTAATAAATTGACATTCTATGCTTTGCGGTTGCAAAGCCCTCCTTTTATCAAGTGGAATTTAGGCCCATGCAGTGGACCCAAACACCCGCAGATTCGACACATCCGGCTTGTGTCCGAAGTATGCTTCGAAAGGGGTCTTCCATTTCATGAATGAGTGTGGAACTATATTTTTAATATATGATGCAGCATGAATGGCTTCATCCCACAAATTTGTATCCAACCTCTTTGATTCCAACATACAGGTGGTCATCTCCTTGAGAGACTGATTCTTCCTCTCTGCTAGACCATTCTACTGGGGAGTGTAGGGAACTAAATGATAGACCTGAATACCAATTTAGGAACATATGTGTGGAAAATAATTACTGAAATACTCCCCACCATCATCATATCTCAAGATATTAATCTTTTTTCCAGATGCATTCTCAATCAAGGCCTTCAATTCAGTGAATTTTTCACAGACTTCAAACTTCTTTTTGATAAAGAAGACCCATGTGTACCTGGAAAATTCATCAATGAAATTCAGAATGTACCTTGATCCATTAATGGATGTGATAGGCATGGTACTAATTATATCAAAATGTATTATTCCCAAGATGCATGATGCTCGTCTTGCCTTCCCCCGATCAAACTTATGCTCAGGGTGCTTTCCAACAACACAGCCCTTGCAAATTCCAGTGGTAGCTTTGATGACTGGGAGGCCTTCAACCATAGAATTTTTTTGTAATTGCTGCAAGTATTTTAATTTCAAATGGTTGAACCTCTCATGCCACACTCTACTAACTTCATTTCAATGAGTCAGCAATGCAGTGGGATTTTCATCCGCCACAAAATGGGAGAACTCATAGGATTTTGCATGATGGTTTGCAAGGCCTTTTGCAACAAGTTTCCCAGATCCAAGTTCTATGAAATCTACATCATCTGGGCTGAAGGAGACTCTCTTGGGTACTCCCATATGTGTCATTTTATAAACACTTAGGAGGTTTGAAACAAGAGATGGTACATACAGAACATTGGAAAAATAGCCATGCTTAAGATCTACAGTATCTTGTCCTTTGGATATGATTGTGGAGTCATGTCCCATGTGGATGGGAATGGATTTTTCGATCTCAAAATATGAGAAGGAGTCTCTTTCAGACATCATGTGGTTCGAAGCTACAAAAGCTATCAAGAGTGCTTTGGACTTCAAAGTGCTTGCCATGAGGGCATGACCTCTTTCATGCTGATCTCTCCTCCAAAATATTTTCAAAAGATTGATGTGATTTTTCTTAAGGATAGAGGTAGCTTCATCAAGTTTATTTTTCATGCAGGCATGTTCAGGGTGAAATCCCTTCCCGAGGTATGAACACTTGACTTTTTCCTGTCCATGATGCCCTTTTTCTTTTTTCTTCTTTGAGCCAAAAGACTTTTCGTGCTGCTGGTTTTCAACTTTAGGCTTAGGAGCTTTGAATTTGGTTTTTGGGTTCTTCTGCTTCTTTCCTTTACCCTTCATATCTTTGGGCCCTGAGACATGGAGGGATTGATCACGGGAGGATCTGATGATCCCCATCTGGATAAGTTTATCATGTTCACTTGTTAGGGACTTAATGAAGACATTGAGTGAAGGCATCTTCCATCGAGGGGTTGTGAGATTCCCCACACAAAATGTAGAGAAAAAAATTGAATAATCAGCTCCAAGTTTGAAGAGTATGGTGAGGATGAGCTGATCATCCATATTCTCCACCTTACATTGCTTCAACAGTAAGACAATGTGCTTGAAATTTGTGAAAAAATCATTTAGGGTCTCGAAATTGGAAGGATGGAGATACATCAAATCATTCTCATGCTGGTATACTCTCAAATCATCCTGTTTTCCATACAAGGTTTCCAATTTGTCCTGGATTTCCTTTGGAGTCTTCAATCCCAAGAGATGGAAAAAAAGATCCCAGGAAACAGAGAGGCATAAGAATCCAAATGCTTCATCTTTCTTGTTCAAGAATCTAGCCTTGTCTGTCATAGAAGTAGGCTCTTCTTCAGTGTCCATAGTGACCCTATAGAGTCCTCTAGCACGTAGCTGGATCTCCATGTCTCCTTTCCATGACTGAAAATTGAACGGAGTCAATATTTCTATGGAAGAAGCCATCTGAAACTGCTGGAGCGAATTCTTTCACCTGTTAAAACCTACAAATCACAACAAAAGGGGCACCGTAAGGTCATACAACCTGCACATTTTAGGATTTCATCACACCCAGCACAGTTGATCAAGCAAGATTGACCAACAATTTCCTTACTTGGGGCATTAAGTGGTAAGCCTTGGCTTCTGGTGTAGTGCTGGAATTTTTTAGCTTTTGCTCAATTTTTCATGCAAGATCTGTCAAAAACCTTGTTTTTTATATATCTGAGCTTCATCCCATTGTGAGCTATGATACCATATTAATTTTTCATGGTGGTCTAGGAACTGAAAAATGTAGTCTCACAAAGAATACAGACAAAGATGCATAAAATTGGAAAAATGGTGCTGCAATGGAAGTAGCAGCTCTATATAATCAAATGAAAGAATGATGATACAATACAATGATCATGCCAGATGTATGAATTCTAAGACAATTCAAATTCCCAAGGAGGTCATTCGAATTGAATGAGTGAGTCTAGCTTAACTGAATGTAAGCCATAGTGAACACTCAAGTTAACCACTGATAAAAACCCTAATTGACTCAACTAAGTCCTAACTGAAGTTGAAGTGTAATAAATGACTGAGTCTAACTGAAAGTAGCTCAAACACATGTCACTACAAGGAAACCAATAAGTGGTAGTGCATCAATAACTCCAATGAACCTCGATGAGATTAACTTGAAGTCTAACTGACCATCAGAAGTGGTTTGAGGTGCCCCTGTTGACTCCAGTTCATTAAATAATAATTAAATAATCAATTTAATGAAAGGAGGCACTTTCACTGCTCTATTTAACTGATTGTAACTATCAATTATCAATTAAGTACATTTATGACACTCAGATCACCCCTAGAGTGCTCCATCTAGCCTCCCTGAATGAAGGAGGAGGTTTAGTTGGCCTCCTTGACTGAAGGTAGTCATGGGTGTGCTCATGCTGATGTCATACAGTGCTCCTCTGATGTCAATTAAGTCAATAAAACTTAGGATAGTGATTTAACTAGGACAAATTGAACAAAATGAGTGTGTATGGTGGTAAATGTCTCCAACACACCCGCACTACCCCACCCAAAAAGGGCCAAGGGAAAAAATGTGAAAGCTACCGCTAAACCTCAACAGATCCTGCCTTGCGATGTCTACAAAGAACAGGGCCATCCAACTCAAAACTTCCCTGAGATTCCCATAATCCGCGTGCATTTGGATGCCATTGATACAATGGAAAACATCCCCATGGTTGAGCTCCCAAGCGGGCCAATAGTGAGAAACAAGTCATTGAGAACAAACTATGCTTGCACCCTATATGGATTGTATCGACACTATTCTCACAATTTCCAGGACTTGTTCAAGTTTTGAACTGCTCTATCCAACCTTCTACAAAATTCCCTAGAATTTGAGATCACTCTAATTGAATAAATCCATCCCCCACCTCCTTCTTCAGACACCATGTCTATTTACATGATGTCCAGTTCTACAGACCCTCTTGTCTCCACCATCAATGCTGGTCCATCAGACATGTCTCTTTATTGCTACCACAATGATGAAGAGATACTTGAAGCCTTAACCACCTTGGAATACCCATGGGACGACATGCACCATCGCTCATTCTTCCTCCCCGAAGAACTTGGGTCGCAGTCTGACCAGTTTTTCATGGAAACCAAAGATTTCATTCATGGGAAAGCCGACTGGTTCAAAAATCCCATTCTAGCACCAGATTCCTTTGAATAAGGGAACATGGCCAACATTTCACAAACCATCAAAATCAACATCTCAACCAATCCTGAGGTCGTTGAAGAAATAATGTTCGGGGCATCCTGCTCCCTAGAAGAAGTTGTCTAGTCCTACACTGAAATTCCTGGGTTAAATACATCCATTGTGGAACACCAAATCAACACATCGCCCGATGTGGCCCCTATCCACCAAAAGCAATGGCCCAGCCATCCCTCCAAAGATGCCGTGGTGAAAGTTGAAATTGAGAATCTGCACACAGCCGGCTTCATTTACCCCATTGCGTACACCACTTGGGTTTCAAATGCTATTCCCATGAATAAAAAACAAGGTACCATCTACATTTGCACAAAATTCCATGATCTAAATGGGGCATGTCCCAAAGATAACTTCCCAACACCCTTCATTGATCAAATTATTGATGCATGCGCTGGACATGAGGTCTTTTCCTTCATGAACGGATTTTCTGGATATAACCAAATCTAGATTCAGAAAGAAGATCGTTACAAGACTACATTCACAACCCCGTGGGGTACATTCTCCTATCAAGTAATTCCATTTGGTATGAAGAATGCTGGAGCCACCTTCTAGTGTGCCATGACTCACTATTTCTGTGACCTCATCCACATCACATTGTTGGTCTATATTGACAACCTCATTGCATGGTCACAAAAGCAAGCACAACATATAGATGACTTGCAGAAAACCTTCCTTTGATGTCACAAGTAAAAATTACACTTGAACCCTTTCAAGTGTGTTTTCTATGTCCCAACGGGCCATCTCCTAGGGTTCATCGTGTCACACAAAGGAATGACCGTTTATCCCTTGAAAGTCCAAACCACTTTCCCTCTAACGTCACCTCTTTAAGTGATGGTAGTTCATCTTGTAATATAGTCTTGTACCTTTTTGTTTTACACATTTTTAAAGTGAGTCTTATGTATTGTTTACCTTCATTGCTCTAGATGGATCCTACCTTGGATTGGTACATTGGATTTGCTAATGGAGAAAGCAGATGGTCTCCAAACCTCGCCTCGACTGCATGGATCATCTACTCCCCCTCACACGAGTTGATCCATATAAACAGAATATGCATGGGCAATGAGACCAGCCACCAGGATGAATATGATGGTGTCAATGGCCTCTTGTTCGCCGCTCTCCAGTTGGGAATTTTCCATCTCGATGTCTTCTTATACTCCTAACTACTTGTCTCCTAGTTGAACAACTACTACCGGGTATGTGATCCCTTCCTCATTAGAAAATTCATGTGCACTAAACAGATGGTTAGAACATTTGAATCCATCACATTCACATATGTTCCCAGAAACCTCAATAGTGTAGTAGATCAAATGGCTAATGACATTCTAAATTGGCACATTCATAATCACATATAGGAAACATACAAACATAACATCATGCATAATCATATATAAAACATACACACACATGTAAAAATACATCACATAGGTATTGCATTTCATATCATCATAAAAATACTCACATATAAAACCATAAAAATCACATCCACATGCATAAAAAATATATATAGATAGATAAATCACATGTCCAAAATATGTTCAGTACAAAATGAGAAGCCACATATGCTTTCTCAGCTGGATATACATAGCGATGCAAAAAACCCTAAGTGCACCAATGCACTATGAGTAGCCCCACTAGCTACTAGTCTGACTCAGACTCACCCTCATAATATGAATCAGTATCATCATCATCTTCTTCCTCAGAAGACTCATCATCCTCTGCAGGAATATCCCCTCGTGCCTCCTGACAAAAGTAATCACAGGCTACGGCCATCCTCCTCATCATAGATATCCACTCAGGAGGCACACTATGAATGGCAGTGATCATCTCATTGTCCAAATGCTGCCAACCATCATCAGAGATCCCCTCAGCTAGCCACTCCAAGTGCAGCAAAATAGTCTCTGCCTCCCGTCATCACATGCTAGGGTTCCTCGCAGGAACCGTCGCCTCTGCAATAGCAACCACCCGCCTCTAATACCCGAGCAGTGGGCGGGGACCAACATCTGCATACACAAACAAAGACACCATTAGTATATACATATAATCATCAACCAGCTCAACTACACTATGTATAAAGATGAATACAAAAACATCACACATACATATCGGCTGGTCCCCATGCCTGGCTGGGAGCTTGGGGCATCTTAGGGTCCCCACAATAATCCATACCCACATAAGGGTACTCCTCAATAATCACTAGGATCTGTCACCACTACTTAAGAAAATCCTCCATGAATAAGTGGCCCACTCTACTGCCACCCTCTCGTACCATCATCCGGAACCACCTACACATTCGTGGCTCATGCGGACCACCATCCCGCACTACCTAGTATCGACGCAAAGTAGGTAATTTCTCAAAAAATAAATCACATAAGAAGGACCCAAAACAAAAGTCTCCCCCAGATGCCCTCATAGTGTTCAGCTAACGTCTAACAGCCAGAAGGTACATCTGGGCCCATCCATAGTAAGTGCCCCCCATGGAACACTATACTATCTATAGCTTCCCTCCAGATAACTTGTGACTCCTTGTGGAACCTAAGATGTGCAACAACATAATAGCAATATCCTGTGTCGACACATCCTCAATGCCACACATCAAAATGTGCGAACCATGCATGTACGCAGTCACGTAACAGTGCCTCTCACGCAGATCCTCAAGTGTCTCCCCATGAGATAGCATTGGAACCAAGTCTCCAACAACTCCCAACATAGGGAGTCCAGTCAAAAAGTATACATCCAATAGCATGATATCAACATGCTATCCCTAGATCAAGAAGGCCTCCTCCCCAATATCCCAAAATCTCACCAAAGTCTGCAGCAATAGACACAATCTCTTCATGAGGGGTATCCACATGAAATTCAGTAACCCACAACGGGCCAGTGTAGCACGTACATTCCCATCTTGGAATGCCTTCTCCTGGAGGTCTTTGCAGTCTCTCTCATGCCACTTTTCCTTAGGCATCCTACACAAGAAAAATACAGCTATCATCCACAAATCTCAGCAAAAAATCCACCCAAGTACCAAGTCACACCTGTCTAGCCAAAAAGAGCTACCAAGTCACTCAAAAAATCCTCACAGGTGCAACCCTATCACTCTTTTACCCTTGAAATGTGTGACCTGGCTTATAGAGACCCTAACAATCTCAAAGAGGACCCCCGAGTGAGCAAAATCAAAATATAAACCACTGAAAAGGATAGATTTTGCAAGAGATCTTACCTGCAAGTCATGGAACTCGAAACCACCAGTCGAAACTACAGAAATTAGAAAAACAAATCTAGGGCCCACCTCTCCAACTCTGTTGTGAATAGTGACAATGACACCTCACAAAGTGGTCCCCACCCATATATAAGCCCCATTTGACCTATTTTCTCCCTTTTGACATAACAAGGCCATACGGAGTCCATTTGAGACGTCATTTGCACCACTAGTTTCATAATTCCACCCTCTATTCTAATGAGACCATCATCTCATGTTTAAAAAGTAATATTCAAGACCACTTCCTGAAAGTTACCTCATTTTACGAGCCACATCATTGTGATATAAGTGTCTCTTGACCTGTACTTGTGTCACACTTGCCTACCGCCACTCATGCAAGTTCCCAGGCCACCACCTGGAAGGCACATCATTTTATTTCAGCATTTATCTATCTAATCCATCCACCGCACCTTATGCGAAATTTTGGGTCACTGCCCAGAGGACAAATCATTTCTTTTTCATGCATTTGGCATATAACTACCTCCGGACTTGTGCTCACATCATATGTAGTCAATTCCACCCACCAAAACTCACACACAACTCTCCTGACCTCTGTCTGAGAGCCACAGCGGTTTGCATGCCTCTTCCGCACCGACTTGTGTTCCTCTGCTGCAATCTATCCCGTGCATGTATTGGTATGTTGAAGAGCCACCTTCTCCATCCACACTACACAGATGACCTTTGGACCACTTTCCATTGTCCTAACATAGGGGCACCATCAGTGCCTCCTCGATTGGTTGACCATATTGGAGTTTCTTTTAAGATCTTTTTTTACTCCTAAAAGAATGAAAATATTTTCGAGCGTAGCTTCTTCCTTTCCTACTCGTTAAAGTATAGGAAATGGAATCTACATCATCCCATTTATCTCCTTTTGCAAACTATGTAGACCATCAAATGAAAAGGACCACCTTGGAACATTCAAGCCAAGACTGTTCCCCTCTACATCCTTTTATACTTTATCGATCAGAGGGGCCGAACTTTACGAAAAAGATCACCATGGGTTGTCATTAAGCTCTTTTCCAGCCTTCTCATCAAGAAAATATTTCCAAGAAAACTTGGTTTCATTCATGCTCATAAAAGTATTTGAATGAACATCCATTCAGTATAGGTTTAACCTTTTCCGACCTGACTGGACTACTAACGGTAAAGAAGTCTCCCATCCTCCAAAGGATGGGAGAGCTCTCTTGTGTATACTTTTATTCTTTTTCGGGCATAGGATACTACCAACAAAAAAGATTCCCCATTGAAGTCTTCTTCCTTATTTCATACTCTCTAAAATTGAAAGCACCATCGAGCATTTACTTTCTCAGGCTCGCCAAAAATCCATGAGATCGTACCACAATGATGTCTCTAGACACCACCCCACATATAATAGTTTGGCAGCATTCCCACTTTAGGTCACCTTTGTTTAGAGTACTCTATAATGTGTCTTCCTTGGATCCCATCAATACCAAAATTCTACCTCCTCCAAGAATTTCCCATTTGCAGTTACAATCCTGGTATTACAGCTATGATCCCTTTCCCATGATTCAGTTTCATTTGCTGCTTGGTCCACCCTACCGTTATACTCTAAACAAAGGAAGTTTGAGTCCAATACACTCCCTCTTCCCCTGTTTAACTCCTCCCCTCCGATTCAGTGGTTCAATCCTCATATTGTCTCACATCTTTCAGTTATCTCCCTCATGCTTCTGGTCAAGGAAAAACCATTTCCTTGACCAGGTGCAGGTCTCCCTCTGTCGACGACAACACATGTATTCCAAAGGATAGACCTAGAGGTCCCTATATCCTAGTTTCATTAACATCATTGATGAGTTACTTGGACCACTTGATGAGTCCTTAGTGCCTCTCGGGATGGTTGTTTCTCACGTGCTCGGCTCCAGCTACATCATCGCACCGTTGAGATTCATACAGGGTAATGATCCATGCAGTATTTGGTCAAAGACCCCGGATGTCACCTGAATCTAACACATTGATGAGTTTATTTGAGGGATCTCAATAGGTTCATGTCCCTTGTGATTCTAGGTTGCATTGGATACAGTGTTCAGAAGCCCCATCAGTGCTTCTATATAGATTTATGATTGATGCAACATATTTGTACCACAGATACTCTGACTCTCCTTCAGTGGGTCCCTACAACTATGTACCATTCCATATCCAGCAGGCTATCAGTCATGAAGATATAGCATTCCATGAGAATGACATGGGTACAATGTATCAATTCTTCAGATCAGTATTGTAGTCAGCCTCTTCTTGAGGCAACCACTATGTATCATCAGTTATACATGATCGGCTCTTGCATTGTAGAGCTTAGATCACATTATTCATTTTACATTGTTACAAGCATGGGGATTCCTGCCTCATCCATATACATGTCACACATTATTTGTATCTCACCCATTGATGGGAATCATATTAATACAAAAACCAAAAGCCACCATGCCCCAGCCTCAGAAACACCACCTCTCCCCAGGAAATCCTCTAATGTTCGTCAGCCATACGATGAGCTCCTACCCTCACACATCAGAGGGAAATCTATTAATGCAAAAAATACCTCAATAAGCTCTACATGACCTACACCACCCAAATACATCTATGTACGACCCTCATTTGATCCCCACACCCTCAAAAAGGCTTAAAAATATGAAACAAGACTTAAAAACCCCTAAAAAGAGCCAAAATAGCTCTCATAGAGGTTAAAACCTCCAAAAAGGGGATAAAACCCCTCAAAGGTGCTTAAAACCCCTAAAGGAGATAAATATTGGGAGAAAGGGGCTAAAATCCCAAAAAAGGGGCTAAAGACCCAACCAGGGGCTTAAAACCCTAAAAATCCCAAGAAAAAGTATAAATAGAGGGGTGGGGTCACTCTCAAATCACTTCTCATCTCCCTATCGTTACACTGCCCGTGTGAGTGCCTTGAGACCCTTTGTCTCTCAAGTCATTCACCCTCCCTCTCCTCCATTCCTCCATTGAGCCAAAGCTCCCCATCCATTGAGAGGTGCTCCCCCAAGCTAGGGCATGGTGACCCATTTCAACCAGAGAAGGTATATTTCTATTTTTGTTCTTTCATGTTGTATTTTTCTAACATTTTTGCTTGCAGGTTTATGGTTTAATATTTTGCTACAGGTTTCCACACACTCATGGTAGATATTTCTTTGTTTTCTTACAGTTTCATGCAGGGTTTTTACTATTAGGCCCTAACCGTGTTTCCAGGGTTTTCTTTCTTTTTCATTCGATTCTCACAGGAACCCTACCCTTCCGTCCTATAGATGGAAGGGAGCTGTTTCTACCTATAGCAAGGGAGAAATCCCTACTACATTCATAGCCTCATTCCAAATATTTGCAAGTAAATCTTTAGACTCAAGCATACATGCTGTCATTTCTTTTAGTGCTTAGTTTTTCCTTTCCGCTACACCATTATGCTGAGGTATGTACATAAGAGTGTGTTGGATATTGATCCTATATTCCACACAAATTTGCAGCAGCTCTAATTTAATGGATTCACCTCCACTATCATATTTGAGAACTTCTGGTTGTGAACCATTTGTCCATATTAATAAATAAAATAGAACAAAGGTTGAGGCTAAATCCAAGAAATGCACCTTTATTGGATACGAGGTTGATGATTTTGGTTATCGCTTATGTGATTATGAAAATCACAAAATAATTAGGAGTAGAGATGTGGTATTCAATGAAAAGGTTATGTACAAATATCAGTTGCAAGGAAAGAAAGAGGAAAAGGAAAACACAAAGTACACAATGCTTGATGAAATCAAAGAACATGAAGTTCCAAAGATACTAGAAAATCAAGAACAACATGAGGTACCTCAAACCCCTGCAAGTGTAAGAAGATATACCAGGTTAAGCAGACCTCTTGAATAATTCTCTCCTTCATTGTATTATTTATTGATGACTGATTCTAGTGAACCAAGATGTTATGAAGAAGCAATGCAGGAAGACACTAAAAAGAGGTGGCAGAAAGGCATGGATGAGGAGATGGTGTTGGAGACATTTACCACCATACACACTCCTTTTGGTAAAATTTTCCTAGTTAAACCACTATCCTAAGTATAATTGACATAAATTGACATCAGTGGAGCATTAATTTCCATCATCCAGTCACATCCATGCCTACCTATAGTCAAGGAGGCTAACTTAGCCTTCTCCTACAGTTAAGGAGGCTAACTAGAGCACTCCGAAGGTGATCTAAGTGATATTAATGCACCTAATTGCTAACTGGTGGTTACAATCTGTTCAACTAGTCAGTTAAGCCACCTCCTCTCATTAAATATATTATTTAATGATTATTTATTATTATTTAATGATCTGGAGTCAATAGGGGTGCCTCCACCAACTTCTGATGATCAGTTCAGCTTCAGTTAACCTCATCGAGGTTTATTGAAGTCATGGAGCACTAGCACTTGATGGTTGGATTGTTATGACATGTGTTTGATCTCCTTCAGTTGAGATTCAGTCATTTATTGCACTCTGACTTCAGTTAGGGTTTGGTGAGTCAATTAGGGTTTTGTTCAAGTGGCTAACTGAGTGTGAACCAATGGCTTACAGTTAGTTAAGCCAGACTCACTCATTGAATTCGAATGAACTCCTAAGGTACTCAAATTCCTCATTGATTCAAGCTATTGCTTGACATTGTTATTGTAACTATTCATTGTTTATTGAATATACATAGCGGCTACTATTCCTGTAGACCGATTAACACCATTTCTGAGTTATTTGTTGATTATTTTTTGAAGAGATTGATTATTTGTTCCTAGATCAATGTGCAAGATTAATATGGTATCAAATATTATGGCAAAATGAAGCTCTATCTCTCAAAAACAAGCTTTTTGACAGATTTCTACATGAAATTTGAGCAATAGCTCAAAAATCCAACACTGCACCAGAAGCCAAGGCTTACCACTTAATACCCCAAGTAAAGAACTTGTTGATCAAGCTTACTTGATTAACTATGCTGGGTGTGATGAAATCCTAAAATGTGTAGGCTATCTGACCTTATGGTGCCCCTTTTTTTTATTTGCAGGTTTTAACAGGTACAACTTCGAATGGACTCATCAATCCCTCTTCTCACCCCATTCACAAGCTATTCGGAATGGAAGTTGAAGATGATTGCATCTCTAAAGAGACAAGGTATCTATGAGGTGTCTATTGGACTTGGAAAATATTTTTATGAGAATGAGAATGACTGGCTAAATGACGGAGATGGAGATTTTGGAGCAATATGTCTGGCCCTTTCTCCTAGCTTGCGCTACCTTATTGGTTCTACCGAATACCCAAAGGATATCTAGACAAAATTGGATGGAACCTTTGGAAAGCACAATGAGGATCATAATAGCACTTTGGAGATCACTTCCAACATCACAAGAGTTCTTTACTCAAAATTATTAGCCTCTACTCTCTCTGATGAAGTTGTTCAAGATGAAGATGAAGGAGAATCTTCTACACATTCAATTCTAATTGAAGAAAGTCTCCATGCAGTGACTCCTTCTCCTGATGCTCCGAAAGTTCATGAGATCTTTGAAATCTAATCTCCTCATATTTCTGAAACAAAATAAGACATTTGAATCTCTGATATTGAAGAAAAATACTGTTGCACTTCCATGCAAATATTCACCAATGATTTTCTTTTGAATTATGTGCAAAATTTACCAGTAATTGCTTCTGAAAGTGAAGAGAAATTTGATTTTTCTTCCTCTAATGTTGCTGATGGTGTGAAAATATGTAAAAACTTGGATATTTTGGAAGAAATATCAGATTATAAGAGTGACACATTCGCTCCCCATGATCTATATCTTCTAGCAAAATCCTGCAGGATTGAAAATTTTGAAGAAAAAGACAACTATGCATCCACCGTCTCGGTTGACCATAGTTTTGGATCTGATATGAACCTTATTGGATATGATATGATATTATTTGGATATGATCTGATATTTCTTGGTTCAATATTTCAGGTTCATAAACCTTCAGTACTGCTTGTAGTTGTTCTCCTTCGAAACTGCTGTTGGGGATTTGATTTGATTTCACAGTTTTGGATCTGTTGTGAAATTATTTATATATGATTTAATTTCTGATATGATATTATTTGTTTCATATTTTAAAATCCAATAGCTTTCAGTCATGCTTGTAGCTGCTCTCACCAATTCTGGTGTGAAAAATCAAGTACCGCAGTTCTTCTTCAATTTTACTGCTGGGGATTTGGTGTTAGTTTCCTCTTATGAGGTTTTTGATATTTTATTTTGTGAATCATTAGCCATTTCTGAATCTATATCATATTATGGAGCTCAAGCATTCACTCTCCAGAGTCCTAGGGCTTCTCTACCTTTGGTCACATGCTCATCTCCTCACAGAACTAGTAAAGAGGAAGACATTCTACATCCGCTGGGACACTTGCTCCTAAAAATTGGAGCTGATTTTAACACATGGTTTTCTGTTCAAGGCTGCAACATATCAGTTTCTTGAGTGTTCCACACATGGTTTGAATCCTCAAGAACCTTTTCTCTTTCTTCAGATGATTTCATCTACTCTACATGGGTCCAGTTTTCACCGTGCAGCTGTTTATATTTCTGATTCAGTTGAGTGCATTGTTCTTCTTCCAAAGTGGAAGATTCCTCCAGACATATTCAATTAGTTTGGATTCATAGGTTCACATGCACAGTCTCAAGATGCTCCTGCATAGAGGAACCAATTCTTGATTTATTGCTTAGTTTGAGGGGGGGTATTTTTCCCATGAGGTTTTCCTTGGTTATATTAAGCAGTTACTTTATTGTACAGGGTGACCTATGGCCTTTATTTCCAGGGCCCTAGCATTTTTATGCATCTATGTTTTCTAAATCTTCTTGAGTATAGCTTAAGGGGGGGTGTTGGAGACATTTACCACCATACACACTCTTTTTGGTCAAACTGGCCTAGTTAAACCACTATCCTAAGTATAATTGACATTAATTGACATCAGTGGAGAATTAATTGCCATCATCCAGTCACACCCACGCCTACCTACAGTCAAAGAGGATAACTTATCCTTCTCCTACAATCAAGGAAGCTAATTGGAGCACTCCAGGGGTGATCTGAGTGATATTAATGCACCTAATTGCTAACTGGTGGTTACAATCATTTCAACCAGTCATTTAAGGCACCTCCTCTCATTAAATATATTATTTAATTATTATTTATTATTATTTAATGATCTGGAGTCAACAGGGGCACCTCCACCAACTTCTAATGATCAGTTCAGCTTCAGTTAACCTCATCGGGGTTCATTGAAGTCATGGAGCACTAGCACTTGATGGTTGGCTTTCTATGACATGTGTTTGATCTCCTTCAGTTGAGATTCAGTCATTTATTGCACTTCGACTTCAGTTAGGGTTTGATGAGTCAATTAGGGTTTTGTTCAAGTGGCTAACCGAGTCAGAACCAATAGCTTACAGTCAATTAAGCCAGACTCACTCATTGAATTCGAATGACCTCCTAAGGTACTTGAATTCCTCATTGATTCAAGATATTGCTTGACATTGTTATTGTAACTATTCATTTTTTATTGAATATACAGAGCGGCTACTATTCCTGTAGACCAATTAACACCATTTCTGAGTTATTTGTTGATTATTTCTTGATGAAATTGATTATTTGTTCCTAAATCAATGTGCAAGATTAATAGATGGACTCATTGGTAAGAAATCAAACTTGGGATTTGGTTGAGTTTCCTGCAGGTAAAAGGGAATTGCAAAATAAATGGGTTTACAAGTTAAAGGAATAAGAATGAGGAAAGAAGTGGTATAAGGATAGAATTGTGGTAAATGGGTTTGCACAAAAGAAAGGTATAGATTTTGATGAGATATTTACTCCTGTTGTTAAAATGAGTTCAATTAGGACTGTTTTAAGTCTAGTGGTGGTAGAATATTTTCATATTGAATAGTTAGATGTAAACACATCCTTTCTCCATGGCGATTTTATAAAATTGGGGAACATCAATCTTAGAACCAAGACAAAACTTACTATATATTATATAGATCAATTTTCTTAATGAAATGTCAGAAACAGTGCAAAAGACTTACATCTATATATTTGATTAATCATTAATTAAAAGAGATAGATTACAATGCAATGTAATGGAATGAAGAGCCATGTAATTTGAATCCAAGATATATCATTCGAATTGAGTGCATAAGAGCGCCTTAGTTGTCAGTTGAGACCACTCAGCACATCAATTAACCACTTAACTCCAACGTAATTGACTATAACTGACTCAGAGGTAGTTTAGACTGAGTCTAACTGAATAGAAATCAACTAAATGCCAACAAGCAGGTGGAGGCACCTTTCTAAATTCAGTTAGGTGATTTAAACTAAATTGAGTCACCAAAGTTAGGTGAGGGTGCCTTTAACACTCTAGTTAACTGCATTTAAACCATAAATAACAATAAATAATGGGAAAGGCACCTTTACCACTTTAGTTAACTGAGAATAGGTGAAGTAGCTTCTAGTTGACTGAGTGGGCTGCATATATCATGCATATCAACCCATATTTTCTCCTTGATTGAAGGAGGAGGCTCAATTAGGCTCCTCGATTGAATGAGGAGATCTAGTTTGATGATCCAGTCACATGTTTGAGTCAAAACTTAGGATACGTGGTAAATTAGGCCAAAATAAGCTAAATAATTATGTGTGGTTGGAAATGAATCCAAACCTCCCCCCCCTTAATATAATCACATGTGGAGGATTTAAAAATAGGGCCCCAAAAACAAAGGCCATAGGTCACCCTTTACAAAAATAATTCTAAAATGCTCAAAACAAATATAAGTGAGGAAAAGGGGAAAAAACTAGTGGCAAGGAAAACCCCCCTCAAACTGAACACTAAAGAATTAATATGTCTTCACCATGATGGAACTCACCCCCAGCAGTGAACATAGGTAATATAACTTCTTCTTAGTGAAGTTCTTGGTGAAAATGTCTGCAATTTGCTCATCTATGGGGCAATATTGCAGAACAATTGTTATGTCATGCACAAGCTCTTTGACGTAGTGCATGTGGATCTTGATGTGTTTGGTTCTTTGTCTCTGAACCTAATCTATTGAGATATTGATATCACTTTGATTGTTACAAAATATGATATTCGAAGTGGTGCTACCAATGTTGAAATATGCTAGAATACCTTATAGCCAAACTAATTGAATGCATGCATTAACTGCTCCCTGATACTCTTCCTCTGATGAAAATAAGGAAATGGATTCATGCTATTTTATTGACCAACAAATAGGACCACTACTAAACATGAAAACATAGCTGGAAGTGGAATTCCGATCTATGTTATCTCTATCCCAATCTGAATCTATGATTCCTACCAAATCTAGATCATAATCAACAACATAGTGAATGCCAAAGTCTCTAGTACCCTGCACGTATTGTAGAATCCTATTGGATTCCCTCCAATGAATTTCATGATTTTTTTGCATGTATCTTGATACAAAATTCATGACATAACAAATATCAGGCCTTGAATGTGTCAAGTACTGAAGGCTTCCAATAAATTGCCGATAGATAGTGGAAGCCACCACCGATGTAGAATTTCCTTCTTCAACACTGATTCATGCGAGGAATGGGAAATGTGCAACCTTACAATCATCCATACTAAAATCAATTAGAATTTATAAATAATAATTTGAGTGTATTATCATTATCCTATCAAAATATTGAGTGATTTCTAGGCCAAGAAATTGCCTTAGAATGCCTAAATCACTTATATCAAATGCTTCATGCAAAGCATTTTTTATGAAGCTGATTGAAGCAAGTGTGCTTCATGTAATTAATAAATCATCAAAATATAGAGCTATAATCAGAAAATTACCTTCATATTTTTGAAGGTACACATTTGTATCAGACTTACATCTTGCAAAGTTTTGTGATAGCAGAAAAGAGTCCATGTTTGCATACCAAGCTCTTAGGGCCTGTTTTAATCCATACAATGATTTCCGAAGTCTGCAAACTAATATTTGGTATGATATGTACCATTTAGGATGCTTCATGTATATATATTATTTCATGTATCCATGGAGAAAATAACTCTTCACATCCATATGGTGCACCTCCCACTGCTTGGATGTGGAAATGGTTAAAACTAGCTAGATATAATCCATGTTTTCCATCGGTGAAAAGGTTTCTGTAAAGTCCACTCCTTGAACTTGTGACAATCCTTTTGAAACAAATCAAGATTTATATTTTCAGGTTGAGACATCCGCAAAAACCTTAGTTCAGTATACCCATTTTTATTGAACAATTTTCCTCCCAGGTTGTTGGGGCGCGCGCCCTAAGGGTCCTTAAGTTGGGTAGCTTCGCGGAGTTACGGGAGTTATAAGCGGAGCTATGACTCAAAATAGTCTTAGGGGTGTCGGGGTTGAGTAAAAACCTTCTTTTGTAATAAACCCATGGTTTAAATCTAGGGTTTAGGGTTTGGGGTGCCCATGGTTTAAGCCCATGGTTTTGTAATAAGTGCATTATAAATAAGCACTCTGGTAAAGAAGTCAGTTTAGTCCTTTTGATGTAAGATGATTTGATGCGAAGTTGAGGCTATTTTTGTAAGAAAAGGTTAAGTCTCAGCTATGTGCGTGGATGACCTCTGCAGCTGTGTGCATAGAGGTTTTTGGGTGATTAAGGAAATATGCAGATGTGTGCGCAGAGGCCTGCAGCTGTGTGCGCGGCTTTAAGGACTTGAAAGGATCTGCAGCTGAGTGCGTAGATCAGAACTGTGATTTTAGTAAAGAGTTGAATAAAACACAGTTCTATGGATGTAACCCCTACATTGGGGGTGAACCACGTTATATCTGGTGTTGTGGTTCTTTGTGTTGTTTCTATTATGTCTTTCATGCATTGATAATCATATATCTGATAAATAAGATCACTGCTAACTAAAATAACTTCACTGTGAATTCCCAATAAAGGGTTATGCAAGTCACTGTCTGTTTAATTAGATATGAAGTTATATATGTGAATGTTGAATCTCTGTGTATAGGAATATAAGTTGTTAAATGATAAGGTACAGTAATATCCCTCTTCTGCTTGTAGAAACCCGATTCTGCGGAATCCCATAGCTGTTTCAGGTGAGACTGCAATCTGCTCACAGATTGTTTCCGAAGGGGCCAACACTGTGGGTCTTTTGTTGGTGCGAAGTTAATGGTATAAATCCCAGGTCTTCCCTATAGCCCAACAAATTGGTTCCGTTGCCGGGACTTAGTATCTGCTCAAGAGGGGTTTACATCGTACCTCGAGGGCTATATCCTGGAGACCCTCTGTGAAAGAAATTAGTGATTGGCTTGATGAGACTTATCTAAAATTCGCTGAGCAAGAGAACAAAGATCCGCGTCGTAGTGCAAATGACTTTTTACAAAGGTATGTTTTTTTGTGATGTTTATGAAATTTTATTTGGTAGTATCCACATAGAGTTGCACCAGTGGTTATCCAGGTTAACAGAGAGAAGGATGAACTTCCAAGAACGTCAGTTTCCTGATTGGACCCCTGCAAGAATTAATATACTGAAAAGGGTGAACAACGAGATATCCCGCGCTGTTGATTTCTGGACAACGTGGACCCGCGACGCATTTGTGACGGAGTTCACCATCGACACGAGTACTTCCTTTAGTGAAGCTGAGCGGCAGTTTTTCAAAGGACCAAGGGGTAATTTTTTGAATTCCTTTAGTTTGATAATTAAAATGCTATTAGCTGAAAAAGGTATATTGCTAATTGAATCATACTGTTAGATTTAGTATTACTAACCTATGTTTGCAAGTGAAAATACCTTCGACGAGCAAAGAGGCTCGCTGCGAAGTGGAAAAAGGTACAAGAGAGACTTTAGATCCTACTCCCAGGGTCAGCATACCGAGTATTCCCCTGTAAATCCTACAGATTCAAAACCCGAAGAAAACCCTTCTGTTGGAAACCCTCCTGTAACCCCCCAACGAAGACCTTTTATCCCTGAGAACTTGTCCCAGTCTGAAAGTTAGCCTAGCCCGAGTATTCCTGTCGTAGGCCAGTCTACCCCAGTAAGTCCCCCCCCGCCTACTTCCAGTCCCCCTCCAACCCCCCCTCGATCCACTATGGCCCACATGCATGATGACATTAAGCTACCTGTTTTCAAAGGAACTGGATCAGAGGATCCAGAACAGTTCTAGTTTTTATGTGAAGCAGTGTGGACTGCTAAGACCATTACGGACCAAGATACAAAAAGGGCATAGCTTCTTACTTCTTTCAGAGACCGTGCTCTGACCCGTTTCATAAAGTTTTCTAGCACTCAGAACCATGCATTGGCTGATATAAAAGAAGCAATGATAAAGGAATTTAAGAAGCCAAAATCAGAGTCGTAGTGTATCACTGAATTGAAAGAGATTCAACAGAGGCACGGCGAATCAGTGTGGGATTTTGATCAATGATTCAAAGTTCTGCTAGACCAATTTAGTTTCCCCATTGGGTCTACGCAGCACAAAGAGTGGTTCATTGCAATGTTGCTACCGCATATCAGAACTCCACTTATGCAGAAGAAGGTCGCCGATCAGCAGGAGGCTCTGGAAATCACGATGAAACTTGAAACCGCTCTTGTCGAAGATAATTCTATTATTGCTCAAATCCAAGCATAGTTGGCAGCAATGGCTCTAGAGCTTTGCGATACGAAGAAAGGAAAAAATGGTCATGAAGAGGTTTGGTGTACACAATGTCGGATAGAAGGTCATGACAAGGAACAGCGTCCTGTGGTAAGAAACTACCTAAATACTGGCACGCCAAACCCGTTCAACCCTACTGTTCTCTATTGTTAGATCTATCAGACAACTGGCCAGCATTGACCTGAGGAATGCTATCTTCTGCAGAGGTATCTGCAAGTCCCTAAGAACCCTTATTGCAAGTTCTATAAGTCGGTGGGACACAATGAAGATGAGTGTCGCAGATTTGACCTCATGAGAGAATGGACTTACGATGCTTATTAGGTACAAAATGAGGGACAGAGCAATGATGGCTATGGTTACTACAGTGGTGCATCAGGCAGAGGTGCTTTTGGAGGTCGTGGTCAAGGTGGTATGGTCGAAAGAGGAAGAGGCCAGGTTGTGTGTTACAACTATAACCAGGCTGGGAATCTAGCGAGAGACTATTGAAACCCCACTATGACATGTCAGTATTGTCGAGCCATAGATCATGTGATCAAGCAGTGCCTGCAGTTGCTAGCTAAGATTCAGGAAAGAACCAATGCCCCTGCTTAGAATCTTCAGATGATTTCTGTTGAGCAGAGACCTGCCCTAGCCATTAATGTTGTTACCCAGAGTGGAGCTACGAAGGAAGTACATACTAAGGAGAAACATCCTGATGAGGCTTGGGTTCGTAAGGCCCTAGCGAAAGTCCCAACATTTGATATCGAAAGAGAAAGAGAGACATTCATGGAAGCCAAGAAAATTTTTGCTGATCCTAGCACATCAGTAGCACCTGTGCAACAACATCAGCAATAGTTGCAGCCGCACGAAGCTACGATGGAAAAAGTAAGTACACTATCCTCCTTTTTACAGAGTTGTCTGAAGCTCCTACGAAATCAAAATGCTTTAAGTGAGCTGCAGAAAGTTATTGCTTCCTGTGAACCTCAACAAAGTACTGGTCAGGAAAAAACTGTTATTAGAGTCAGAAGAACTAGCAGGGAAATGAGATTGAATGCTCAAATAGGAGAGTATGATATGGCTGATGTTATCTTGGACCTAGGATCAGAGGTAAATGTATTAACTAAGCAAACTTGGGAACAAATGGGAAAACCTACCCTTGATTGGTCACCTATACAGTTGAGATTAGCCAATCAGCAGAAGATTGTGCCCCTAGGATGGTTCCCTAATGTCCCAGTAGATATTGATGGTGTCTGTACTGTAGCAGACTTCGAAGTTATTGAGATCATTGATGACAGCAAACCCTATCCAGCCTTGCTAGGAATTGAATGGGCAATGGAAAATGCGGCAGTCATTAACCTTAAGAAGAGACAGATGACTTTCGAAGGGAAAGATTTGCGATTCATAGTCCCACTGGACCCCTCACAAGGAGAGAGATACACAGAGACAGTAAAAGATGAAGACCAGGATGTTTTGGATCACATCTACAATATCACAGCTAAGGAGGAAGATTATGTTGATCCTACTGCCAAATGTATCATGGATTGGTAGTGTGACAGCTCCTGCATGACGAATTCCGATGATGGGTTAGAAAACTGGCAGAACATACTTTATGAGCTGCATGGACATAGATGTGCCAGAATTACCAAGTCTCTCAGATGGCTTGGTGCACAGACATGCACCTTACCTGTTTTTGATGGTTCGACAGACCCAGAATAGTTGATTGTGAAATTCTCAGAACAGGTACTAGACTCACAGAAAATGGAGACTCTGGATTCAGCATTCAGAGCCACATCATCTAGATGGTGGAATGGTCACAAGAAGTACATTCATAGTTGGGAAGCATGCCAGAAGTCCCTTTACCTAAGATTTAGGGACCAACCTCAGGTGGTCCGAAGCAGGTTTAATGGTAAGACTAGTCCTCATGGACATTTGGAGCAATGCTATGAGGCATGGAAGCATGTACCTCATGAAGAATGGGTACATAAGTTTGTGCATACCCTGGAACCCATAACAAAGAATTGGTATCTGGAGGTTGAGCTTCACCACGGTACTGTAAGTTGGGATTGTCTTGTTGATAGTTTTATGCTGACATTCTCTATTAATGAGGTTTCTCCTGCTTTGGACACAGC
>LPNX010214758.1:770501-797658 GCA_001517045.1 Pseudotsuga menziesii | reverse complement strand
TACTAAAGTATTTGATGATCAAGAAATCGTAGAATATCAACCTGATTGGAAGGTACAGGAAGCCAATGCAGTAGAATGTTATAACCTCACAATTGACGAGGATGACGATTTGCACAACATTAATATTCCTGAATCAGAAGGACATTGCGAAGTGCATGGACCAGAAGTAGAGGCACTTGAAGTGACTTAACCCCTGAAGACACGGACCATCAACATTGGGTCAGAAGAAAACCCTAAGTATGCTACCATTGGAGATTATTGGGATGACGAAATGGTAAGCAAGGTGACCCAACTTCTCCATGAATATCAGGATCTCTTTCCGATGAAGTTCTCAGAGATGAAAGGTACATTGGGGATATAGGAGTGATAAAGATCCCGTTAAAACCTGATGCTAAGCCTATGAAACAGCGCCCTTATAGGCTGAACCCTAAGTATAAGGAAAAAGTCCAAATGGAGCTGGATAAGATGCTTGCTGCAAGAATCATTGATCCTGTTGAAGAATCTAAGTGGGTCAGTCCTATGGTGGTGCAAGAAAAGAAGACTATGGGAGAGATCAGAATCTGTGTCGATCTAAGGAAGCTGAATGATGCTTGTTTGCATGATCCTTTCCCCACTCCCTTTACAGATGAATTTTTAGATAATGTGGGAGGTCAAGAAGTGTACTCTTTCACTGATGGATTTTCAGGTTACCATCAGATTCGAATTGCTCCAGAAGATCGACATAAGACAACCTTCGCTACGGAAATGGGATCCTTCCAGTATACAATTATGCCTTTTGGATTGAAGAATGCCCCTACCATGTTTTCTAGAGTAGTCATCTCTGCTTTTAAGGAATTCATACATAAATTATTAGAAGTTTATTTTCATGATTGGACTATCTTCAGGTTAGTAAAATACCACATAGCTAGTCTAAGACTTATGTTGGATAAATGTAGACAGCATCAGATTTCCTTGAACTTGAAAAAGTGTATCTTCTGTGCCCCTTTTGGAATTCTGTTCAGTCACATTGTCTGTAAGCAAGGAATAATGATGGATCCTGTGAAGATAGACATTATCATGAACCTGCCACATCCGAAGTCTGTCAAACAACTGTGCACTACGCTTGGTCATACCGGTTATTACAGGAAATTTATTAAAGGATATGCTCAGATAACAGCCCCTATGGAAAAGTAGTTGAAGAAAGATATTAAGTTCGAGTGGACACCTGAGTGTCAAGCAAGCTTGGATATTTTGAAGGAAAAGATGGTAATTGCTCCTATCCTAGTATTCCCTGACTGGAATAAGGAATTTCATGTGCATGGAGATGCATCCTCCATTGCTCTGGGCATAATATTGGCCCATCCGGGCAAAGGTAATATTGATCACCCCATCTCTTTTGCAAGTAGGAAATTATCCACAGCAGAGAAAAATTATACTACGACAGAACGAGAAGGTTTAGCTATGGTGTATGCATTGCAGAAGTTTCGACATTATCTGTTAGGATCTCATTTTAAGATGTTTACTGACCATTCTGCTTTGAAGTATTTGGTTAACAAGACTATGCTAGGTGGAAGGATATGCAGATGGCTTATTTTGTTTTAGGAATATGACTTTGAGATCATAGTCAAACCAGGAAGGCTGAATCTAGGCCCTGACCACTTGTCGAGGCTCACGTCGGGAGAAGAACCTATCAGCTTGGATGATGGTCTTCCTGACACCCAGTTGTTTGCCATCCAAATGGTTGATGAATACTTTCAAGATATTGTTCAGTATTTGTCTATAGGTTTTCCACTCGGCGAGATGACAACATAGCAGAAGAAGCAGCTGGTGGTTCGAGCAGCTGACTTTACCTTAATAGCAGGAAAACTATATAAGATGGGACCAGATGAAATACTGCGCAGATGTGTCCTAGAGCACGAAAATCCATTAATTTTGGCTGAGGCACATTCTGGGGAAGAAGGAGGTCATTACGCAGGAAAATCTATAGCACAAAAGATTCTAATAGCCGGATTGTGGTGGCCTACAATTCATAAGGATGCAAGAGAATATTGCCACAACTGCGACATTTGTCAGAGGACAGGAAAACCATCCAGGAGGGATGAGATGCCTCTAGTTCCATAGGTAACTTTACAACCCTTTGATAAATGGTCTATTTATTTTGTTGGACCTATCGATCCCCCTGCAAGGAAATCTGGAGCAAGATACATTATTACAACAACTAACTACCTTACTCATTGGGTCAAAACTCAACCAGTCAAGACCTGTAGTGCTGCTACAGCTGCGAAGTTTATTTTCGATAAAATATTGACAAGATTTGGGTGTCCTAGAATTCTTATGAGTGATCAAGGATCACATTTCTTAAATAATACTATTGAAGTATTGACGGAATAATTTAAAGTAAATCATCAGAAGAGTACTTCCTATCATCCTCAAGCAAATGGAACTGTCGAAGCCTTTAACAAGATCCTTGAACACGCTCTGACGAAGGTTTGCAATGCCAACAGGAATGATTGGGACCTTAGAATTCCAGCAGTACTATGGGCTTATAGAACCACCTGCAAGAAGTTGACAGGCCATACACCTTTTAGACTAGTTTATGGACAAGAAGCAGTCATGCCCATGGAGTACATTGTACCTATCCTCAAAATATCTGCTTTTACAGAGATGGCTAACCCAGATATGATGAAAGAAAGGCTGACAAAGATACTAGAACTTGAAGAGGACAGATTCATTGCAGGGTTCCAGTAGCAAGTTCAGAAATCTAGAGAAAAAGCATGGCATGATAGACACATCAGGAAGAAGCAGTTCCAGCAGGGTGATCTTGTGCTCCTATATGATAACAAATTCATGAAATTCCTGGGTAAGTTTAGGACACATTGGAAAGGACCATATATAGTGCAGAAAGTTACTGATGCTGGCGCAGTCCAGTTAGCTAAATTGAATGGAGAAATATTACCTTCGATGGTGAATGGAAGTAGGTTAAAGAAGTACAGGGACAAACCGGGACCCCGTGATCAGGAGTAACAGCATGAAGGATAGTCTAAGTACCAAGAATAGTTGAAATTGGGTACTAGACTATAATGAAGCTATTCTCGAAGCTACGAAGTGTTGAAGACTGTCAAAATCTGAAGGTTGAAGTTTGGTTGCCATATAGGTCAGGATGGGTCAAAGTTGCATATTGTGTCGAAGGTTCCTGTCAAGTCGAAGCTGAAGTTAGTAGTTATGTCAGAGATTAAAGGTGTGTCACAGCCTAAAATGTGACGGATGGGACAAACTACACTTGGCAGCACCGACACGAGAACTGCCCTAACTATCTGCAATAATGAGATTTTGGGAAAATCTAGCGCCGTGTGGACAGGATTTCCGCCACTCCATCAGATTCAGCATCATTAATGCACCGTGATGACAGATTCTATTCCAAGATTCTATAAGAAGCCACACTGGCCTACGACTCCTGCATTGCGCACGTATTTGAGTTTCTTCAGTTAGCACTATGTTGAATGACCATGAAGTCCATAAGTTATTACGAGTGGTTAGGGAGAGAGGTCTGTTGAACCTTCTAAGTAATCCACCTGGGCAACCATGCTTGACCACAGCACGAAGAAAGGCAGAAGTTCGCTCTAAGGGGTCGGAAGAAAGGCATAAGTGCACTCTAAGCCGCACAAAGAATAGCACTGGTCTTCACAGAAAAACTCTGAAACATCCCAAGATGTATCCTCCTAGTTTGGCAGAACAAAGGCGGCTGTTTGTCTTATGCACCTTGACACACAATTTTGGGGACCCTAAGTTGTGGATGGTCAAATGTTCGGCAAGCAGATCGAAGGATGGGGTCGCTGATAGATCCAGAAGGCCTTAGCCAGCATATTATGAAGGAAAGGAACAAGCAGCCAACGACCACATGTATGGCTTCAGCAAGCAGTGCACTATGTTTCACCAACAAGACTCTACTACCAGAAAAGCAGCTGAGTGTCCTGGGATGGGCCACTGGTGAGTCTTAGGGGCCTGTTGGGGCGCGCACCCCAACGATCCTTAAGTTGGGTAGCTCTACGGAGTTACGAGAGTTGTAAGAGGAGCTATGACTCAAAATAGTCTTAGGGGTGTCGGGGTTGAGTAAAAACCTTCTTTTGTAATAAACCCATGGTTTAAATCCAGGGTTTAGGGTTTGGGGTGCCCATGGTTTAAGCCCATGGTTTTTTAATAAGTGCACTATAAATAAGCACTCTGGTAAAGAAGTCAGTTTAGGATTTTTGATGTAAGATGAATTGATGCAAAGCTAAGGATATTTTTGTAAGAGAAGGTTAAGTCCTAGCTGTGTGCGTGGATGACCTCTGCAGCTGTGTGCACAGAGGGTTTTGGGTGATTAAGGAAATCTGTAGCTGTGTGCGTAGAGGCCTACAGTTGTGTACATGGCTTTAAGGACTTGAAAGGATCTGCAGCTGAGTGCGTAGATTAGAACTGTGATTTTAGTAATGAGTTGAATAAACCACAATTCTATGGACGTAACCCCTACACTGGGGGTGAACCATGTTATATCTAGTGTTTTGGTTCTTTGTGTTGTTTCTGTTATGTCTTTCATGCATTGATAATCATATATCTGATAAATAAGATCACTGCTAACTAAAATAACTTCGCTGTGAATTCCCAGTAAAGGGTTATGCAAGTCACTGTTTGTTTAATTAGCTATGAAGTTATATATGTGAATGTTGAATCTCTGTGTATAGGAATATAAGTTGTTAAAGGCTAAGGTACAATAATATCCCTCTTCTACTTGCAGAAACCTGATTCTGCAGCATCCCATAGCTATTTCGGGTGAGACTGCAATCTGCTCGCAGATTGTTGCCGAAGGGGCCAACACTGTGGGTCTTTTTTTGGTGTGAAGTTAATGGTATAAATCCCGGGTCTGCCCTATATCCCAACATAGGTGGAAGAGCAACTAGCTCCCAGATTGCATTTTTATGAAGAGAGTGATACTCTTCATCCATAGAAGCTTGCCATTTAGGATCATGACGGGCATGATAATATGAATTGGGATCATATCCAACCATCATATATAATTTATTGGATAGAAAAGGATTAGTGCATGAAAAATAGATACCTTCTCTTTGATAGTTTGTTTGAGTTCTCCTTGGATTAGCAGGATTTCCAATGTTTGACCCGGCAGAGGAGAGAGTCATTTCTGCCCATTTTGGTAGATAAGTGCGATCATTCAGATATTATTCAGAACCTGATATTTAATGATAACTTGTATAATACATTATATATGAAATATCATAGCACAATATTTCATTTTCATCTCTAGAATATTCATCAGAAAGGGGAAGCAGTTTTGTAGTTTCTTCCTCAACTAGTTTTAGATCTTGAAGAGGTTCTTAAAAGAGGAAACTTCTCTCAATGAGTATATTTTTAGTTCTGATATTCAATATATTGTATCCTTTTTATTATTAATAATAAACAATTATTATACACTCAACACTCTGAGGCTCCAAATATTTTCCCTTATCAAGTGGAATTATATCCCATGCAATGGACCTGAAAACCATAAGATTGGAAACATCATGCATGTGGCCAGTGTAAGCTTCAAAACGTGTTGTCCCTTTGATGTATGCATGTGGGAAATTGTTTCTAATTTATGCAGAAACATTCATATCCTCATACCAAATATTTTCATTCAAATCTTTATACTCAAGCATACATGTTGTCATCTCTTTTAGTGCTCGGTTTTTCCTTTCCGCTACACCATTTTACTGAGGTGTGTAGGGAGCACTTTGTTGGATATTGACCCCATTTTTAGAAAGAAGTCACAGTATATCTGATTTAAATTATTCACCTCCATTATCACATTTGGGATCTTTGATCTTTCTCCCAGTAGCAATCTCAACGAAATATTTAAAATCTATGATTTTTTCAAGGACTTCCGATTTGTTTTTGAGAAAGTAGACCCATGTAAATATTGAAAGGTCATATATGAAGGTAATAAAATACCTCAATCCATTCATGGAGGTATTTGGAATTGTACTGCTGATATCACTATGGTTCAGCCCCAAAATACATGAAGCTCTTCTAGCTTTTCCTCGATCAAACATATTCTCAGGATGCTTTTCGACTATGCCTCCCTTGTAGGTCCCTTTTGATGTTTTGATTGTTGGAAGGCCTTCCACCATGGAATCACTTTGTATAAGATACAAATATTTATAGTCTAGGTGTCCAAACCTCTCATTCCATGGCCAACTGACCTCATTTTCGTGATTTATAAGGGAACTTGGCTTTGAATGAGACACAAAGTTGGAAAACACATAGGTCTTAGTAGCATGGTTTGTTTTTCCTACTACAACTTGAGTTTTCCCATGGCTATCTCAGATATATAAAAATCATTGGGGATGAATACAAATATTTTAGGAAAACCAGTGTGTGTCATTTGATAAAAATAATGTAAGTTTGAAGCCAAAGAGGGAACATATAGAACATTTTTTAAGCTTCCATGTTCTAGGTTAATAGTATCTTTTCCTTTTGATAAGACTTTTGAGTCATATCCCATGTGGATGGGGATGTAGCTATTGGAATCTAGTGTTGTGAAAGAATCCTTTCATGCAACCATATGATTCTAATCTCTAGAGTCAGTGACAAGAGATATAGGTTTAAAAACATTAGCCATGAGTGCATGTCCTCTTTCAGGATGATTATTCCAACCTCCAGTATCCTACTTCATTGTGCCTTCTATAAGAGTGATTAATAGTTCTTTCCATGCAATATATTTTTGGATGAAAGCCTCTATCATAGTAAGATCACACTGTCTTCTCTTTTCCCCATTTCTTGTTTTTCCTCGAGCCTGAGGGATCATCCAACTATTGGTTTTTCTCCTTCTTCTTGGGAGGATCAAACTTTGTATTCTCTTTCTTTTTCTTTCCATTTACATTCAAATCCTTGGGTCCTCTAGCAAACAACTCTTGATATTCGGAGGATATCATGGATCACATCTAAACAATTCTATCATGCTCATTGGTTAGGGACTCAATGAATGCATTTAAGGTAGGCATCTTCCAATTTGGAATTGTGAGCTTTATGGTATGGAAGGTAGAGACAAAGAAAAAGTATTCTTGTCCTATATTCAAAAGGATATAGTTAATTATCTGATCATATTTCTTCTCAACTTCACATTCCTTCAATTGGATCACAAGGTGCTTAAAATTAGTGAATAATTCATTTATGGTCTCAAAATTTCCTGGATTGAGAGAGATTAGTTCATTCTCTGAGTGATATGCTCTCAAATCATATTTCCTTCCATAGAGTTTAGAAAGTTGTTCCCACACTTCCTTTGGAGTCTTCAATCCACTAAGATTGAAAAGGAGATCCTTTGAAATGGATAGGCATAGAAAACCATACACTTCATCTAGTTTTTTACAATATTTTCCCTTCTTTATTACTGCATTTGGCTCTATCTATGTGACCATGGTGACTCTATAGAGTCCCTTGGAATTCAATTATATATCAATATCCTCTTTTTACTGATGATAGTTGAAAGGAGTGAGAATATTTCTAGAGGAAGAGTCCATTTTCCAGTTGTAGCGAATGCAATAGAAGTTTATGAGATACCTGCAATCACACAAAAAAACAAAATAATTTTGAACAACCTGCACTTTTGGATTTTCTTCATTCTTGGATAGACTTCTCTTGACAAAATCCAAAGGAGGAAAGGCTAATATTCTAGGACTTATGTGGAAAACTCTCCACTTCTAGTGTAGTGTTGGAATACTTTTGAGCAATTTTTCTCAATATTCATCAAAGATCCATAAAAAAAACTCTATAGAAGAGTTTCCTTTTCCTTGCATGGCTCTGATCCATATAAAATTGAGGTACAACAATCTTAGAACCAAACGATCAATTTTCTTACTGAAATGTCAGAAAGAGTGCAAAAGACTTGCAGCTGTATATTTGCTTAATCAGTAATTAGAAGAGATATATTACTATGCAGTACAATGGCATGAATAGACATGAAATTCAAATCCAAGAGAGGTCATTCAAATTGAGAGCATGAGAGTGGCTTAGTTGTCAGTTGACACCACTCGACACATCAGTTAACCACTTAACTCCATTATAATTGACTCTAATTGACTCAAAGGAAGCCTAGACTCAGTCTAACTAAATAGAACTCAAATTCTTGCCAACAAGTACATGGAGGAGCCTTTCTAACTTTAGTTAGGTGAGTTAAACTTAACTGATTCACCAAATCTAGGTGAGGGTGGCTTTAACACTCTAGTTAACTTCATTTAAACCATAAATAAGAATAAATAATGGGAAAGGTGCCTCTACCACTTCAATTAACTGAAACATGTGTGAAGAAGATGTCAGTTGAATGAGTGGGGTGCCTATCTCATGCATATCAACCCATATTTTCTCCTTTATTGAAGGAGGAGGCCCAATTAGGCTCCCGGATTGAAGGAGGAGATCCAGTTTCATGATGTAGCCACATGTTTGAGTCAAAACTTAGGATACGTGGTAAATTATGAAAAAATAAGAAAATAATGATGTGTGGTTGGAAAATGACTCCATCATCCCCCCCTTAAGCTAATATCATGTGGAGGATTAAAATATAGGGCCCCAAAAACAAAGACCATATGTCACCCTTTATAAAAATAATTCTAAATTTCTCAAAAAAATCTAAGTGAGGAAAGAAGGAAAAACCTAGTGGGAAAGAAAATCCCCCCTCACACTAAACACTAAATAATTAATATGTATTCTCTATTATGGAAATCACCCCCACCAATGAATGGAGGATAGACACATTCTTCTTGGTGAAGTTCTTGGTGAAAATGTCCCTAATTTGCTCATCTGTGGGGCAATATTACATAACAATTGTTTTGTCATGCACAAGCTCTCTAATGTAGTGCATGTGGATATTGATGTGTTTGGTTCTCTGTCTCTAAGCCATATCTATCAATATATTGATAGTAATATGATTTTCACAAAATATGACAGTCGAATTGGTGCTACCAATGTCAAACTTTTCGAGAATACCTTGCAGCCAAACTGCTTGAATGCATGCATTGACCGCTCCCTAATACTTTACCTCTGCTGAATATTAGGAAATAGTTTCCTTCTTTTTGATTGAATAGAAAAATTTCCCACTACCAAACATGAAATCATATCCTAAAGTGTACTTCCCATCTACACTATCTCCATCCCAATCCGAATTTGTGAATCCTACCAAATCTAGATCATAATCAACAACATAGTGAATGCCAAAGTCTCTAGTACCTTGCACGTACTATAGAATCCTCTTGTCTCTCCTCCAGTGAATTTCATGAGGCTATTGCATGTATCTTGATAAAACATTCACTTCATAACAAATATAAGGCCTTGAATGCATCAAGTACAAAATGCTTCCAATCATTTGTCGATAGATAGTGGAATCCACCACCGGTGTAGAATTTCCTTCCTCAAGACTGATTCCAGAGAGGAATGGGAAATTTGAAACCATCAAATCATCCATACTAAACTTAATTATCATTTCTAAAGCATACTTTGATTGGATTATCATTATTCCATCAAAATATTGAGTGATTTCTAGGCTAAGAAATTTCCTTAGCAGGCCTAAATTACTCATGTCAAACGCTTCATGCAAAGTGGTTTTTATGAAGTTGATCGAAGAAAGTGTGCTTCCTGTAATTAATAAATAATTAAAATACAAAACTATAATCAGAAAATTACCTTCATATTTTTGTAGGTAAAAATTTGGATGATACTTACATCTTGTAAAGTTTTGTGATAGCAGAAAATTTTAGTCCCTCAGGTTCGAAAAATTGATAAACCTATGCCTGAGAATACTCTTCTCAATTTCGAAGAAAAGAGATTGTTCCTTTATCGTATTATTCCACATGGTCTGAGAAAGCGATAACCTACCACCAATGTGGATGTCCATTCACATATTCTTAATGAGCCTAAATGGACAAGTTTACTCGGAAGTCAAGTCTATTTTGAGGAGTCAGACCCGGGACTAAAGAAAATCAATATCTTTCCCATGAAGTTTCAATGAGTCTAGAAAATTTAACTTGCGGACTCCTTACTATTTTTAACGAGCTCGAAGGAGAGTAGAAAGAATGCTCTAAATGCGAGGAGACGAGTGTCATCGGTAGGCGAAACTAGTTCCAAGTGCAAGGAACAAACCTATGCATAATGCAAGGAAAGCAAGCAAGATAAGGACACTCAGGGAATGTCTCCTCAAGGTAAAGGGTGTCAAGTTGCAAAGGAAAAAATGATACAAGGCTTAGCAACAATGAGAACAAAGATGAGGGCTTATACAATGAGCTAAAAGTGTGGAAGCTGACATTAGGCTCATAAGTGTGAGCAGGGCACATGCAAATGCAGTTATAGCTTGAACAACAAGACAAGGCCAGTAAACAGTTGTGAATCCAACTAAAAATCATGTCTCCAAGAAACAACAACATCAAAATCATATTCAGAAGAAAATATATGATGCAGGTCACTTTGGCAGAAACACATGTGGCTTTGCTATATTCTACAAAAGATGTAGTCAAGGAAGAATCAATGAAAGAGGACTCTATAGTGCCAAGATATGAGGGTTTATAATCAATAAGATCAACCTCAGAAGGAGAGAAAAAATCAACAAGGTATATAGAGTCTACAGGAACAAACTCAATATCATAGGAGTTGAAAAATTCATAAGAGAAATCAAACTCATCAGGATCACTGACTTGTTGTTCAAAGAAAGAGTCAAAAGACTCAACAAGACCAACATAAGAATAAAGGTCATGATTACTAGGAAAATCAAGGTTAGACTTAGGAACAACTGAACCAACATCCAAGAGAAGATCAGACTGTATCAAAGACTCTAGGAAGACTTCATCCAAAGGAAGGAGATCATCCAAGATAGGACACATGTCTAAACTTTCAAATCAATCGATAGAGTGTAGAGAAGGCTCCACAGTTTGTATAGGATGACTCACCCAGTCAACTGTTGGGACCAAGTCCTGAGAAGGTAAGAATGAAAATAGAGGCTTCTTCTCAGTAGAAATTGAACGCAAAGGACATGAGGCCACATAGCTCACCTGTGGCAGCGGAGTATCTATAGAAACACTAGGAATCGATAAAGGAAAGACCTGGTCTCTAGTTGGGTCAGGAGATGGATCAAGAAAATCCAACTGATCGATAGTGACAATTTATTCACCATGATTAAAGTACATCACATGAAATAATGTTGAAACCACAGCTTGCATGGCATAGACATAATCATGTCCAAGGATCATATTGAAGTCCAAGGGGTCTTCTATCACCATGAAGTCAACTAAGATAGTCTTTCCACCCAAAGTAACAAGTGTTTGAGCAAGAATTCCCAAGGCTATACAAGTTCTTCTATCAAATGCTAGTAACTGAATAGTAGTTGACACAAGGCTAGGAGATCCCATGACTTTCCAAGCACGAGCAGACAAGATACTAACTAAAGCTCCTTCATCAACAATACAATGAGAAATCATGTATGATTCAACTTCGACCTTTATCTGGAAAGGTGCTTCAGAAGGAAGGCATGGATCAACTAGGCTATCCCAATCAAAGCAAGCAATCCAAGAGCTTGGTGGGGGTTCATCTAAATTGATTTCAGTGCCCCCTTGTTCAGTAAGTTCTGAACTGACAGTGAAAAAAATGTGACTAGCAGACACTTCACTCTCCAAAGGAAAAGTGGGATTGATCGACAATGGAATCGATTCAATCGCTTCATGAAATTCACTCTCTGAAGGGAGAGTGGGATTGAACAAATATGGCATTGGTTCAATCACATCAGGATCACTCTTCGAAAGAAGAGTGGGATCAACCAAAGATGAGATTGGTTCAACCACTTGATCAACCAAAGGTTGAGTAGGTTGTTGAGAAACTATAGTTTGTTCAGGTTAAGGAAATTATTGAGTCTTGGACCACACTCTTCGCACCTCTACGATAGCATGGCACTGGTGAGTAAGATGATCTCCCTCACATAGCTTAGAAGGAAACTTAATTTTTCACTTCAAACAACCATTTTTCTCAATGGTGTCAACATGACTAGCAGTGGATGAATGTTTGCTCTTAGCATGACCTATAGAGGCTCAGAATCTACCCCTAGCATGAACTACAGAGGCTAGGCGACTGCGTCCAACCTGACTAAGAGAGGCTGGTTTTTGAGAGACTTCAGGATGTTAAAAAATGGGATGACCATGAAACCAAACTCTTTGCACCTCCACGATAGAAGTCCATTTATAATTAAGGTGGTATCCCTCACAAAGCTTACAAGGAAACTTAGGCTTGTGTTTTGAACGGGTAGTCTTTTCAACAGTGTCAACATGACTCGTAGTGGTTGATGGATTGTCTTTAGTGTGAACCACAAAGGCTGAGAGACTGCCCCTAGCATGACTTACAGAGGCTGAGAGACTGGGTCCAACATGACTTGCATAATTTGGACGGGAACCGCCAACATGAACAACATAGGCTGAATGGTTAGGATCAACATGCTTTGCAGCAATTGAGTGTGTGCCCCCAGCATGAACTTCAAAGGCTGGGTGGATGGATCCAACATGACTTGTAGATTTTGGATGGGGAGGTTCAACTTGAACATCAGAGGTTGAACGGGTGCCCTCAGCATGAACCATAGAGGCTGAGTAACTGGATCCAACATGACTTGGAAATGTTGGAAGGATCCCACTAGCATGATCAACAGAAGTTGGATGGTGAAGATCAACTTGACTTGTAGAGGTTGAGTGCTTAGATCCAACATGACCTACAGAGGTTGGATGGGTGTCCCTAGCATGAACTGTAGAGGATAGGTGGTGAGGTTCAAATTGACCTACAGAGGTTGAACGGGTGCCCCCTTTCTTATGTGCCTTCTTCCTATTCCTCCTTATTTTACTCCTTTTAGACTGTCAATTACTAGTATCAGTACTTTGCTTGCATGAGGTAGAAGGAGGAGGAGAATCTACTACAGGTGAAGGGGAAGTAGTGTTTTGATGCCCTTGATATAAGGAGCTTACTTGAGAAGCATCAGGAGCATTCAGGTTAGTTGGAGTGGAAAACAACCACACCGATAGCCCTAGGGTTAATCCAGGTAGATTCTGGGTGGCCATCAAGGGAACGACAACATTACCTGTGAGAGGAATAGTACAAGGAGTTCCCAGCATGGGGATCTCTTGGTTGGTGTTCAAAGGGGTGTTAGCCATATTTTCAAACTAGGAGACAAAGTCTAAGGTTGAAAAGCAACAAAAAGTACAAAGCACACACCTGAAGGAAAACTAAGTACAGACAAACCATAGAGCACTCACTGAAATTCCTAAATCCAAACAGAAAAAAAGGTATAAGATATGCTTTCAAGAAGAAAGCTGATAGACAGTTACTTAGCATCCCTGTAGATTTTCTTAGGCACAAGCGGAGTAATCACCCACAACCCTCCCACACCTTCTACCGGGGTTACCTTCCAAGCCCATCCAAGGTGAACCAGAAATAGCCTTCCGGTGTACCTGTGTATGAACCCTAGATGTCAAAGAGACTAAAGGCTACCTTAACTATATTGAAATCCTCGGGGACAGTCACAAGCTTGGTTTGAACGCATGGGTAGGGTATCAAATCCTAAAATCCTATCTAAGACAAAATCCCCAGATGCACAAAAACCTTGGTGTACACTTTGACAAGGAATTAGAGGGTTGTCTCCTCATTCCAAGTCTCCACGTGGCCTCGTGCTTAACTCCCATTCGAGAGGAGCTTCCCAGATACAATCAATGTAGAAAAGGGTTTACCTAGTGATTGGCCAACTATGTCTGAAATTTTATACGCGTGGGGAGTTTAAACTCCCTATCCCACAAGTCTAGACCGAGCTAGCTGGTGTATGACCCTATAAAATAAAACTTACCAATAATTTTTAAATTATATCGTTTATTTTAAGGGTTGTTTTTAATCAGAGGGTAAATGGCATGAAACTTATGTGGTGTTTTGACTCAAATTTGAAACAAAATGACTAAACAAAGAGAAATGAAATGCAAAAAGCAAAAACTATTCTCTTCTTCTTTTTCAAATAGAAACTCGAAAGCCACAAAAGAACAAATTCTTTTTATTTTTTCAAAAATAATGATATGCCATGCAATCTAGACAAAAAAACTAATCTACATGCATATAAAGCAAACATGTGTTTTTTTCTATTTTTCATTTATAAATGAAAAAGAAAAACTACCTACAAACTAAATGTATGTAGATAATAAGAACAAAGAAAAAGGAACTTTGCTATACAACCACCAAACAGACTCTAGAATGCCCTAAAGTCAATATGAACTCTGCTTGGAAGAGAGGCTTGCATAAGAGACAAGTCAACTATTTTGGCATGGTGAAGTTAGCCAACAAAAGAAGAAGGAAAAAAACACCAACAAGCTTATGAACTCAAACAAAGATCACTAACAGGGGCTGACCAGAAACATAAGCCAAAAATCAAGCCAAGTAAAGGGGGTGGGGGGAAAGAGCAAGGAGTAAACCCTAATGCTATAAAAAGGCTTACCACATAGATAAATAAAAACCAAAAGGGATGACACTAACTCCCTAGAGTCATGCACTTGCAGAGGACACCAAAAGACCTACCAAACATCCCACAACAGTAGAGAAAACCACAAAAATGAGGAAAAAACACTGTTTAAAGGGGCATACGCAAGTTTCACTACTAATAGGTCGTGTGTCATACACGAGTTGACAATAAAAAAAGCCACATGTACAAGCATACATGGGTTGTATTAATGACAAGTCACATATCATACGTGGGTTGACAGTATAGAAATTCGCGTGTACCAAACTAGACACACGACTGTTCAGTCTGCAACTCACGTATGGGTGGAAAAATCCCCAAAAAGATCAAAAACTACCTTAGGAAGGCAGGGAAGTATGCTATTAGACTTATAAAGTGTTCCTAAGTGGGAAGAAATACCTGAAACAATGCAAAAGACTGAAAGAAAGACAGAGAAACCCCAAACAGACAAGGCTCTCCCCAACGGAGTCCCCAGTTCTATTGTAAAGGAAAGTTTCCTATGGCTAGGGTTTAAGAGGCCATAAATGTACTGGGGTTGAAAGAGAGATGCATATATTTCTACAAGTAAATACAAGCAATTTTAGATATTATAATGGTTCATACCTTAACAAATGAAGGTTGATCCAAGTAGCCCTTCAATCCTCTTCTTTCTCCTCTTGCTCCTCTTGCTCCAAGAGACCTGCAAAACGAATTATACCTTCCTCAAACCAAATATACTATATGAAAGGATATTGTATTCAATGAAACATGCAAACATAATTTGATAAATAACATCATATAATCATTTTCAAATATTCAATATACAAGACAAATTGATTTGGGAAGAAGAATGACATCACATCTTTATTAATCTTCAAAACAAGTACAAATATACCTTCTCTTCAAGTTCGGCACCTCACGAAACCTTGATCCAGTTCTACTGCTTCTCTTCTCTAAGGAACTCAGCCTCCAAGCTCTACAACAAAAGGAGAATGCTTCTACTGCAAAGGTGTGGGCAAAGAGAGCTTCAATTCCTCCAGCATAACAATGCAAAGATTCAAGTCTCCTCTCATGGACCTCCCTACCTCTATTTATATGCTTAATGAAGAGTTAGGGTCAAAGAAAAAGTAGTTACGACTGAAGGAGTCAGTTGCATAACTACCCAAACTACCCAAATTTCAAAATACATATTTTTTTTACATTTTCAGGAGGCGTATGCGGGTTGCAATGCAAAAAGTAGCATATTTAAGGCATACATGACTATTTATACACATCAAAAACTCATTTTTAGGGTATTTCTGGGCATTTTCAGACTTTGGTGTCTTCTAGAAAATTTTAGCTAACTAAAATACCTTTCCAACAGTGTAGAGGTAAGGTCAAACGGAGTTACAAAACTCAAGATATGGGTCCTCCAAGTTAGGTATTTTTTTAGTGACTTTCTTGAAGTGTCGTCATGTAAGTGTCGACATGCGACAAAAAGATGGGAAAGTGTTCATAGGTAGAGATGTGTCATTTTGAGCTATAACAGACTCCATCTTTGCATACCAATCCCTTGGGTCCTATTTTAATCCACACAATGATTTTCGAAGTATGAAAACTAATTTTGGGTATGATATGTACCTGTTAGGATGCTTCATTTAGATATATTATTGCAGGTATCCATGAAGGAAAGAACTCTTCACATTCATATTGTTCACCTCCCAGTGTTTGGATGTGGAAATGGATAAAACTAGACAAATAGAATCCATCTTTGCCATCAATACAAAGGTTTCTGTATAGTCCACTCCTTGAACTTGTGAGAGAATTTTGAAACCAACCGAGATTTATATTTTTAGGTTGATCCATATCCATTAACCTTATTCTTTTAGAACCATTTGCATTGAACAAGTTTCCTCCCAAGTGGAAGAGAAACTAGCTCCCAGGTTGCATTTTTCTGAAGAGAGTGATACTCTTCATCCATAGCAACTTGCCATCTAGGATCATGATGGGAATGATAATATGAATTTGTATCAGATCCAAACATAATATAGAATTTCTCAGACGGTGAATGATCAGTGCATGAAAGAGAAACACTTGCTCTTTGATGTTCTGCTCAAGTTCTCCTTGGGTCAACAGAATTTCCAATGTTTAACCCAGTAGAAGAGAGAGTCTTTTCTGCCCATTTTGGTAGATGAGTGGGATCATTCGGATATGATTCAAAACATTATATTTTATGCTCACTCATATCAAACATTACATATGAAATATCATAGCACAAAATTTCATTTTCATCAAAAAGGGGAAGCAATTTTGCAGTTTCTTCCTCAACTAGTTTCAGATCTTGAAGAGGTTCCTCAAAGGGGAAACTTCTATAGATGAGTATATTTTTAGTTATTATGTTAAATATATTGTATCATTTTTCTTATTCAGTATACCTAATGATAATACACTCAACACTCTAAGGCTCCAAATATTTTCTCTTATCTAGTGTAATTCTAGCCCATCATAGTGGACTCAAAACCCCTGAGATTGGACACATCAGGCTTGTGACCAGTGTAATATTCTAAAGGTGTTATCCATTTTATGGTTGAGTGTGGGAACCTTTTATAAATGTATGCATCAACATTCATAGCCCCATACCAAATATTTTTCTCCAAATCTTTAGACTCAAGCATACAGGTTGTCATCTCTTTTAGTGCTCGATTTTTCCTTTCTGCTACACCATTATGCTGACGTGTGTAGTGAACAGTGCGCTGGATATTTATCCAAAATTCCACACAAATTTGAACAAGATATGACTTAATATATTCACCTCCACTATCGAATCTCAGATATTTGATCTTTCTCCCAGTAGAAATATCGACGGAAGCTTTAAAATATATGAATTTTTCAAGGACTTCTGATTTCTTTTGGAGAAAGTACACCCATGTAAATATTGAAAGGTCATCTATGAAGGTAAGAAAATACCTTGATACATTCATGGAGGTATTTGGAATTGGAATGTTGATATCACTATGAATCAGCCCCAAAATACATGAAGCTCTGCTAGCCTTTCCTCGATCAAACTTATACTCAGGATGCTTGTTGGCTATGCATCCCTTGCAGATCCCTTTTTGAAAATTTGATTACTGGAAGGACTTCCACCATGGAATCCTTTTGTATAAGCTAAAAATATTTATATTTTAGGTGTCCAAACCTATCATGCCACATCTGGATGACCTCATTTCCATGAGTTAGAATGGAACTTGGCTATGAATCAGGAACAAAGTTGGAAAACTCATAGGTCTTAACAGCATGATTTGCTTTTTCTAATGCAATGTGTTTTCCCATGGCTATCTCAGATATCTCAACATCATTGGGGTTGAATAAAAATATTTTAGGAAAACCATTGTGTGTCATTTGATACACAGAAAGAAAGTTTGAAGCCAATGAGGGAACATATAGAACATTTTTTAAGCTGCCATGTTCTAGATGAATAGTACCTTTTCCTTTTGATGTGAAAGAATCCTTGCATGAAACCATATGATTCAAAAATATAGAGTCAATGAGAAGAGATATAGATTTCAAAACATTAGCCATGAGTGCATGTCCTCTTTTAGGCTGATTATTCCAATCTCCAGTATCCTTCGTTCTTGCGCCTTTTGGAAGAGTGATGTTTTTCTCAAGGAAAAGGGCCATATGATCAATATTTCTCTTCATACAAGAGCTTTCAGGATGAATTCCTCTAGCATATTAAGAGCACTTTGTCTTCTCTTTTCCCTATTGCTTATTTTTCCTCGATCTTAAGGGCTCGTCCAACTGCTGTTTTTTCTCCTTCTGCTTGGGACGATCAAACTTAGGCTTCTCTTTCTTTTTATTTCTCTTTACATTTGAAGCCTTGGGTCCTCCAACAAAACAATATTGATATTTGGAGGATCTCATGGATCCCATTTGAGCAAGTTTATCATGATCATTGGTTAGGGACTAAATGAATGCATTCAAGGTAGGCATATTCGAATTCGGAATTGTGAGCTTTTTGGCATGGAAGGTACAGAAAAAGACAGAGTAGTCTGGTCCTAGATTTAAAAGGATAGAATGAATTAGATGATCATATTTCTTCTCAACTTCACATTGCTTCAATTGGAGCGTAAGGTGCTTAATGTTAGTGAATAATTCATTTATGGTCTCAAGATTTTCTTGATTGAGAGAAATAAGTTCATTCTCCAACTGATAGGCTCTCAAATCATCTTGTTTGCCAAATATTTTATCAAATTGTTCCCACACTTCCCTGGGAGTCTTCAGTCCACTGATATGGAAAATAAGATCCTTTGAAGTTGAGAGGCATAGAAAACCATACGCTTCATCTAGTTTGTTCCAATATTTTAACTTCTCTATTACTGCATTTGGCTCTATCTCTATGCCCATGGTGACTCTGTATATTCCCTTGGAACATATGATATCTCAATATCCTATTTCCAATAATGATAGTTCAAATGAGTGATAAGATTTCTAGAGGAAGAGTCCATTTTCCAACTGTAGCGAAGGCACGAGAAGTTTATGAAATACTTGCAATCACACAAAAAAACAAAATCAGGTCGAACAACCTACACTTTTGGAGTTTCTTCATGTATGTATAGACTTCTCTGGAAAGAATATAGATGGATAAAGGATAAGATTCCAGGACTTATGTGGAAAGCTCTCCGCTTCTTGTGTAGTGTTGGAATATTTTTGAGCCATTTTGCTCAATATATATCAAAGATCGATCAAAAAATATGTAGAAGAGTTTCCTTGTCCTTTCATGGCTCTGATTCCATATAAAATTGAGGCACAACAATCTTAGAACCAAGACAAAACTTACTATAGATTATACAGATCAATTTGCTCAATGAAATGTCAGAAACAGTGCAAAATACTTGCAGTTGTATATTTGCTTAATCATTAATTAGAAGAGATAGATTACAATGCAATACATTGGTATGAATAGCCAGGCAATTCGAATCCAAAAGATTTCATTCAAATTGAGTGCATGAGAGTGGCTTAGTTCTTAGTTAACACCACTCAACACATCAATTAACCACTTAACTCCAACATAATTGATTCTAACTGACTTAGAGGTAGTTTAGACCGAGTCTAACTGAATAGAACTCAAGTGCATACAAACAAGTAGGTGGAGGCGCATTTATTACTTAAGTTAGGTGATTTAAAATCAACTATGTCACCAAAGTTAGGTGAGGGCGCCTCCAACACTCCAATTAACTGCATTTAAACCAGAAAATATGAATAAATCATAGGAAAGACACCTTTACCACTTTAGTTAACTGAAAATTAGGTGAAGCAGCTTCCAATGGATTGAATGGGGTGCATATCTCATGGAAATCAACCCATATTTTCTCCCTTATTGAAGGAGGAGGCTCAGTTAGGCTCCCCAATTGAAGGATGAGATCAATTTTGATGATGCGGTCACATGTTTGAGTCAAAACTTAGGATAAGTGGTAAATTACGCCAAAATAAGCCAAATAATGATGTGTGGTTGGAAAATGACTCCAACATATTTAGAGGAAGAGATTTATTTGTAGCATCCACAGGGGTATGAGGTCAAAGGGAAGGAAAAGTTGGCTTGCATATTCAAGAAGAGCTTGTATTGCTTGAAACAAGATCCAAGATAATGGTATTTGAAATTTGATAAGTTTATGTCAGGAAATGGTTATAGTAGATGTCATTCTGATCACTATGTTTATTTGAAGAGGCTAGATAATGGAAGTTATATTATATTTTATTGTATGTGGATGACATGCTTGTTGCAAGGTCTAACATGCAGGATATACATGTGCTCAAAAGGAAACTAGCTAAATCATTTGTGATGGAGGACTTGGGTGCTGCAAAGAAAATCCTTAGTATTTGAATAACAAGAGACAAGAAAATCATAAATTGGTATCATCTCAGGGTGAGTACGTAGAAAATGTGTTGGATAGGTCTACAATGTAGAATGAAAAAACTGTTAGTACACATTTGGCCAAACATTTCAAACTAGGGAGATGTGTTCCAAGACACAAGAGGAGATATAATACATGTCCAAGGTTCCCCATTCATTAGCAGTTGGAAACTTGATGTATTCCATGGCGTGGACAAGGCTAGATATTGCATATGTAGTGGGAGTTGTGAGAATGTATATGAACAATCCATGTAAAGAGAATTAGAGTGTAGTACAATGGATTCTTAGGTATTTGAGAGGTACCACTTCTCATGCATTATGTTTTGGAGGTTCAAACACTGTTCCATAGGGATATGTTGATACATATATGGAAGGTGATAAAAATAACATGAGGACCACCAAAGGGCATGTTTTTATCATAGGGAGAACAACAATAAGTTGGATTATGAAATTGTAAAATGTTGGTGTACTTTTAACAACAGAAGCAGAGTATGTTGTTGCTACAGAGGCTAGTAAAGAGATGGTTTGGTTGTAGAGGTTCATGGAGGAATTGGGTAAGAAACACGAGAATAACAAGTTGTACAGTTATAGATAGAGTGACATTCATATTGCAAAGAAATAAGCCTTCCATTCAAATACTAAACATATACATATCAAGTACGATTTCACAAGATCTGTTCTGGAACATGAACTGTTAAAGTTGTAAAAGATACAGGCTAGCCAGAATCCTGCATACATGTTGAAAAATGTAGTAATGAGATAGAAACTAAGTTCCTACTCGGTATTTGTTGGCCTTTCAGCATGAAGGTGAAGATGAGAAATTGTCCAGGTCCAAGGTTCATATCATAGTCCAATAAGTGTAGCATTGGTGGAGTTGTTCTGATCAGTCTCAAAGCGGGAGATTGTTGGTTGTGGAGCTTGGTCTTCTTGATTCAGTGACGTTATTATTCAACCATGTTTGTACCCTATTTTTACTGTACACTCATCCCAACATGGGGGTGCCAGAAGACATCATCACCCTATGGGGGTCCAGCGAGACCATCCCCCCCAGCTGGGAGGCCTGGGGCCATTTCCCCCTCGAAATATGCCTAGGGTGCATTGTATTGTAGCATTGTAAAGAATCTTTGTGATTGTGTGGGAGAGACTGTGAGAGAGTGAAGAGGAAGTGCAATGGTTTTGTTGCAGGTTGTATCCCTTCATCTTACCGGACGGTATAATATAAAGGACTAGAAATTTCTGTGTGGACATAGCCCATCTTTGGGGTGAACCACGTTATATTTGTGTCTCTCTTGTAATGTGTTTTATATATTTTACATCTTGTTTAATGATTTAACTTTATAACTTTTATTGCTCTACGGTCCTATTTTTCTAACAATTGGTATCAGAGACAAAAGTTCTATTTGGTTGGTAAACTTGTAGGATAGAAGGGTTCCTGGTTCAAGTGGGAGAAATGGCAGAAGAGATAAAGTTTAGTGTCGAAAATTTTAACGATCAAAACTACCAGTCACTACTACATTTCGATCCAAAATACGACGGTTTTTTCCGACGGTGCGTGGATTTCTCTTTTTAAACTTACAAAAAATCACAAAGATACTTTTTTTTTTATAAATATGGCCACAAGCGTTGGTTAAGCGACAGCTAGTCTCATAACCGTCGCTTAACCGATGGCATGTTGGTCAAAATAAGTCATAGAAAAGCGCCCAAAAGAACCGTCGCTTAACCGACGGCATGTTGGTCAAAATAAGTCATAGAAAAGCGCCCAAAAGTCACATAGGGCGCCAAAGGATTCACCTGTTCCCTTATCGCTAACCTGCTTGCTTCTGTTCTATCACTGTCTTGCTTCCGTGGCTTGCCTAATGAACTGCCATTCTGTTGGTTAGGTTATTCCTCTATCCCTGATCCTTTTCAGAACAGAGGCTTCTGAACCCTCTCATTTCTTTCCCTCAAAGAGCTAATGCATCCGAATCTTTCACTGATGCAAACAATGCTAAATACTACTTCAATGCATTGATCTTTACTTTCACACTGGTCATCTACGCTGCATCCTCTTCAATGTCGAGTGTCTAAAGAGCTCGAATCTACCCAACGGCCCATCAATTGTCACGTAAAAGATGGATGTAATTAATATTATTGTAAATAAAGATGCTCTTCACCCAAATTCAGGTTCTTACTGAAAGGCAGGCTATGTGTCGGTTGGCCCTCACCCTCTCTATGGTCGATCATGCAATTCACGGATAAGAGGTTCCAGCCAGTGCATGACTTGACAATCGGGGTGGAATTTGGGGCGCGCATAGTTGTTGAGTAGGGATTCAGAAGCCCATTCTTAAGGTGTAAAAGTGTTCTTTGGGCATTTTACTCATCTTCTGCAAAATCAAAGGTGGCTTCTATGGGCATTTGTTCTCTATGGTTTTGAAGAGCTGCATGCAGATCTGCTCCACAATGGAATTATTCTAGTGAGATGGTATTGAAGCACATTGTTGTTTTGAATAGAGTTCAGTGCCTGGTTTTGTCGTTCAGCATCTTTTAGTAACATCTATTTGAAGGTTAATACAACAGGTTTGAAGAATGTTACTTATGTGCTGCTTTAGTTTCCATTCAATTTATTAATCATAGAAAAAATATTTCTTTCAAACCCAGACGTAGCTTTGAAGTCGGCCCTTGATGCTCATTCACTATTTATGTTTCTGGGGTTCAAAGTGTTACTGCAGAGACAATTTATGAGAAATGACTTTTCTTCCTATATTCCATATTATGTTGCAGTTTAACATAAGACTCGTGGTGGACTCCAGAGGGCTGTAGTGATCTTTTTTTCCAGTCTGCATGCGGTTTGCTTGGTTTTCTTTATTTCTATATTGTTGCGTTGCAAAGGTCTGAAATCAATTTGCAGGGTTTCTTTATTTTTGTGCTTTATACTGCCCAGGAAAAGTTTCTATGTTTCGAAGAATATATTTATAGGGAGAGTTTACTTTCTGACAAAACTATTTGTTTGATGATTATAGATTTCCCTGTGTAGGGGAACCATGCAAGTTGTCAGTAGCTTGAAAGAAGTGTTTTTATACTTAGCAGAAATCTATACATTTTTAAAATAATGCGTGTATCCATTAATAAGTGAACAGAGTTATTTTGCAGCTTTAGTGGAAAGGAGAAAAAGACTAAACTCTCCTCAGCATTCCTCTGACTCCCTCATTCACATTTATAACACTTTGTACCGCATGATTCTAAATAGCCTGTTCCTGTGGGAAGCTGAAAAGTTCCTCCTTGTGTAATATGTATTAACTTATTTATTATATTGAACATCAACCAGGATGGGAAGGTTGTAGAGTGGAGAATCATGTGCCGAAGAATCAACATCAGTCTTGAAATTAGCAAAGACCAGCACATTCTGCCTCTCTCATGCCAACATCCACAAAAACTAATTTCTATGACGATTATGATGACTAGTTGGGTATCTTGAAATGATCTACAATTCTTGCACTCATTACTATTTCATGTTGTAAAATTGTTAAATGTATGCTTTTCCAGTTTTAATAAGCTTATGTTAGATTATTTATTTTTACATTCTAGAAACTGTATTTCAGAATTTAAAAGTGTTGTTAGTTTTGCTGGGCATCGGAGTTGTAATTTTGCTGGGTATTGTGGCTGACTTATATTGTCACATGGTTACTTGTGACAACTGCGTTGACAGGAAATTTTAGTTGGTTTATTGCGTTTGTGGAAATGTGGCCGCAACACAACATGTCCAGAGCTCAAGGGTATGTGCTCAATTGTTCGTGAACTTCCTGTTCATGGTCGTGATGCTGACAAATTGCAACACCAGGTGTGTTCTTTTGGGAGGCTAGGGTATCCTTGTCATTTTTTTTCATCTTATGTTGATTCATGTTTGGTTTCTAACCTATCGCCAGTTTTAAGCTATAACATATTAATTATCAATTGGAAGCGAGTTAAACAAAGAAACTAATTAAAATGTTGTGTAGATTTATGTAACAAGAACAATGATTGTAATGACCACCCCTTTTTGATAGAATTGACATACATGCTGTTAGAAATCACGAGTAATAATTAGTGACTTGGTTTTCAAGTTTTAAATAATTGCAACTTTTCTCTTATATGTTTATAGATAAGAGAAGAATGCCAGGTTATTCTCTATGGTATTAATATAAAAACTGGGTTTATGGCTCACAATCTTGGCATGTTTCAAACTTTCATGTGGAATAAGTGACTTCCCTGGAAAGATCAATTTGGAAATATTTGGGAATAAACTGATAATTCTAAAAGATGTCAAGCATTCCATGGAAGAAGGAAGACCGCATACTATTTTGACTGCGTGACATATAATGGACCTTCTCGACCTAGAAGGGTGTGCTATAAGTTTTCGGGTGCAAATTTTTTGTCTTTAAAAATAAGTAATTAACTCAATCACATCTTAAATCCAGAGCAGTAAGTTGTAACCACAATGATATGATCAACAAATCAATCACAGTCAATAATCCAGATAGTAGATGCAAGTAAATAAAACTGTAGCAGCAGAAAACATTAGGTACCTTAATGCCTTTGCCTTGTTGCTGACCAGTCGCTGGTCCAAGATTCCAAAGCAATATACCATCAGCATGCTGTAAACTGGGGAGGATTTTCATCCAAGGGGTGCCTTTCCATCCAGTCAATGCAACCACCTGAAACTAGCTGCTCCACCACAAGCAGGGCTCAAGCTCAGTGGATGTGTAGGATAGGAACACAGAGCTCAGCAGATTGCTCATTCAACTCACATAATAACTTAAATAACAAACATCTGACTGATTTCCATGGCATGGTAGAGAGACTCCTGGTCTTACAGCAACTGATTGCTATGCACAATGCACATTAGTGGCCCGGCACACTCCCAGCCTCATCTATCCACACAAACCAGGCTAGATCGGCTATTGGACTGCTCTCCAATATCACAATCAAAACAGGCCTCTTGTTCAAGCAGTAGTCCTCAATAATCAACAATGGCCTGCGCCTCACTCAAGGATGCTCTCACTTTTATAAACTCTGAAGGGTGTAACTATTCCCTATTTAAACATGTCCCATTCATTCACCTCAACTCAATAAGAAGAAATCAGACTAAAAGGGTTCTCAACTGACAGTGTCTGCAAGCTAATTGGCATTGACTTTCTTTATCATTTCAATTCAGATATGTCACTAAAAAAATACAATTGTAGTTAATTTTGAATCAAAATGATAGGGGTAAGTATCTACCCTGCAGCTATTGTACAATTGCAGATTTATCGGATTTCTATGACAAAGTTGTGTAGTGTACATACACCAACAGGGAAATAAGCTGATCCCGTATAAGACCTTTCTCCAACAGGGCACTAAGCTGCTCCAGTATAAAACCTTTCTGCAGGATCACCATCAACAATATCCTAGAATGAATTTCCATACAAGTCCCAAGGTTCAAAACCTTTCTCCAGGATCACCATCAACAATATCCTAGAATGAATTTCCATACAAGTCCCAAGGTTCAAAACCTTTCCAACAGGGCAGTAAGCTGCTCCCGTATAAAACCTTTCTGCAGGATCACCATCAACAATGCCCTGGAATGAATTTCCAAACAAGTCCCAAGGTTCAAAACCTTTTTCCAGGATCACTATCAACAATGCTCTGGAATGAATTTAAGGTTCAAAACCTTTCTCCAGGATCACTATGAACAATGCTCTGAGATGATATCTATACAAGTCCCAAGCATCAAAACCTTTCTCCAGGATCACCATCAACAATGCTTTGAGATGAATGTCCATACAAGTCCCAAGCTTCATCAATCATATGGGATGCTGCAGCCATTGAAAATGAGTAATGATGCAGAGTCTTGGTAAAAGTGCTGGAAGGTGGTTGACATTGAGGCTGTTCTGCTGATACCTCAGCATCCGAGTATTGATTTACTTCACCTCTTGGCTGCAACTCTTCCCACTTGACAGCCTCAAAGCTGGCAGTGCACTTTTCTTCTCTGAATGGAAGCGTCTGGATGGAGAAGCCCTTGCTAACATATAGTTTTAACAAAGGTTTTTCTGAAGTTGGAGATTTACATTTGAAAGATCTGACAACAATCCACTCACCATGGGGACTTGTGATCCAATTAGACTTGTTAGAAACATCTTCAAATTTACATCAGATAAGAGGGAAAGATAGTCTTTTCCTGATACTCAGCATAGTATTTATTCATCTCATGTCAAATATTTTTGCTAGAAATGGTTGTTAAATCTTTTGTTGATTCTCAGCATGGATTTGATTCACCACATGTCAAATACTATTGCACTATATAGTGCTACTTTTGTCCATTATGTTTTAACTAACTCCAGCAATATCAGATTTCAAAACAGACCCCACTCCAGCTCTCACAGATAAAAAAAAAATGAGAGTGTGATTTACACTAACATAAATAATAGGTTTACTATTCTGTTGAGAGTGTGTTTTGAATCAGAGGAAACAAGCACAATGATTATCTCTTGTGTGCATACTACATACCAATAGAGGAAATTGCCATGTTTTGTTCAGGTTGACTGCAATGAGAGGTTGCATCTATTTGCATTTTCTGATTATGTGCTTTTATATGTTGGCATACATAGGTTTTATCGGTGCTGGGATGGGGTTCATATCTCACACAGACTTGTAGAACTCAACTGAATCTTGAGATTTCTGTTCTTTCATAGTCCAAATAGCTGATTTCATTTCTTTCAATGTCAAAGGACTTCTAATGTACTAGTTTTCCACTTAAACCAAATGCTGGAAGATGG